>MNCI01035712.1:503111-519868 GCA_015680685.1 Gnetum montanum
AATGTTTTTACAAAATTTTATTTGTTACAAGTAGGTATTATAAGGACCGCATAGACTAGGCAGTTGAACAAAATAGGAAATTTTCAATGACTCACAGTACTTGGCAAAGTTGGTTGAATCTCTTTAAAGTAAGTCATTTGTAGTTCACACGCAACGCAATCGTTACATTTCTCACAACCGCACGCCGCAACAGCACACACACATACTCACATTAACTACTGAGTTTATTGGAGGTATCTGGGCCTTGGTGTTGCCAGAGACCAACAGGCACCTAAATCCTATTCGAGGACACTCGTTGGAGATCGCGTCCCAAACGGTCGCTAACACAAACATTGAAATGTTTTTGGGGAATTACACAAGACAAATAGCATCTACTTATATGAAAATGTCCCCCAAGGACCTGTGAATGTAGTCTTGGCTTGGACTTCTGGTGCTATTGGAATTTGATTGTATCCATTGTAACCAGCTAGAAAACTATAGTAGCAATGCCCTGCAATGGTATCTAAGACTTGGTCAATGAATGGCAATGGGAAATGGTCTTTAAATGTTGCCATGTTCAGTAGCCTAAATTCTATACACATCCTCCATTTACCTTTCTTTTTAAGCATAATGACAAATGGACTAACCCATTCACTATCAGCGATGGGGTAGATGAGCCTAGCTTTTAGAAGTTGTTCAATTTCTTCTTTAACCACTTGCCTAAGCTTTGGGTTCAATCGCCTTTGTGGTTGTCATTGAGGCTTCATGGAGGGGTCAGTGTAAATTCTATGTTGGCATATCCTAAGATCTATTTTTGTTAATTTGGGATATGACCAAGCAAAGGCTTTTGACTAATTATTTACCATTTTTTGTAGTTTTTCTTTTTATTGAGGAGCGAGCTTAGCATTGATGATTTTTGGTTTTCCATTCTTGAAAAATGTATACTCCATACTGGTGGGCAATGATTTTAATTCAAGGGGCTCTTGCTTAAACTCATCAAGGATTTCTAACATCTCCCAATTGATATTTTCAATCTCAGGACTTGGAAGTTGGTGATGGACTTGCTCTAATGTGTTTATGCTATCAATGTAAGTGCAAGTCAAGCTCTCAGTTGATTCCATGCATATAGTTGAATTGCTCTCTTGGTCAACTATCAACCACTAAGTGCCTTCCTATCTTGTGGCTACTTCATACAAGCATCTTTGTATGTTAGTTATTTGTGCATACTAGTTGCATGTAGGCAATGTTAAATGTTGTACAAACCAACACTTTTGCACACAATTACACCCTATGTCACTGTATGAGATGCATGGAACTTTCTTCTTCTCGATCTTTCAGAATGTATTTTCCTTTGATATTTCTAGGGAAAGATCATGTATTCCTAGGCATGCATCAATTGTGCTTAGCCATGCTCTTCCCATAATGATTGGGAAGTTTCCCTTATAGTTGTTGACTTGAATCACTAGGAAATTAGCTGGATACCACCACCCAAAAATAGTGGTGACAGCGTGCTCTACTAGTCCTAATGGGACAGTGATGAACTGGTTGGCCAACTCTAAACAAATGTTACTCTATTTTAGTGGAGGTAGGTTCCAGGCTTTGTACACTAGAACCTGAATCCAAAAGAGCTTTACAAGGCTCATTCCCAATGATTTGCAAATATATAAGAGTACTTCTAGGGTTAGAGAATTTCCTAGGACGATGGCCAGCTTTAATCCAATCAGTGGTGGCATGACTTAACATGATAGTGAGTGTTGAGTGTGATCTTTGGTTCGAAGAAAGCTCTAAAGATTTGAATGATGGTGAGGTATTTGGAGAATTAGCCGCTTGTGATTATAAGGACTTGGTTGGATTGTTGGTTCTGAAGAAAGGTCTCTTCTTTGTGTGGTTGTCTGAACCAATAGTAGGTTGAGGATTGATAGCCCTTATAGCATTATGTTGCTATGGTTGGGTAGGGAACTCACTCTGCATAGTTGGAGTAGGTGGTAATGGAGCTAAGGGTGGAAGAGATGTAGTCAAATGAGAAGGATAGTATGTTTGTGGAACATCATCCCTAGGAGAAGGAGTTCTATAGTATTCATGGGTTTGGTAGTGAGGTTGAAGAGTGACGTGACTAGTGGAGTCACATGGAAAGATTAGCTGCTGCATGTAATATCAGTATGGGTCAAGTTGACAGTAAGGGTACTATTGACGTGGTGGTGGCATTCCCCATGATTGTGGGTGTTGCCACTGTTGATACTATTCATTTGGTTGTGGTGGAGTTCCACTTGGATAATACATCAAGGGTTGGTGGAATTTCCTTGGGTTACCTTGAGGATAAGGTAACCTTTGGGGTGTTTGCCATCTATTTAATCATGGATTTAGTGCATACACCCCAAACTCTTGTAGATGTGACACTACTAGGCAACATCCTTTAGGATGTTCATATTGCATATCTCACATCCACCATCATTTTCTGTGTTTAAATCCACAACCTCTTCAATGATGGAAACTTTGCCCTTACCCTTGTTATGTGAATATTAAACTTTCTTCTTTTTCCTCCTCTCTTGATCACTACTTTGCTCTCTAGACTCCTCTACTATTTTTAGAATAGTTTGAAATTTATCATCTAGGGAGTTCCACATTTGATCTACCTTTGCCGATACTTCTGATGCAAATTTTTGAATGGGTAAATTTTTCTTATTCACCATCTCTTCAAGTGGTGACTCTTCTTCATCCTCATAAAATCTAACTTCCTTCTTTCAGAGGGAAGGATATCTATTGTATTCCTTTACACTCTCTCTTTTTCTTAACTTGCCTTCCTCCTTGGCAACTTGCTCCAACAATCTTTGTACTTGATGGGCTCTAAGCTTGGATAGTCTTCCTTGGGCATAAGTCCCAAGGGTTCTTTGTGTTTTGTGCCTAAGCCCATCCATGAGATGACGTAGTTGTTTCCTTTGTGAGTAACCATGGCCAAGGAAACAATGTAACAATGCATGATATTGGCCCATGGCAGCATCCAAGGGTTCATGTCCTCCTTGTTTCCATCCTTGGATTTTCTTACACAAGTTGGACACTCAAGATTATGTTTGATACTTATCATTGAATAACTCTAACATGGTACTCCATTGGCGAATGGATTCTAGTTATAAGAACCAATACTAGCTTTTCGCTTTCTTCATTAGTGTCCATGGAAAAAACTTTAGTTTTTGCCACTCGTTTTCTATATTTTTTAAGGAACATGCATCATGAAATGCTTGTAGATGGTTTTGAGGATAAGCATTGTATCCCCCTTCAGATCATGGGATGTTATTCATGTATAATCTTTTGATGCTACTATCCTTCTAGTTCCTTGTTGGGATTTTAACAGCCTCTATTATATCTAACATAATTTGGGTGGTGAGTAGGGGTTCATCATGATCATACTATCTATGGTGTCTGTGATGTCTGTGTTGTTCCCTACTTTTCCTTCTTTCATGATGTGTTTTTCTAGAATGCCCTCATCTCCTTTCTTGACTGTTTTATCTATGATCCTTTTTTCACCTACTATTATCCTCATGATCCTGTCCTTTATGACTACATTTAGATCTTGAAGGAGAGGGGGAAGGAGATGTTGAAGGTGAAGAGGAAGGAGGACTGACACCATGATGGTGCGTGCTACCTTCTCTTTGGTGGTTGCAGCCTTGGTCACGGTTATGATTAGGATGTCCATCTTTGTCATGTTTTCATGTTTCTTTTTTGGATCCTTTGTGTCCATTGGGTTCAGAACCTGGGTTATCGATAATCGAGTGAAGATTCTAATACAAAACCCCTTGAACAATGTCAACAGGAGGAACATTTTTTTGTGGAAAACCTTCTGAGGCAGGTTCACCACTGCTGTTATCACTTAGGACATACGGGACATCCTGAGACCACTTCCCCTTCATGGATGTGTAATGTCTCTCCTATTGCAAGTCCCTTTGGCGTTGTGCCTCTGTAGGTTGATAATCCCTCGAATCTTGTTCATGCACAATGTACTCTGATTATAAGTGATGCATACCAATTTGTATGAGAGCATGAAGAAGCATGCTTGGGATTGAGTGATCAGGAGGTAACACTATGTTACCTTCTAAATCACACCAACATAGTTGTTCATCCTGGTGGAGGATAAAGGTAAAGTCTGGTATATACTCATCAAGATGAACATATACCAAGTGAAACTATTGAGGCACTGGTGGGACATCATGTGTATTACACCTCCAATTGTGCATTGTGTCAGACCTAGGCAATGAAGCACTCTCATAAGAAGAAGGAGACATGATTGATTATTCAATGTGAAATACTCTTTTTTCTCGGTAACTAACCCTAAAGGTTCGTTCGAATGATGGGAAGATTCCTAAGTTCTAATTAGCACACAACCAACAAAGTCCTCGACAATGGTGCCAATGATGAGTGGAAATGTAACCCCTATGCTTAACCATACGTATATGAGCATTCATGCATGATCTAGTTGAACTCCAAGGACTAAGTGCTTATGCACCTTCATAAAACAAGGATGGGTTAGCCAATCATTGTCTTCCCAAGCTTACTTGTATGGCCTGATTGTATGGTTAAGTAAACTTAAGGTATGTGATTTTTATGGTTTTTTATGTTTTATGTTCCTGGTGCTTAAAATGGAGAAATAAAATGATTGAGTAACTAATTTAATTTAACTAACCAACTAGGCTTTAACTAGTCCTAACACCAGCATCCATTCCCACTCTCCATACACATCCTGAACTAGTGAAACACTACTGAGATTACCAAATGCTAATCATTACTGGGTTACCAAGTGTTCCACATATGCTCGAAGTGGTCGTATAAAGTGTGCTTACTTGTGAAAATTAACTAATCAGTAAAAGCAATATTAATTAACTAATGAAAGCATTAAATAATTGTAAAAAACATTAAATGTAATAAATAAGCTATTCTGAATGTTGCAAGGTTTATCACAAAGTTCATCTTTATTTCCAAACACAAGGTGTGCTTCGGTACACAATGCTCAAATAAAGATCTGTTCACTTTATGACTCCTACTGCGAACACTAAAAAATAATTCTAACTCTAGAAAGAGAAAACTACAAGAGTTTAGGTAAGGGACTAAGAAAACTAACTATCTTATTGCCAAACTAAGTGTGCCCGCCTCTTATTTATAGGCAACAAGATAGGTTCTAACATTGGATGTCTGAGATCTCTTGGTAGGCTCCAATGTCATGGACCCAATATCGTGGATCCAATATCACGGTCCTGATATCATGGCTCATCAATACTTATAAAAAAGAACCTTCTAAAAATTCAAACCATGCAAGCACATTACCTACCACTTAGCATATAAAGCAATACATTATTGATGAGTGGTGAGGTACCCCTACACTCAACCATACGAATACAAGCATGTACACATGATTCGGTCAAACTTCATGAATGGAGTACCTGTGGCATCTAGATAGTTATATGTTGATTGCAATTCACTATCTTCCCACCTGGACTAGTATTTTCTTTGTCATGTATGGTTTAGTCCAGAGTGAGGTGTATGATGTGGTTTCTACTACTAGGCTACTCCTAAGGACAATGAGAAATAGCTTAATAAAGCTAATAAGCAATAGAAAATAAGATCCAAGTTAGCCTAAGTGTGATGAGCATCCATCCCTAATCATCTGTATGCATCTTGGACTTCGTGTACTACTTCTAGGATTACTAAGAGCACATCACTCAAAGCACTACTTGATATGCTATTAGGTTATCAAATAGTTACACTTAAATGTTTGTGATTAAGATGTACTCATTCCGCATTAACAATAGGAATAGTAAATGACAATAAAAGAAATATTAACTAAGGAAACAACAATAAGTGATAAATAATTACGAAAAATAAAAAGCTAAGTGAATGTTGCAATGATGAAGTAATCTCAATCTTTATTGCCTATCATGTGCATGTCCAAGTACATCACACTCAAACAAATGTTTTGTACAATTACAAGCATCACATTGTGGGCATGCACTTGGGAAAAGAACTGAAAACTAACTAAAAGCTAACAAAAAGACTTGAACTCAAAAGACTCAATGTTCTCCTAATGAATTCTCCTTGTGCACCTAAGTGTTATATTTATAAGCCTTTATAGGAATCATGATATTGTATCTAGGCTATGATATCACGTACCCAATATCATGTACCTAATATTGGGGCTTGGCTAACTATGATTCATCATACCCCCATGATTGAATAAAAACTCATCCTTAAGTCAGAAAAAATGAGCAACAAGTTAATTTGATTACAATAGTAGATATATATGGGATTATTGAATGACTATGAATTATTTCATGCCATAATGTGGGACTAGAAAAAACAAAATCTAGACACCAACACAAAATACAAAATTTTTTGGAACTCATGTGGTTCCTGGTGGCGGTGGCTCCTCATGGGCTTCTTTCCTTTATCCTATGCTCTAGGCTTCTGAAATGGATACTTTTAAAGAAGCACCTAAAGTTTTTTCTCTTCTATCCAAGGATCATGTGTCATCCATGTTGATGTCCCAACGTTTGATAGAGTCAGCACTTCCCATGGACATGGCAATTGCTGAAACATCTGATTGGCTTTGACATACCATGCCGCAAACAGCCATTGTTCCTCCTCATAGGCTTTGGTTTTATCTCTGAATTCCTAATAATCTGTAATCCATCAAGCCAATTTTGCTACTCTAGCTACATCCTCATATTGCATGATCATCAATATGGCACCTTCACTAGTTTTTAATTGTACTTGGAATGATGTAGCATTTCTAGAGATCTGTTATGACAATGTGATTTCCCACCTCCTGTTTGAATTGAGACCTTGTCCCTTGTAGGATCAATTGATATGATGGACTATACAACATCATCAATCACCTTGAAGAGATTAGTCTCATCCCTACTTCCCTAATTGATCGTCTCTGTGATGGCCCTGAGATGGCTCATCGATGGTCAGTAATTTTGTGATGGTAATGACAGTTGCTAATCTTGCTAGCCTATGGGCTACATGCTAGGCCCTACTTCTTTTTGTTGGCTAAGCCTTACATCTAAAAGTTCGCTAGGCCCTACTATGTGAGGTGTAGTGGGCCCAACCGTCTATTCTTGTTTAGGCTCCAACGTCTCACCAACATCCTTTTTTCATGCTGGTGGTGTAAGTAATTCAACATATGAAGAATTTTGAGCTTTTCTAAGGATATCATTAGTGTACCTCAAAATTCTAGCACACTAGCACAACTTCTTAATTAGACATAGAAAGGGTAGTATGAACTTTCCTATCTTCCATTCTTCAAACTGTCTTAATATCTTTGTTAAATATAGATGGGGCAAATTGGCATTGACCTTGCCCATCAAAATTGCACTTCCTCTAGCTGCATAGGTAGAAATTCTATTAACCCCTTTGTTAGAAAAATGTGATAAGTGCCAATTTTAAAGTAAATTCTCTCTTCAAGGGTTAGTTCTCCATATGTCTTGTCTTCTTTGCCATATGTCCTTTTTAACCATACATTTCTTGCATCTACATCTAAGTGAGTGGACAAATGAGTAACTTTAGGTCTTGTATTTAGAAAATTCAAAACTTCTACAATGGCCTTTATGGAGAAATCAACTGAAATTCCATCAATATCGACGATGGTACCTTCTTATTTATTGTGCCGAAATTGATAGGTTTCACCCAAATACCATTCTCTACTCTCCGAGAGGATGGGCCATAGTGGAGATCCCTTGAGTAAGTCTTTGATTGGTTCAAAGGAAAATTTAGTAAAAGGTCCAAAATTAAGTTCCACAATCACTATAGTGGATGTGGACATTTCTTGAATGGCTTGAACACATTCTGGGAACAATGTGAGATGTTGTCCTTGTTCGGGTGCCCCAACCTCTCCACCTTCTGCTTGGCTAGATTGTGTAGTAACAGGGGTTTCCTAATGGATGCTAAATGATTGTGCCTCCTATTCTGCATGTTCTGCATGAGGTCCTTGGCCTTTGCCTCTTCTTGGGCATTTGGCTGCACCTTGAGAAGGTCCTCCCTATTTTCCTCATTTAGGGGCCATCTGTAATCACACAAAGATTGATTGTTAGTAAGGTTATTTAAAGAAATTCAATTTTCTCATGCCTTACTCATTACCTTTAATAAATGTTTAGTTCTTTGCTTAGTGCAATTTTGGAGTTAGAAATTTTTCAAGGAAGTTCCCCTAAAAATTTTTAATGACAGGCCTAATTTGCTCAAGTGACTCCTATAATAATTTAAATGATTTGGGTGAAGGAAGAAAATTAGTTTGGCATGAGTTTTTAATATTTCCTAAGAGTACTTACCCCTATGATATCTTTCGATCAATAGTAAATTTTGAAAAACCTATGTGCAAATTCTACCATACCACTCCCTCACAACTAAGTTAAACACTCCAATTTTAATTAGGTTCGATTAGAAAAGAAATCGGAGTGTTAATGAGCGAAATATTGACGATTGAATTTTAGACACTCAAATCACTAAAAATCATGAAAGAAAATTTGAACAACTCTCCCCACATAAACTACTGAAAGTGACTTCTATCATACGCAGGGGCCCCACATATATAGTTTTTATAGACGTGATAGCACATACCCAATATCGCGTCAAACCTGATACTGGGTACCCAATATCGCATCCTATCCAAGATAGGGTATGTAGTAAAATTGATGATTTTTCAAGTTTTTACAACCAAAAATGAAGGATTTAAGGTAGATTTGAAAGGTCTGGGATAATGTCAAGTGGAAATTAAGGCACCAAAAGTGTAATGGAGTGAAGTTATACAATGAGGTTCTTTCAAAAGGGTGAGGAAAAAAGACATGTAGTGGTTCTAAGGAACATTCAGTTAAAATGATGGCAAAGGAAAGAATAGATTTGGGAATGGAGTACTTGGAGGATAGAATATGATGTGATGGTATGCAACAAGTACAAATTACAAAAGTCATGCAAGCGGATCTTCCTCAAAGCAGGTTCCAACCTATCATGCCCTTGTGTAACCACACCTTAAAATGTCCATAGGCACTAGAAGGGTTAAATGCAATCTACATCTGTGCAACAAAACACACACATGTTAAATACCACCATGATGAGGTATGAATTCTATGCCACACAAGACACAAGTTAGAAGTACTTGGATGACGAGATGAGATGAACTGTAGAAGGGATTACAGAGATTAGGATGTGAGGTAACTTACCTCAGGCACAATGAATCCTAAGTGTTGTGCATGATTAAAGTACCATTAGCCTTTCACTCCAAGATCAAAACCAAGTCCATACCTCTAATTAGTGACATTACATTGTGCCATCTCGATGATAGATGATGAGTGGCTAGGTACCCCTACACTCAACCATACGAATACGAGCGTTCATGTGCGATCCAGTCGAACTCCGTGGATAGGCTAGTCATGGTATCTAGATAGTTACATGTTGATCGTAGTTCGCTATCTTCCCACCTGGACTAGTATTTGCTTTTTCATGTATGTTTTAGTCTAGAGTGAGGTGTATGATGTGATCCTAAACTAATGCTAATCCTAGAGACAATGGAAAATAATCTTGATTAAACTAATGAGGAATAGAAAATGAGTCTAAGCTAGCCTACGTATGATGAGTATCCATTCCTTAATCATGTGTATACATCTTGGACCTCGTGCATGACTACTACTAGGATTACCAAGCATAGATCCTAGGTACGCTACTGGGTTACCAAGTAGTCACACTTAAATGCTCGTGATCAAGTTGTACTCATTCTGCAATTAACAATAGGAATAGTAAATGATGATAAATAAATATTAACTAAGAAAACAATAAATAACAGTAACAATTAACAATAACAATTAAACAATTAAACTAACTGAATGCTGCAATGCTGAAGTAATCTCAATCTTTATTTCCAGTCATGTACGTGTCCAAGTACGTCACACTCGAATAAAGGTTTCATACAATTACAAGCATCACATTGTGGGCATGCACTTGGGAAAATAATCTATCTCCTGCATGAAAAAAATGCAAGAGCTTTGCTACAACTAAAAGATGGATCCTAAATGAGGTAGAATGCTCTCTTATTTATAGGCTGAGATAGGCGGCTACGCAAACAGGGCCACATCAACATAGGAAGGCTACATCGACGGGGTCGTGTCAATGTGGTCGCGTATATGGGGTCCCGTATATGCGACCTAGTTGATGCATCGACTATATATCGCTTCATCATACCCCCACGACTGAGTAAACACTCGTCCTCAAGTCAAAGAAGGTGAGGAACAAGCTTAATTGAATACATAGTGGATAGGTATGGGATTATTGACTGACTATAAATTTATTCATGCCACAGTGGAGAATTAGAAAAAATTTGGACACAGACACAAAAGAAAAAACTTGTGGAACTCATGGGGTTCCTAGTAGTGGTGGCTCCTCCATGGGTGCCTTTCCCTTGTTCTACGTGCTAGGCTTCTAAGATTGATATCATTGAAGAAGCACTTGACATTGCTCCTCGTCGATTTGAGGATTATGAGCCATTCATGCTGATGTTCCAATGTTTGATGAGGTTGGCATTTTTCACGGGCACAACAACTGTGGGAACACTTGATTGGCCTTGACATGCATGCCGTCGATAGCCATCATTCCTCTTCATAGGCTCAGGCCTTGACCTCTCCTCCTTTTTCTTGGATAGATTATGCAGTAACAAAAGTTCTAGGATGGACACTGAATGATTGTGCCTTCTACTCTGTATGTTCTGCATGAGGTCCTTGGCCTCTTTCTTCCCCAGGTCGTTCGGCTACACCTTGAGAAGGTCCTCCTTATTGTCTTCTTTTAGGGGCCATCTATAATCACACAAAGATAAATTGTTAGTAAGGTTATTGAGAAAATTTCAATGATTTCATACCTTAATCATTGCCATTAATAAATGTTTCATTCTTTACTTAGTGTGATTTTAGAGTTAAACAATTTTCATGGAATTTTCCCTAAAACTTTAATGTTGGACCTATTTTTGAGGAACGTTTGATAAAATGATGACAAAGGAAAGAATAAATTTGACAATGAAATACTCGAGGGGTATAAGATGATGTGGTGGTGTGCAACAAGTACAAATTACAAAAGTTACGCAAGTGGGTCCTCCCCAAAGTAGGTTCCAACCTATATGCCCTTGCGTAACCACACCTTAAGATGTCTGTAGGCATTAAAAGGATTAAATGTAATCTATACCAATGCAAAAAAACACACACATGTTGATACCAGCGTGATGAGGTATGAATTCAATGCTATACAAGACATGAGTCACAAATACATGAACAGCGAGATGGAATGAATCGGAGAAGGGATTGTAGAGATTGGGACATGAGGTAATTGACTCAGGCCACAATGAATTCTGGATGTACAACATGATTAAAGTGTCACTAACCCTTCGTTCCAAGATTAGGACCAAGTCCATTCCTCTAATTTGTGACACCACATTGTTTCATTCCATGATGAACAACTATGAGAGTACCAAAACAAAAAGGTGTACGATCACTTGGCATTTTGTTCAAGGGAGGAGTGATTTTTGTTTGTGGCACTTTGTTTTTCTTCTTTTCTTTCTCTCTTTCTTTTTTTTTGAATACTGAATCCAGAGATGCCACCAACCATTAGGCATGGATGCATGTCTTTCTAGTGGGACCCCCTAGAATAGCATTGGATTTTTTAGTGTCCTTTTAATTACTCTTACTCCCATTTTTTGTTAGATCTACAAGGATCTTAGTACAACCACGTTGCATGATAATGCCCACAGACGTCACCAAAGAGAATCCACAAGTCCCCTTGATGTCACACCCTAATCATTCCCTCTTGGCCCATCCTTCTTCATTCTGGCTACAATGAACATAAGATTAATTTTAAGTTCAAAAATGTCAAGAATATCACTGTACCCTTGAACAGAACCTCTTATTTGTAGAGTGGATGTGTGGGTGTAGTGGGCTCACTATCCAAATAATTGATCACTCGAGACTCGATAACATAGAACACACCTCAACCAACGTGCCACATGAGTGTTTTATTCATAGACGAGATTACTTATAAAAACATAAAAAGACAAAAAGACAAAAAGGTAAAAAGATAAAATAAGAAATTGAAAAATGAAAAACTGGAAAACAAAAAGTTGAAAAATTAAAGAAACAAAAAAATATTTATTAATTCTGTGTTGTTAGAATAGAGGATACCCCCAATAACTAAATGGTTGCACATGGCTAGAATTAATAAATGGAAGGTGGGGATCCTTGCATGTTGGAAATATTGGGACTTGGTCATACTTACCCCATTGGGGTTCACACACTTGATTTTAGTTGACATAGTGGGGCAAGTTATAAGATGTGGTTAATTTATAAGGAGTTAACCCACTATGGTACTTGTGATCATAAGATGGTATGCGAGGATAAACATGTCTCCCCATGCAGCAATATTCATTGGGCCCCATGGTTACTAGATTATTGAGTGGTGGTCTTGATAAGTTAACATGAGGCATTGGGTTCGAAGAGGAAGATGCACCATAGTGTTGGATTTGTGCTGAGTTGGTGGATGTAGTGATTTCTGAACTATGGTGTCCCTTTCGACAATCACGTCTAAAGAAGGGATGCATTCAATGTTGTGAATGACCTCCACTACTATTGATAGTAGCAACACAAGTAATGTTTGCGGGTTGGTGCTATGGTGCAAAATATTCTGGCATAGCTGGCGGTGATGTAGAAGGGGGTGAAGCATGAGAATATTGAGGTTGAGCAGAACTGTAAGGCACATGAGGTGGTGATCTTGTTGGAGAGGACATGGGTCGATAGTACTCGGGAGAATGATAATAATGAGGTGAGGTAGAGGATGCTGATCTTGTTGGAGAAATAGGATGTTAACATAATAAGCATTTGGTGTTGGGACATATGAAGGGTATGGTCTAGTTGGTGGTGGCCTCCCCCATGACTGAGGTTTTTTCCACGGTGGTTGAACATAATATTTTTGTACGAACTTTGGATGTAACATTCCCCCCCAATGCTCATGTAAATGTGACAAGATTGGACATTGACCATTGGGGTGATCGTACAAGAAAATATTACATTGATACATATGATTGGCAGTTGAGTTCTTATCCTTATTATCTTCTACCCTTTGCTTCGATTGTCATGTGGTGTCCTGTCCTATTTCTCAATTTGGCATAGTTTTCCTCTAATAATGTTGCCATATTCTCCACATCTTTCATGTACCCAGTCTGTCATCTTATTGATATTTTCCTCAATTTCATCTAGTGATTGTATGATTGGCAAAGATGATTCCACCTCCTTGAAGTGAGTTGATTTCTCCTCTTCATGATCATGGACCCTTGTTAAGTTGACATTTTGATCGTGTTGAGAACTTTCAACATCCTCCCATTTAGTTATTTCTCCTTCTTCTTTTGCTATCCTCTTAATAAGCTCTTGGAGTTGATGGGTTTGTAGCTCATATAGTTGACCTTGGGTATACATCCCTAGGGTCTCCCTTGTTTCATTACGGAGCCCATCTATGATATGGCACATTAGCCTCTCCTTGGAGAACCCATGGCCTGGGTAGTTGTTTAATAGTGCATAATATCTTTCTAAGGCCATGTCCAAGGGTTCATGTTGTGCTTGTTTCCATTATTGAATTTGTCTCCTCAAGGTTGACACTCTCACATAGGTCTAATATCTTTCGTTGAAAATTTCTACCATTGTCGGCCAATGTCGAATTGATCTTGGTTGTAATGACCTATACCATACTTTTTCTTAGCCCAAAAGTGTCAAAGGAAAGATCTTAAGTTTTTGCCACCCATTATCAATATTTTTCCATGTACAGGAATCGTAGAAGGCTTGTAAATGTTTTTGCAAATCTAAATCATAGCCTCCTAAAAACTTGGGAAAGTTGTTTAAATCAAGCACAGGTAGACAACTTTCCTTACGATGCCTATGGGCTATTCGAATAGCCTCTTGTACTTTTGTTAAGCTTGTAGTGGGTAGTAGGGGTTCATCATCATCAGTTAAGTTATGCTTTCGTGCATTGGGATGATGTTCTCTTTGTTTATGTTTATCAGAAAATTCCACCTCAGGTTGCGTACTCCAATCTTCATTGTCATAATATTCGTTGGTTCTCCAATGAACTGCCTTACTAGATGTGGCATTATTATAGTCTTGTAGGAAAGGCATGGCTGTGAAATTGTGTGTGAATTTATATGTAAATTTATTTTTCCTAAGAGATATATCGTTAATTCCTTATACAGCGATCCTATATGATATAACTAATCTAAATAACTAGCACCATCCCCAGCAACGGTGCCAATGATGAGTGGCTAGGTACCCCTACACTCAACCATACGAATACGAATGTTCACATGTGATCTGGTCGAACTCCATGGATAGGCTAGTCATGGTATCTAGATAGTTACACGTTGATCGTAGTTCGTTGTCTTCCCACCTAGACTAGTATTTTCTTTGTCACATATGGTTTAGTCTAGAGTGAGGCGTATGATGTGATCCTAAACTAATGCTAATCCTAGAGACAATGAAAAATAATCTTGATTAAACTAATGAGGAATAGGAAATGAGTCTAAGCTAGCCTACGTGTGATGAGTATCCATTCCTTAATCATCCGTACACATCTTAGACCTCATGCACGACTACTACTAGGATTACCAAGCGCAGATCCTAGGTACGCTACTGGGTTACCAAGTAGTCACACTTAAATACTCGTGATCAAGTCGTACTCATTCTGTAGTTAACAACAGGAATATTAAATGATGATAAATAAATATTAACTAAGAAAATAGTAAATAATAGTAAAAATTAACAATAACAATTAAACAATTAAACTAAGTAAATGTTACAATGATGAAGCAATCTTGATCTTTATTTCCAGTCATGTGCACGTCCAAGTATGCCACACTCGAATAAAGGTGTCATACAATTACAAGCATCACACTGTGGGCATGCACTTGGGAAAAAAATATCTCCTGTGGGAACAAAATGAAAGAGCTTTTCTACAACTAAAATATGGATCCTAAATGAGGTAGAAGGCCCTCTTATTTATAGGCCAAGATAGACGGCTACATAAATAGGGCCACGTCGATGCAGGAAGGCTACATCAATGGGGCTACATTGATGCGGTCGCGTATACGGGGGCCTGTATACGCAGCCTAGTTAACGCATTGATTATATATCGCTTCATGAATAAACAACCATAGGAGCATCATGATGGTAAGGTGTACAATCACTTGGTGTTTTGTGCAAGGGAGGAGTGATTAAAATTTTTCTACAACACATTTCTTTTAGCCTTTTCTTTTCTGCTTCATTTCTTACTTTTCTTCTTACTTTTTTTTCTCCTTGTCTTTTTCTTCTTCTAGCCACTTTTTGCACTTTTTCTTTTTTGAAGGTGATCTAGAGAAGCTACCAACCTTCAAGCATGCATGCATGTCTTTCCAAGGACCCTCTAGAATAGCATTGTGTTTATTTATTAAGTGTATTTATTACTACTCTTACTCCCATTGTTCGTTAGATTTACAAGGATCTTAGTATAACCAAGTTGCATGATAGCACATACAGATGTTACCAAAGAGAATCCACAAGTCCCCTTGATGTCACACCCTTGCCATTCTCTCTTAGTCTATAATTCTTTGTTCTGGGCATAATGAGTACAAAGTTACTTTAATTTTTGATGATAACAAGAATATCATCATACCCAGAGTAAGAACCTCTTATTAGTAGAATGGGTGGATGGATATTTTGGGCTCACTGTCCAAATAATTGGTCATTTGTGACTTGATAGCATAGAACACCACATCAACTAACTAGTCACATGAGTATTTGATTCACAGATGAGATTACCCTCAAAAAGATAAAACAAAAAATTGAAAAATAAAAAATTAGAAAATAAAAAATAAAAAAATAAAAAATTAGTAAACAAAAAATTGAAAAACAAAAAATTACAAGACCAAAGAAAAGAAAAAACACTTACTAATTTTGCTTGTTAGACTAGGGGCTATCCCCCAAGACTAAACCTTTAATCATGGAAAGAATTAATAAATGGAAAGTTTGGATGCATGCATGTTGGAAATATTGGGGTTTGGTCATATCCAAACCACTAGGTTTCTTTTGATGTGGTGGCAGGAATGTACCCAAGCTGGGGTTTACACACTTGATTAAAGTAGGCATAGTGGGGTAGATTATAAGATGTGGTCATGTGATAAGAAGTTGACCCGCTATGGCACTCATGACCATAAGATAGTATGCAAGGATCGATATGTCTCCCCATGTTATTATATTCATTAGGCCACATAGTTATTGGAGTGTTAATTGATGGCTTGGTGAAGGTAATAGGAGGCATTGAGTTTGAAGAGAAAGATGCATCACAGTGTTGGGCTTGTGCTAAGTTGGAGGATGCAGTGGTTTTAGAATCGTGCCATCTCTTTCTATGGCCATTTCTAAAGAAAGAATGCTTCCAACGATGTGGGGAACTCCCACTACTATTGACAGTAGCAACAAAAGTAATGTTCATTGGTTGGCACTGTGGTGTCAAACCTTTTCATAAAAATAGTGGCAATGTAGAAGGAGGTGATGGGTGAGAATATTAAGAGTAAGGATAAGTGTAAGGAACATGAGGTGGTAATCCCATAGGAGAGAACATGGGTTGATGATACTCGAGAGAATGATAATGATGAGGTGAAGTAGAGGATGTTGATCTAGTTGGAGAAATAGGATGTTGAACATAATAAGCACTTAGTTTTGGGTGATACAAAGGGTGTGGCTAGTTTTGGG
>MNCI01035712.1:519919-588949 GCA_015680685.1 Gnetum montanum
CCAGTACAGTTGAACATGATACTTCTATATGAAATTTGGATGTAACATTCTTTCCCATTGCTCATGTAGATGTGACAAGATTGGGAATTAGCCTTTGGGTTGATCGTACAAGAAAACATTGCATTGATACTTATGATTTGCAGTTGAGCCCTTATTCTTATTTTCTTCAACCCTTCTTTCTAATTGTTGAATGGTGTTTTGTCCTATTTCTAGGTTTGGTATCCTCTATTTGTTCAGGTTGTTAGAGTAATCTTGCATGGTTCTCCCTCTAATAATGTTTGCATATTCTCCACATTTTTCATGTACCCACTCCATAATCTTATTGTCTTTGCCTCAATTTCATCTAGTAATTTTAGTATTGGCAAAGATGAGTATGGTTCCTTCTCCTCGAGGTGAGTTGATTTCTCCTCTTCATGATTATGGACCTTCGTTACTTTAAGAGTTTGGTCCTATTGAGATCTTTCAACATTCTCCCATTTGGCTATTTCTCCTTCTTCCTTTACTACCTACTTAATAAGCTCTTGAAATTGGTGGATTCATAGTTCATATAGTTGACCTGAGGCATACATCCCTAGGGCCTTCCTCATTTCATTATGAAGCCCATCCATGATGTCACACATTAGCCTTTCCTCAATGAACCCATGGCCTGGGCATTTGTTTAATAATAAGTAATATCATTTTAAGGCCATGTCCAAGGGTTCATGTTACCCTTTTTTCCACTCTTGAATTTGTCTCCTCAAGGCTGACACTCTTGCACAAGTTTGATATCTTTCATTGAAGAGTTTCACCATTGTAGGTCAATGGTTAATTGAATTTGGTTTTAAAGACTTGTACCACACTTTTGTTTGGCCAACGAGTGTCATAGGAAAGACCTTAAGTCTTTTCCACCCATTCTCAATGTTATTCCATACACAAGCATCATAGAAGAATTGTAAATGATGTTGCAAATCTAAATCATAGCCTTTTGAGAAGTTAGGAAAGTTTCTTACATCAAGCCTAGGTAGATGGCTTTCCTTCAATGCCTACAGGATATTTGAACAACCTTTGTTATATGCATTAGGCTCTTAGTGGCTAGTAGGGATTCATCATCACTAAGTAGGTTGTGAATTCATGAGTTGGGATGATGTTGTCCATGTTCATGTTGGCATTCCTGATTTTGCCCATGGGTTTGATTTTTATTTCTATGTCGACCTCTTAAGGAATAGTCATTAGCATCACAACCTAATGTTGAAAGAGAAAAGAAAGAGAGGCAACTAGAAGACTCATCATGACTTTTGTAAGTCTCCCAATCATCCCTTGATGTACTCTTGCTACCCATCAAGAATTTCTTAGGTCTTACAGGCCCCCTCGTTCTAGGAGATGTCCCATCTTCACTAGAGGTGTATGAGTTGGATGACAAGAGTTCTTGAGTATCATTGGGATGTCCATGAACATATGAAACTCCTGCATAAGATTGAGTACTTCAAACTTCTTCTTCGTCATAAATTTCATTCATTCTCCAATGAATTGTCTTGCTAGATGTTGCGTTATCATTTTCTTGTGAGAGAGACATTGTCATGAATTATGTGTGACTTAATTGAATTTAATTTCTTTGTTTGAAAGATAGATCATTAATACCCTATTATAATGATCTTGTATGATATAACTAATCTAGATAACTAGCACAATCCCCAGCAATGGTGCCAATGATGCATGGCGAGGTACCCCTATATTCAACCATATGACTACAAGTGTGTATGCACAATCCGGTTGAACTATGCGAATAGACTAGTTATGCACCTAGACAGTTATACGTTGATCACAATTCATTTTCTTCCCACCTAGACTAGTATTTACTTCGTCACATATGCTTTATTCTAGAGTGAGATGTATGATGTGGTTTCTACTAGTATGCTACTCCTAAGGACAATGAGAAATAACCTAATTAAGCTAATAAGCAATAGGAAATAAGATCTAAGCTAGCCTAAGTGTGATGAGCATCTATCCCTAATCATCTATACGCATCTTAAACTTTGTGTACTACTTCTAGGATTACCAAGTGCACATCACTCGAAGCACTACTTGATACGCTACTGGGTTATCATGTAGTTACACTTACATGTTTGTGATTAAGATGTACTCATTCCATGTTAACAACAAAAATAGTAAATGACAATAAAAGAAATATTAACTAAGAAAACAACAATAAGTGATAAATAATTAAAACAAATTAAAAGCTAAGTGAATGATATAATGATGAAGTAATCTCAATCTTTATTGCCAATCATGTGCATGCCCAAGTTTGTCACACTTGAACAAAGGTTTTGTACAATTACAAGCATCACACTATGGGCATGCACTTAGGAAAAGAACTGAAAACTAACTAAAAACTAACAAAAATACTTGACCCCAAACTAACTGATGAACATATGGATAAGGTTTTGTAGCTCTTGATGGTCATTCATCCTTTTGGCCAAGTTTTCATCAACTGATCATTGAACTTCAAACTTTCTCTTAAGAACCTCAAGCTCTACATTAGATATCTCTAGCTTTTGCATTATCTGCTTGTAGAGCTTGAACTACACCTCATAAAGGAGGTAGCATCTAGCCACTTGCTTCTCTAACTTTAACCTTGGTCTTCCTATGGTCAACATTACGAAGTTCACATATTGAAGGTTAGCTAACTCCATATACTTAGTCATGTCCTTAATTTGTAACTTCTTCAGGTATATTTTTGCTTGATTATATGCATTGAGTCCATCAAATATTGGATGTCATGCATCCCCTCTTTGTTTTAGTTGTTGGATAACTTTGTTCATCTTTGCCTTGACCAATTTGTTTTTTTTTTTAATTTCTCTTTCAGAATTTTAACCTATTTCCTGTAATGATTCTTCACTTTCTCATATTTAAGGGCTTTATTCTTCTATGCAATGATCTCGATGTTAGTCTTTTGGTGAATGGCTCGAACTTCCTCCATTGAGAGATTTATATTTTTTTGTAGCCAACCTCATAATATCTTAGTTCACCTTGACAAGTTGTTCCTATTGTTAATGGATGTACTCTAGCAGGTGTTCTTTTTGCTCTTAGACTTTTCAGAAGCATTGATTCTCTTTAGTCAAAGTTATGTTCTTCTCATGTATGTATTAAATATCACAACTCACAGAATTCATCATAGATTTGGATAGTGATGTATCCAAGACTTTCATCTCCTTTGCATTCTTAGCCTTCTTAAGTCTTTGTTGAAGCTATTGAAATCTTCATCTCTAGTAAGTTCTAGCAAGAAAATGGATGGGTTTGCAAAGTGGGATCTTAATTCTAGAACCTTCACTATGGATCAAGAACTTATAATGGGGGGTTAAAATAAGTTTCCCAAATAAAATTACACTTGCCACTCAAACATACCAAATTTTATGCGGTTTCCCAACTTGGGTACATCCACACTTAGAGGGCAGAATCCATGCATACCTCTAGACTTACTTCTTAATAAAATGTGGTTTGAAGGGCAACACACCCTATAGAATATTTAAGCTCCACACCAAAGTGTTTTATCACTATGAAACCATGCAATTTCTCAAGGCTAAACAAGCTCAGAATTTAGTTTCAAGGATCCCACAACCTTTACAAAATTAAACTCTACTCTAAAACATTGCAAAATCACTCAACCTTGTAGGGTCCCAACAAGATCAATGTGAATGCCTTCTCATAAGAAGCACATTAACCACGTAGGACTATAACAAAGAGAGAAACTTATAAGGACAAAATTTAACTAAATTTACAAGTCCTTGTAGTTGAAGCTCAATACAACATACAACCAAGAAAATGATGCTATAATGAAGAACAAGTATATAATAGCATAAAATAGACAATGATTGATCTTTTGTGAATAGTTCTTGCACAATTTCCAAGATTTTGGTATCTTCTTATAGCCTTAATTTTTTTGAAAACTCCTTGGAATTCATGAAACGACTACCAAATGACTAATATAAATGTCTACTTCAAAGCTGGGACATCTACCTAAGATTAGCGTCAATTTAGAAGAGACATCTCACTAGAAAATGAGACATCTTCTGTGGGATGTCTACTCTTGAATGTAGACATCTACTATTTTTAGAATACATCTTCTCAACTTTTTGGATCTATCTATTGGCAACCGTTTGGGACATGACCGCCAACGAGTGTCCTCAAACAGGATTTAGGTGGTTTTTAGTCTCTGGCAACACCAAGGCCCAAATACCTCCAAATAGACTCAGTAGTTAATGTGAGTATGTGTGTGTGCTGTTGCAATGTGCGGTTGTGAAAAATGAAACGATTGGGTTGTATGTAAACTATAAATGACTTATCTTAAAGAGATTCAGCCAACTTTGCCAAGTACTGTGAGTTGTTGAGAGTTCCTATTTTGTTCAATTGCCTAGTCTATGCGGTCCTTATAATACCTACTTGTAACAAATAAAATTTTGCAAAAACATTTGAGCACAACTCTACGAATCTACTTCTAATTTTCCCTAGAGAAAGAGATAGTTCCACAAGAAAACTAGAAATAGAGCAAGATTCAATAGAAATAGACAGAAAAGAAAGCGAATTTGTGTTAAGACCTTAAATATTTAAACAAGGTAAAATGATACGAGTAAACACTTTGCAATAAAGCTATCCCAAATTCAATAACTATGAATTGTTCAAACTTCCAAGGCTCAAATAAGCAATTTCTTCAAGACAATCCTACTATGCTACCAAAAAATTGCTGCGTAAACTATCACGTACAAAACTCCATTTTGGCTAGATAACGGATGTCAAAAATTGCATTCAATAGAACCTTCAAAAGAATTAACAATTTCTGTTTGAAATGCCATGGAGATTCACTTTAAAGATAAAAGAAGCTATTCTGGTCCTATCAAAATACCAAATATTTTATGAACCCTCTTAACTACTGAATCGTTCAATGACTTGACTACATGTAGAGGCTCTCTTATAACAATCTCAATAGTGGTTCTTATACATTGCACAATAATAAAATTTACTACTAAAATTCTCTTAAGGCTTTCAAACACAAGCTCTTCTATGGTAAAATTTTAATATAAATTTTCTATCATGCAACAAGAACAATAAGAGCAATCTAAAAATCCCAAAATTACTTGCCAAGCATGATACCATTTAAATCACTAGCTAAAAAATTTAAACAAAATAAAAAACAATAAGCATAACTCATAGGACTATGACAAAGAGGTTGAAATGTTCTCTTTAGCAAATCATCTTACAAGCAATCTTTCACAATGTCTTCTTACAAATACTCCTCCCCAAATGTCCAAACTGAGACCCAAAGTGTGACCCCAAGTGTGACCCCCAATGTGATTCTTCTTATCCCTGAAGCCTTTTTATAGGGTTCAAAAGGTAGTTACATATTTTAAAATATCTTAGCTAACTTCTCTCCCAAGTAAGGAAGTTATAACTTTCCCAACAAGTTAGGAGATCTTACTTGCCCAATAAGTTAGGAAGTTACAAAAATTTTGGGTGGTTATAACCACCATAGAGATAAAAAATTTGTAGCTGACAAGTGTCTCATTTAGTTTCCAAGTGGTCCTTCAGTTGCCAAGTGATCACCATGGAGATAAACAACTTGTAGTTGACAAGTGGCCTTTGTAGTGGTTACAAACAGCATGGGATTAAGTCTAGGAAGTTATAACTTCCACAAAAAGTTACCACTATAGAAATAAAAGCTATGGTGGCCAAGTGTCCTATTGGATAACTATCCAATATAAGTCCTTAGCATATGCAAATTTTTAAATCAATATTAATACTTACTTGGTACACAACCAAGGGCTGTCAAACATACAATAGCATAATAACAACTAAATTACTTATATCAAAACCCAAAGTTAATCAAAATAAATGTCATGCTCTGCAACCAGAGCCTCGATGTAGTTGTGAATGTGTGGTCAATGATGCTTCTAGCCATGACAATGAGGTGCTCCGGGTTTGATATGGAAGTTGCTATCGATGTTAACGTGCAGCAGGCGTGCTTGATGGTGTGTATGCCTAGAGAATGACGAGGTATATGACAGAGAGTCCTTTGTTGTGGGTGATGTTGTTAGAAATACAATTTCATCCTCTAAACATTTTTCCACTGCATCCGGTGGTGTTGCCATGTATAGGCAATGCCCATTTGTGTTTCTTTGGTGTTTGCTGCGGATTGGCTTCACTTTTGGCCACTAGTTTTCTTATTATTAGCAACGTGGCACATACTGGCTAGGCTACATAGGAAATTAGTTTCCAAGAGGAAGGATACGCTAGCGGAGGATCTACCATTACTATGTTGGATGCTTCCATTGATCTGGACGCTGTTGAGCTAGGACATGATGGCATGGAGCAACCTGTGATTCAAGATAATGACATGGTGACGATCAAATTCCATCTCGAGGAGCACCAGCTGGCAAGCAATGCCCATGCCAATGACTAGAAGAGTCACCACGGTGCCATTTCAGAGGCCCCTCTCCTAACCACCACTGCTCATGTGTAGCTCTAGTCGTACATGTGGACGACGGTGCATGTATAAGGTGCCCACGCCCTTAGGGCCGTTAAGCTTGTGCCCTGACAGCAACATGCAAAGGAATATTGGTGGCAACCTAGGCTGCATCCATGTGGAAGACCACCTTGCACTCTATTTCCATGATTGCTATCCAGCATGCCCAAAATCCTCTCAACATGCGTAGTTATCAATCTGCGAACGATTTTATAAGAGATGAGTTAAAAGTGCACCCTTTCTCCACCACCAACTCAATAGTTTGTGAAACCAGAGTAACTCCTCATTTGTTGACTGATGCAAGGAACTAGTAGATGAAGAAACAACATTCTGGGTTTGAGATTGAAATGGGTGTGAAATGAAAT
Source organism: Gnetum montanum (assembly GCA_015680685.1). NCBI lineage: Eukaryota > Viridiplantae > Streptophyta > Gnetopsida > Gnetales > Gnetaceae > Gnetum > Gnetum montanum. The sequence continues at coordinate 526,778 of MNCI01035712.1, forward strand.
AATTGGTTTTGGGATCATATTTACAGGGGTTCAAATTTGCAAATAGTGGTGATGCAAAAGAAGCTGCTCTTAAGGTGAGATACCTGCAACAAATTTAATGATGAAGATGTGTGAAAAAGGCATTTGGTATTATGCTCTTCTTATTATTGGGATCCATGAATCTGGAAGCAACCATGCACCCACACAGAAAGTGGAAATTGGCATACCCTACATCTCTGTAACAACGACAACATGAATATGTCCCAACCTAGAACTTGATCCTCAAGCTACTCCCATTCTTGAGGAATTAGAGTCCTTTGTAAGTGCCTCCGGGAAAAAGCCTAGGATTCAAATCCTCCCACAATCTCCCAAAATTGAGAGTCATTGATAATAATATTCAGGAGTCTGAATCTTCAATGCTAATCTAGAGAAAATCGTGAACACCACACTGCAATTCTCTCGTGCTGATTTGTATGCATCAATAGGTAGTTCCAAAGATGTGTTGCTTTTTGAACTAATATAACTTTCTGATGCAGTGAAGGATCTTTGCCACATTGTCTTTCAATATCATCATCCATTTCAAATTTGAAATCCTTACACTCTTGAAGTTTATCCAACTCTTGCTGCAGATAGGCCTCTTCAGCACACAGAGCATGATACTCAACGGTCATGTCATGTGCTAAATTAGACCACATTTCTTGCCTTTGAACAACCATAGATGCATTTTTCTAAGAAACATCTTCATTCAAGAGCTATCTTAGCCTTTGTCACCGTGAGCAGTGTAGAAGCATGTGTACTCTGATTTACCATGTCTGTTAATGAGGCTGGAAGTAGATTACAAGGAACATCAGCCGTAAATGTATGTTTATGCACTTCACGTAGGGCATGGGCTGAAAGTTGCCATAATATTTCAACAAACCTATGCCCATAGCATGTTGCAAGCAATGACACTCTTGAGTTGCTCCTAGGCAAGGCTCTTTATGATTCTAACTCATTTATGATCCCTTGGACAATTTTACGAAAGTCACGAGACTATGCTGACTCAAAAATAGGCAATTTCTACTTATGACACCAAGATGGATAATGTCCTGTAAACGTAGCTACAATATCTAGCATATGCCATTCCAACTTCATGGTTAGTTAATTGTTGCAAAATTCTTCATGGGAAAGAGCATAATCCTCCTTGAACAGTTTCAGTTCATTAGGATTCTGTACCTCACCATTCTCAAATAATTCCACCTATTCCATGAAATGGCCAAAATGTGCCAACACTATCCTTTGAGAATTTTTCCTATCAATTTGCCTTCTTGCTAGTTCTTGGAGCATCTTCATTTGATTTGTAGCCTTCGTTTTCATCCATGCTTTCATCTTGCCCATGTGTTCTTCATTTTGACATCTCATCATAGATCTCTAATGAGCAATAAGTAGTCACTATGCCCAACCATATGAATCACTAGCATTCACTAAGAGATTCAATCAAATTCTCTAGAATTTAGCTCTCTAAGTACATTGGGTCTAGGTAGTGAATCTAATGGACATAATCTTTGTCTTCTCAGTTTCACTTGTGAGGTACAAAGGTATGATTAAGTGCAACTGAAGCACATGATTTTTATCATTTCATTTTTTTAATTAATTCACTTTAGTGCTAAAAATAAATTAACTAAATGTTTAACTAATCTAATAGACAATTAATACTAACATAAGCATCCATTCCTACTTACTATACACATCCTAAACACATTGTAATGCTATTAGGTTACGAAGCATTAGACACTATTTGGATTACCAAGCATTAATGTATCCTCAAAGTGGTCATACTTATTTGTGTTAATTAATCATATGAATTAATTGTTTAAAAGCATTAAAGTAAATTGCATGAATAATAAATGCATGAAGTAAACATTAAGTTAAGTCCAAGTGCTACAAGGCTTATTAAGAAAGCTCATCTCTATTGTCATTCACATTGAGGTGCTTAGGTACATTGGTGCTTGAATAAAGATCCATACACTTCTCAACTCCTATTGTGGGTAGTTAGAAAATATTCTAACTCTGGGAAGACAAAAATGTAACAGTTTGGTTAGCAACTAATGATTGAATGCGATAAATGTGGCTAGTGCATGCATTTATATAGATGACACAAGACACTATGTTGACGCATACACAGTAACATAGTAAACTACACATCAATGTGATCATGTCGATGGGATCACCTTGACGTGTTCCCATTAATGTAGGAAAACGATAACTCATCATATCACCACAACTAAATGAAAACTCATCCTTGAGTGAAAAAAAGGAAGAACAAGCTTCTTACATAATTTTTGGAAGGTATGGGATTATTGACTAACTAAATGACACATAGACTAACTCAAAAAAAATGCTAAGTTCTCAAGTGTATGAATTTACATTTTTTACAAATATTGGTATTCATGACAATAAAATTGAATACCATGACAAAAATTGACAACACAACTCCTCTAGCTACTTGAAGATAAGGAAGAAAATCAAATAGTCCTAGGCAATGGAGGTTCTTGAGGTGTTGAAGAACCTTTTCTTACCTTTGGTGTATCCAGTTGTTGTGGTTGAGGTGATGGTTGTGGCTATTCAACTATAGCTGAAGCTACTGGTGGAAGATGGAAATCATCCAACAATGCTTTCATCTTCTCCTCCTTACTTCAAGGATCATACTTGATCCATGCAGTATCAACAATGTGGGTAGGTACAAGAATATTTCAAGAATAGGGCATTGTAAGGAACAACTCCTTCATGTTGATAAAATAGGTCGGGAATTTTTTTTGTTCCACATCAAATGCCTTGATAGCATTTTATAGTTCTTATTAGGCATTCATCCTATGGGCTAGGTTCCTAGATATTGATCTCTAATTAGTAAGCATGCTTTAAGAAATTTAAGTTTAGCATATGTCATGTCAAGTTTCTACTTTGTGTTCTTATGATGCTTGAACTTGGCCTCATGTACTAAGTATGAACTAGCCACCTACTTTTCTAAATCTGACCATGTCTATCCAGTAGTTAGCATTTCCAAGTTTTCATATCAAAGGATGGTGAGCTCCATGTATTTAGTCATCTTCTTTAGGCAAATTTTTGTTTTGTTGTATTCATTTAGTCCATCAAAGATGGACTACCATACATCACTTGCTTGTTGGAGCTACTAGAGGATCTCATTCATCTTTGCCTTTGCTAGTTGGATATATTTTTTATTGATTTCCTTCTACAAGCTAACCTAGTCCTTGTAGTGGTTCTTGGCCCTTTTGATTTTAAGGGCCTCATTTTTCCATGTTGCAATTCAATTCTAGATTTCTAGTGAAGGGAACAAACCTTCTCCATCAAGCGATTACAAATTTTTTGTTGTCAACCTCCTCAAATCCATGGTCACATTGACAAGCTACTACTATTGTTGTCTCATATAGTCAACCATTTACTTTTTCTGAAGCTTAACATTATGCAAAAGATGATTGTCCTTGGTCATAATGGCATTCTCCTAGAGAACCTCTAACAAGTCCTTTTGAATGTTGTAGACAATGTCATCCACTAAGGATTGGTCGAAGATTAAGTCCTTAGTGTACTCAGCCTCTTGAAATTTGGACTAAAGCTACTAAAAAGCTTCACTCCTAGTTATAACTTGGCTGAGTATAGTGGGATTAGAGAGGTGGGCTCTTGGCAATGAGGTACTTAACCTTTGCCTAAAACAACAATGATTAGATAGTAGTGATGTCATCCAAAAGGTCAAAGACCTTCCAAATCGATTACTAGGTTCACACTAGTCATTCTAGCAACTCCTCATGTTGGGCTATGCTAAATCATCCACTCGCTACCCCTGCAAATGTTTACACATATTTGAGTGTAGCACTATCTAGCATAGATGCTACAGGAACATTTAGGTCTTTTCCCACTCTGTTAGCCACCACCTTAGCTATCTTTTCATGTCCTTGGTGCTGCATCATCAAGATAATTAATCCATCACCCTTAGCTAAGCACACTGTGAAGGTAGCAATGATTCTAGAGGTTTCTGGAAATTGTTGTTATCTTGAGATGGATACCATTATCTTATGAACACTAGGATTGAAGTGTGCAAGCACCTACATTCGTTGGGCATAAAAGGTTGGTGTCATATCCTCCAACTAGCTTATAGTAAGAGTTACCTCATCCAAATGGCTCAAGGCTAGTTGGTAGATAAATGGATCACCACTCAAACCAACTTGCTACTACTACAAGAGTTTCTCATGGAGCTTCTACATACAGTCCATAGAAGCACAAGCCTTTGGAATTTTTTTATGAGTGGGTGGTGGTGGTGGTTGCTCCTCTTCTTTGATCACAAAAAACACCTTATCCTTCTTCATTTTCATCCAAGAGGCTATAGGAGCATGTTTGAGTGTGTCATTGGAATAGCAAGCTATTCCTCCCCTTTTGCATAATTTTCGAATTAGGCACAAAAGAGGAATATTTTCCTCCCATGCTCATTCTTCTTAAATTACTTTTCTATTTCAATATAGATCAACTATGGGAGGTTGATGGGGAATTTCTCACTCAGAGCAACACACGCATGGGCAAAAAAATTTGTCACATTGCTTGGCCTCACTGTCAAATTAAGGTGATAAGCTATTATCTTGAAATACATCCATTCTTCCATTTTGTGTGCACCATAATCTTTGCAGTTCACTCTATAGCATTGTTGGATCCACTCCTTTTTTACCTTCAAGTTTTCTTGTATTGAGATCTCTACAAAATTGGTTCCAGTTTTAGGCAAACCATGTGCCTAAGAGATAACTACCACTGAGTAGGACATACTAATGTCCTTGATCTTAATAGTGGCATCTTTTTCTCAAGGAGATATGTCTCTCCCATGTACCACTCCCCATTGGAAGTGTTGATAGGACACATGGGAGAGCTTTGCAACCATGTTTTGATATCTTCTGGGGTAAAGTCTAAAAAAGTTCCAAAGCTCAGCTCTTGGAGAATTGAATGTTGAATTTCCTTGAACTGAATTTACCTAAGGCAAGCATCTATCAAAGTGACCTTAGCACTTGGCCTTGGTCTTGGTTCCTCATCCTAGTGGAATTACTCTATTTAGGCTTGGGGAATCTGATGGACAAATTCCACTTCAAGCTCCTCTTGAAGAGGTTTTATTACATGAGTTTTAGCTACCTGCTCCTAGGGTTATTCTTGCTATTGGTCCTTTCCAGTTCTAGGCCACATTTTCCTCAGTTGGGATGATCCTCCTTCCTATGGATGCTTAGGTCTTAATGCCATCTACAATCACAACATGATCAAGGATTAGTATTTGATGTGTAACTTTGAAACACTTAAGTACCTTATCTCTTTAGGTGAGTTACACTTGGCTAAGCTATGATCATGGCAGGTTTGATTATTTTAATATTATTTCATTTTAGTATCTACAAGAGTTCATTGGAAAGGTTTAACTCTCATAAATTAGTGATTTTAATATTATTTTACTAGTTAAACCTTGTGGTAGTTAGAAAAAATTTGAAAAAAATTCATCAAAAACCTAAGGTTTGTGATCTCCACAACGTAGAGTTCACCTCTAGTAGCTGCATGACTAAAGAATGGGATTAATTGAAAAGTAGTTTGAAAGTTATGGGCTCTGGAAGATTCTAGACTCTAAAAACTGCAAAACCTCCTTACCCATTTGAGAGAAAATGACAAAAATTCTCTAAGTTTTGGATGTTATTTATAGAATTTTTGACTTGTGTCAATGGGATCATGTCAACATGGCCAACTAAATTAATGGGATCTTGTTGATGTAGTGAATAGACAAAATTTTTAGCATTAAAAAATAAAGGGAAAACAAAGAGCTTTAACATGAAATTGGAGTCCAAAAGAAGCCCAAGAGACCTAGAACATGATGAAATGCATGAAGAGGACTAGATATTTGACAAAACAGGAGATTTAATTGGGAGAATAATGGAGAAATGCCATGAAGGAGCACACAATTGGACATAACTAATGTGGAGCACAAAATATTTGAATGTAGAAATGCCTAAGGAATGAGTAACATAACTAGTCAAACCAAGGGGTATGCAAGTGGGTCCTTCCCATAGTAGGCTCATGCCCTTAAAGGCCTTGCATGTCCTCAAACTAAGGATTCTACAAGCCCCATGGATGACTAATGGTTATGGTTAGTTAACTACCAAATCATCAAAGAAACTATCTAAGAACTTTGATGCATCAAACTAAGACATTGAACAAAATATGAAAAGAGGAGATGAGGTGAGATATGGAAAGCATAGATAGATGAGGTGGAGAGTGGAATGGAGTCTAGTATCATGGTCACATAAAGTTCATTGTGGATTTTGATGGTTAATATGACCTGATAACATTCATCCTTAGTCCAAATTAAAACCAACCACTTTCATTGACTTCACATCAATACTCTAAGACTAGTCCACCCCCTCAAGGCACAAGAATATTTCCATAGATCAACCACCATTCCTAAAAGAGAAGAAAAGAGGAGAAGAAAGTAAGATGAGCTTTAGTTAGATAGGACTATCAAACATGGTTAACATGTCTTTCTAGTCCCATAATCAATCCTTGTAGCTTGTTATTTTGTCTAATGGATGTACTTTGAATTTCCATTATTGTGGTTTTTTTTTACTTTTTTGGATTTTTGGATGGGAACTACCTGCAAAGACTTATCTTCCCATTATTGGTTAATAGTGGAATGATGAGAAATATAGGAAAAATCTCTTAAACCAAGAGGGTATGCAAGAACAAAGAGCATCAAATCCCCTTGATGTCGCATCTTTGTCTATCCATTTAATCCTTCCCAAGTTTGGAAACTATCAAGATCATAAGTTTTTTAAAAGTTTCATTTAAGAAGGGACTGCATATTCCAAAACAAGTGAATACCATAGAGTTTTGTCGATGGGTGGATGACGTGGACTCACTACATATTATCATGAAAAAGAAACCACATCTTAGTTATCAACACCAAAATTCAAAGATAGAATCTAGAAATTAGTAATTAAATAATATTATAGTAGAAACCACCATCAATTAACAACTACAATTGCACTTAGTCTTAGCAGCAATAAAGAAAAAAAAATATAAGAAAAGCATAAAAGAAATCCCAAATAAATAAAGTAAAATATAGAAGAAAGTGTAAAATATTTAAGAAAGAGAAAAATATACTAAAAATGATGAAAAACTAAGGAGCCACATTAATTGATCAGCATGTATGGCCATATCCCTCATGACTAAGTTGGAAGGAGGAGATCTAAAAACTTGAGCATAATTGTCCATCCATTGAGATGTTTTGGTTACTAGCTCCCTTAGGTTCATGGAAAGGTTTAAGTTGTTACATGTTGACCAATGTATTTTTTCATGGGCTTTCAAGTTTATATATTAACGTAGCCCAAGAAGAAAAAGTTTTGTAGATAATGTAAGGCCCCTCCGACAACATTTGGAACTTAGTTCTATGGTACATGTGTGGGATTCCAATATGGGACCCTATCTCCCAGTAGAAATTTTAATTTCCTAATTCTAAGGTCATGTCATTATTTATTAAATGCCTTATGCACTTTGTTAGATGATAACATCAATTTTTTCTCATCTAGCACTTTGAGATTCATTAGTCTTTATTTTTGTGCTAGAGTTAGGTTAAGGTTAAGGTCACAAGCTATTCACAATGTATGAAGCTCCATTTGGATTGGAAGTGTTGGTAATTTTTTGTACATAAGCTCATATGGGGAGTAACTGATAGGAAGTTTCTAACAAGAGTAATAAGCCCAAAGGGCACTGTTCAAGTTAGTATTTTTGTGATTTCCCTATTTGTAACCTCTACTTGATCATTGGCTTAGGGGGGGGGGGGGTAGGATGTTGTTAATTTATGTTCAACCCCTAAGCATTGCATAAGATTTCAAAGGGTAGTGCCTATAAAATGAGTTCCATTATTAGAAATAAGTGCATGTGGCATCCCAAACCTATTTACAACATATTTTTATATAAACCAAGCAACCATAGAAGATGTATAATAAGTGACGATTGTAGCTTTCATCCATTTTGTATAATAGTCAATAGTGACTATGATGTAATCCTTTTCATTTGACATGGAAGTGGTAGAACCCATGAAGTTAATGTGCCAAATATCAAAGAGTTCCAATGGTTGGATACACTACTAAGGCCCCTCCATACAAGCGGTCATTCCACCATCATGTTGGTAGTGTTCATAGAAGCGAATGAAGTGGTGAATAGCCTTGAAAAGTGTTGCCCAATAATACTCTACCATGAGGATCTTAATGATTGTGCATCTCCCACCATATTCACCCCCATAAGGACCCTCATGAGCATCTTGAAGTATACATATTTGATCAACATCAAGTACGCACCATCAAACCAAGCCTTCAACACATACCTTATAAAGGTGTGTGTTGATTTTCATAAAGAATTTATAAGGTGTGTGTTCATTTTCATGAAGCATTTGGCCTGGTGAAGAAACTATTATTTCTTCCTACTGCACTACTCCTATGGCATCTCATGAGTGAGAAGATAGGTAAGAATGACATCATACTTGTTAGGTTTAGTGGACACTTGTTTAGTTATAGTCCTAGCAAAGAAACGTTAATTAAGAAACTAATTTGAAAGTGGGCTATCCTCCTCTTTGTTGTCCCATCTCAACTGAGACAAGTGGTTAGAAATAATGTTCTCAATTCCCTTTTGATCTACCATAGTGAGATCTAATTCCTACAAGATCACCAGCCACCATATAACATGAGGGCTCATGGTTGACTTATTCATCAAGAACTAGATTGCAGTGTGATCTATGTGCACAAACACCTTGTACCCAAACACATAGTACCTAAATTTTTCCAAGGAAAAAAACACTACCATCTATTTCTTCTCTATTTTGGTGTAGTTTAGTTGTGCATTTATAGTACTTCTACTCATTCAATGAATGTAGTAAGGATGTTTCTAATCATTCAACTCCATGAGCATAGCTCCCAAGGCATAATTGGATGTGTCCATCATGATGTAAAGCAGCCTGGACCAATCAGATGCTTGTAGAATTGGAGTTTCTATGAGCTTTTTCTTGAGTTACTAGAATGCACCCTTACATTCCTTGGTCCAAAAAAATGAAGCATTCTTCTTTATCAGCTCCACCAACAATTTGGCAATTTTAGAGAAATTTTTAATGAAGCATCGATAGTAGCCAATGTGGGCAAGGAATGACCTCACATCTTTAACTATTTTTTTTTATAATTCCTTGGATAACCCTTATTTTTTCAAGGTCCACCTTGATCCATTTTTCTAAAATTTTATGCCCTAAGATAGTGCCTTCCTAGACCATCAGGTAGCTTTTCTACTAGTTGAGCCTAAGGTTTGTTTCCATACACCTTTTTAGCACTTTCTCAAGATGGTTTAGGGCTTGCTTAAATGTCTCCCCATAGGTGGAGAAGTCATTCATGAAGATTTCCATCCCACTACCAATCTACTATTAGAAAATGCTTAGGACAAGACATTAGAATGTGGAAAGGACATTGCACAAGCCAAATGACATCTTTCTATATGTGAAAGTTCCCTAGAGACTTGTGAATGTGATTTTGGCCTGATCCTCTGATGCTATCTAGATTTGGTTATAGTCACTATAACCATCTAGAAAGCTATAGTATAAATGCCTAGAAATGGTATCCAACACGTGGTTCACAAATGGCAATGAAAAGTGATCTTTATATGTTGCTATGTTCAACAACTTGAAATTAATGTAGACCCTTTGTTTATCATCTTTCTTTGGCACTATCACAAGGAAGCTAATCCACTCACTATCTACAATGGGATAGATGAACCTTGCCTTAAGGAGTTTTTTAATCTCCTCCTTGATGACCTACTTTAATTTGGGATTCAACTACTACTATGATTACCTCTTGGGTTTCATGGAGGAATCTATCTATATGTGATGTTGACATATCCTAGGATCAATTCTAGTAAGTTTAGGATATGACCAAGAAAAGGCTATTGGCCATTTTTTGACCACTTCCAACAGCTTCTTTTTTTGCGTAAGATCAAGGTTGGCATTGATAATAATTAGCTTACCACTTTTGTAAAAAGCATATTTCATTCTAGTTGACAGTCTTTAACTCAAAGGGCTCTTGTTTAAAACTTTCAGGGATCTCTAACTCTCCCCATTTGGTGTCATGAAGTTCATCAGAGAGTTGGTGATTGATTTGCTCCATCTCATCCATACCTTCGATGTAGGCACTTGTCAAGCTCTTAGCTAGTTCCATGCATAGAGTTGAGCTACTTTCAGGTTTAGTTCTTAGTCATTGGATGCCATCCTATTTTGTGGTTGCTGATTATAAGCACCTTTGAATTTCAAACACATCTACACATTGCTTACATGTTGTGATTATTATACTTTTTACAAATCATAATTTCTACACATATTGACATCTTGTGTCATTGTATGTGATGCATGAAATGCACTCTCTTAATTTTTTCAATATCATTTTCCTTGAAAATTTCAAAGGATATGTCTCTAATTCCTAGTTGCACATCAATTGTACTTAGCAAGGTCCTTTTCATGATGATTGGGAAGTCCCCTTTGTAGTTATCAACTTCGATCACTAGGAAATCAATACTATATGACCATCCATAAATAGTGGTCATAATGTCCTTCACCAATCCCAAAGGAATGGTGATGGATTAATCTACCAACTTAAGATGAATGTTGCATTTCTTGAGAGGAGGCAAGTTCCAAACTTTATACATTTCATAGAAAATCAAATTCACACTTGAACCTAAGTCTAGAAGAGTCTTGCATGGCTCATTCCCAATGATTTGCAAGTAGATTAAGGAACTCTTGGGATTAGATCTCTTCCTAGAAAGATGGCTAGCCTTTATCCAATTTGTGAATACATGGTAAACATTGCAGTATGTACTTTGGAAGGCATTTAGTTTGAAGGGGTCTTGAATGATGTTGCAAAGGATGAAGAAGAAGTAGGGTCATCAACTACAAATATAATAGCTAGCTCCCCAAGTAAGTGGTTCAAAAAATAAATCCAAAAAAAAAACCTTTGTTCCAAACCAATAATCCTTCTAAGTCCTTGTAGTATTTCTTTGTTGTGGTTGAGCTAGGATTTCATCTTGCATGGATGGAACTAGTGGCAATTAAGTTGAGGGTGGAGATACAAGTGCAGAAAGATGAGAAGGATAATAAGGAAATGAGGATTTCCCTCTTAGAGATTGAGTTCTGTAATACTTAGGAGGGTAGTAGTGATGTTAAAAAGAGACATGACTAGAAGAGTCACATGGAGAAATCTGCTACTAAACATAGTACCCATATAGACCTAGCTACTAGTAAGGGTACTACTACCTTGGTGGTGACATCCCCCATGACTGTGGATGTTGTCACTACTGGTAATGCTCATGAGGTTGGGGTAGAGCTCCACTTGAATAGTAGGCTTATCGTTGGTGGAACTACCTATAGTTTCTTTGAGGATAAGGTAACCTCCTAGGTGCTTACCTTCTTGCTAATCTAGGATTTAGTGCATATACCCTAAACTCCTACAAGTGTGACACAATGGGGTAGCATCCCTTATGATGCTCATATTGGCAAATGTCACACCTACCATCATCATTTATTTTAAACTCTACAACCTCTTCAATAGTAGTAGCTTTACCCTTATTCCTTTTATGGGCAAGTTTAACTTTCTTCATTCTCCTTCAATCACAACCACTACCTTGTGCTTTAGGCTCTTCTACAATTCTAAGTATAGTTTGGAACTTCTTGTTCAAAGAATCCCACATTTTGTCTACCTTAGCTAATATTTTAGAAATAGATTTTTGTATTGGTAAGGTTTTACATCGCACCACTTCATCAAGTGGGGCCTCCTCCTCATTGTCATAAAATTGGACCTTCCTTCTGTAGATGGAAGGATCCTAGTTATACTCCTTCACACTTTCCCTTTTTCATAACTCACCTTCTTCTTTGGCCACTTGCTTAATTAGCATTTTGATTTGATGGGCTCTTAATTCTAAAAGTCTCCCTATACATAGATACCAAGAGTTCTCCTCATTTCTATTCTGAGCCCATCTATAATATGGCAGAGCTACTCCTTTTGAAAAAAGCCATGGCCTAGGCACATGTGCAACAGAGAGTAATATCTACCCATGGCTACCTCCAAGGATTCATGTGATCATTATCTCCATCCTTGGATTTGCTTCCTTAGATTAGACACTTAGGAGTATGTTTGATACTTGTTATTGAAAAGTTCATGCATCATACTCCATCGTCTAATTGATTCTAGTTCTAAGGATTGGTACCAACTTTCATCCTTCTTGATGAGTGTTCAAGGGAATATCTTCAATTTTTGCAATTCATTTTCAATGTTCTATAAGGCACAGGCATCATGAAAGACTTAGAGATGCTTTTTTGGATCAGAATTATATCACCTTTCAAACTTGGGGATATTGTTCATGTTAAACCATTTAATCTAGCTATCTTTTATGTTTCCCATTGGAATTCTCAAATCCTCTACAATGTTTAGCATGTTTTAAGTTGCAAGAAAAGGCTCATCATAGTCATAGTCCCTGCGATTTCCATGATGCCTATGATGCTCCTTTCTATCCCTTCATTTACGGTGATGGGCCTCCCTTGATTTTCCATTCCCTTTATCTCTATTGTTCCAACGGGGCCTGCAATCATCTTTGTCCCGCCAATCACCTTCATCACAATTTCATCCTTTGTAGCTTCGATTGTAGCTAGAATAGGAAGAAGATGAGAACAATGAAGATGAAGAGGAAAAAGGACTAGCACTATAATGGTGCATGCTACTCTCTCTTCTTTGGTCACAACCATGATCACCATGTTTATCTTTATTTTGGTGCTTATCCTACCTTGATTGCCTTCTTTGGAGCCCCAATGGTCATGGGACCCGTACTTCTCTGAACCAGGGTTATTTACAGTGGATTGTAAATTCTAGTTAGGGCCCCTTTCATCAAAGACAAGGGGAGAAGAAGTAATGTATTGAGAACTCCCAGAGAAGGGATCCTCTCCTTTCTTTTGGCCTAGTAGGAACAAAGGGTTTGTGAATCGTTTTCTCTTTGATGCCTCATAGCAAGCCTCCAATTTTTAATCTTTCCTTCATTGTGCCTTAGGGGGATGACAATCCTAATAGTCATGGTCTTACACAAACATATTCTACATTAACCCCCTGGATGCCTAATTTCATGAGTGTCAAGTAGCATCTTAGGAACTAATTGATTGGGGGGCAACACAATGTTGCCCTCCATGTTTCTCCATTGCATCTATTTATCCTGGTGTAGGATGAAGGTGAATTCTAGAACATACTCATCTGTATGAGTATAGAACACTTTGCATTATTGGGGCATAGGTGGTTTTTATCCTTCATGTCTTTTCTGATTAGATCCACTTTTGTATGGTAGTGAAGAATCTCCCCTATAAGAAGAAGTCATATTAGATTAGAAGAAAATCAATGTGCTTTTTTTGTTATTAGTATTTTCTCAATGATATCGACCTTAGGATTTACTACAAATTTGTTATATAATTTTACTAACTCCTAGGTAGCGCATGTAGCTAACTAAACTCCCTAGCAATGATGCAAATCATGAGCAGTGAGCAATCCCTATGCCCAACCATATGAATCACAATCATTAACTAAGTGATCCAATTGAATTTTGTAGACTTTAGCTCTCTAAGTATACTAGGTCTAGACAGTGACTCTAATAGACATGATCGTTGTGTTCTCAGTTTCACTTGTGAAGTGTAAAGGTATGGTTAAATGTAATTAAGCCACATGATTTTTATCATTTTGTGTTTTTCATTAATTCACCTAAATGTTGAAGATATAGTAATTAAATGTTTAAGTAATCTAATAAATAACTAATCCTAACATAAACATCCATTCCCACTTTCTGTATACATCCTAAACACATTGCAACACAACTAGGTTGCCAAGCGTTAGATGCTACTGGGATTACCAAGCGTTAACATATGCTCAAAGTGGTTGTACTTATGTGCATTAATTAATCATATGAATTAATTACTTAAAATAATTAAATTAAATTACATGAATAATAAATGCATGAAGTAAACATTAAGCTAAGTACAAGTGCTGCAAGGTTTATAAAGAAAGTTCATCTTTATTGTTGTTCACACCGAGGTTCTCAAGTACATCGGTGCTCGAATAAAGATCCATACACTTCTCAACTCCTGCTATGGGCACTTAGAAGATATTCTAACTCTAGGAAGACAAATATGCAAGCGTTCAACTAGAAACTAATGATTGAGTGTGATAAATGTAGTTGGTACATGCATTTAATGTAGCAACTACATCGAGATGTATGCGTTATGCAATAAACCACACATCAATGTGATCACGTCAATGGGATTGCATCGATGAGATGCTATTAGTATAGGCAAATGATGACTCATAAATCTCATTCCCTTGAGTTATTAGGTCTAGTTGTATAGTTCTTGTTCATGTCCTCCAAACACATTATTCTAAAAATCAAATTTGGATGGAAGCTACCAAGATGAAGGCTATTAGAGATTGGCCAACTCCTAAGAATGTTTGGAAGGTAAGATGATTCCTTGGTTTAGTAGGTTTTTATAAATAGTTCATAAAAACATTTAGTGATATTTTGTAGCCTATGTTTTCTTTGTTGAAGAAAAATAAAGATTTCAAGTAAGAAAATGAAACCCAAAGAAGCATTGACTTGTTGAAAGAAAAGATTACTAGTGAACTGATGTTTGCAATTCTAGATTTTCAAAAGTTCTTCCAGGTGAAGGTGGATGCAAGTGGACTTGGCATTGATGGGATACTTTTACAAGAAGGTAGGCATATTTCCTTGTTTTCAAAAAATTTAAATGAGTCAAGGCAAAAATATAGTATGTATGAGAAGGAGTTGTACGCTATTCTTCAAGCACTCAAGCATTGGAGACATTACTTGTTGCCCAAAGAGTTCACTTTAATCATAGACCACAAAGCCATTTCTAAACTCATAAAAGAAATTAAGAGAAAAGTAGATGAAATGGATTTCATAGTTATAAGAGATCAATTTTTTGTTGAAACATAAAAGTGAAAAAGCCAATGTGATGCCTAATGCATTATTCAATGTGCATGTGGTTAATTTTAGTGTACCTCATATGGAAGGTATGGGTAATTTTGCTTCTTTGTATGAGAATGATGATGATTTTTGGTAGGTTTGAAGGAGCCTCAAAGAGCCATTAAGGAGTAGGATAGAGTAGTGAAGAGACTATCACATTCAAGATGACCTGTTATTTAAGAATGAAAAGGTATGCATTCCTAATTGTGATTTTAGGAAAAAGATTCTATTTAAAAGCATTATAGTGGCATGGTAGGTCACATGGGTAGGGATAAAACATTGGAACTTATGGGTAAGTACTACTTTTAACTTGATGTGGCAACTAAATCTTCCAAATTTGTGAAGGAGTATTTGACTTGTTAAAGTTTGACTTGTGGAAATGATGCAATTTTTGTTGTTATAGATTCTCCAAGATGGCACTTTTTATTCTATTAAAGAAGGTGTATGCTTCTTGATGAGACACGACCTGCATAGTGTCGCGATATCGCGGCCGCTGCGATATCGCATCCCATGCGATATCGCGTACATGATATCGCGTCTTTCCCTGCGATATCGTGTACGCGATATCGCGGTCCGCCGCCATATCTATAAATAAGAGGTGGCTCTCCCTTCATTTCCCAATCCTGGCTAGAAGTAGCGAAGCTTTGGCAGTTTGATCCCTTCAGAGTTAGAATTTTTCCCATGTGCCCGCAGTAGGAGTCCTAGAGTGAACGGCTCTTTATTCGAGCAACTTTGTAACCTAAACACAAGTTGTGTACGACAATAAAGATGAACTTGATTGGATAAACCTTGCAGTACATGGTTTTAATTATTGTTATTTATTTCTTTCCTAGTGTGCACGAGTACGACTTGATTACGAGCATCTACGGATGTGTACGGCTAATCAAGGGATCGGCTACTCGTCGCAACGCGTGAGTACGACTTGACTACAAGCATTGTGATTGCTTGGTAACCCAGTAGCATATTCCAGGATATACGCTTGGTAATCCCAGTAGTAGTCCAATGTGTATAGCTAGTTAAGGAATCGGCTACTCATCGCTAGGCTAGAACATGTGATAAGTACAACTTGGCTACGAGCATCCACGGGTGTGTACGGCTGGCCAAGGAATCGACTACTCATCACACTTAGGCTAAATAGGTGCCTCAGTATGACCACTTTGAGCACTTGCGTTACGTGTGGTGATCCCAGTAACGATTAGCGTTTGGTAGCCACAGTTGCATAGTTCTGGGTGTGTTCGGTAAGTGGGAACAAATGCTGATGCTAGTTAATTTAGACTTAGGACATTAGTTAGAGTTAGTTAGTTTCTCAACCTTTTCCCTCATAGCTTAGGAGATAAACTGAAAAATACCAAAAAAATCACATACCTCAGACTTGCTCAACCATACACCATGACATATACAAGCAAGCCTAGGAAGACAACGAACGATTAACCCCAAGTGTTTCTTATGGCGTTAAGGCATTTAGTCGCGTGCACGCTTGTATTTGTATGGTTGAGTGTAGGGGTACCTCGCCACTCATCACTTCTCATATTGCAAATTTCTTTTGTTAGCATGTTGTGAAGTTTCATGAAATTCCTTTGAAAATTGTTATTTACAAAGACTCAAAATTTACAAGTCACTTTTGGAGCTCCCTTATGAAAATTTTAAGGATAAAGTTGAATTTTTCTAGTGCATATCATCCACAATCTAATGGCCAAATAAAGGTGATGAATAAATCCTTATTAAACATATTGAGATGTTTGTGTGATGGATAGCCAAACAAATGAAAAAAATTATGGTTTCATCCTAAGTTTTTGTACAATACTTCTTTTCATGTTGTTATTGGCAAAAGCCCATTTGAGGTGAATTATGAGTTTTATTCAAAGATGATGGATACTTTGAAGAATGATAAACCATGTTTTACCATAGCTTAAATGTCGGATATTCAATATTTCTCCACACATTCCTACCTATAAATAACATACTTAGGTGCATAGTTAAACAACATGTTTAGTCCATAGTAGCAGAACTCTATCAATTTATTTCCATAAACTTAGACTTAGTAGTTAGAAGTGTGAATGCCTGTAGTGTAGTGTGAATTAGTGAACAAAATGTTTATTTGAGCATTTTATACTTGGACACAAGTGTAACTAAAAATAAAGATCAAGCTATTTCCCCACTATTGTAGCATTCTCCTAGATTTACTATTTACACTTAGAATAAATTTTCTTCTTGTTTTGTAGTTAATGATTTACTTTTATATGCACTTTATCATTACTGTTGTTAAGTGGAATGAGCATGACTAATCTCAAGCACTTAAGTGTGATTGCTTGATAACCCAATAGTGCCATCGCATGGTATGTTCAGTAGTGGTACACTTGGTAATCCTAGTAGTAATTGCATGAAGCCCAAGGTGTGAATAGAAGTTTAGGACTAGATACTCATTGCCATGGGCTAAAATAGTGTTTACTATTTTCTTTATACTTAGACTTATTTTCACACTTTACCATTGTAGCTAGGAGATATGGCTCACCAACATCAATATATCATACATCTCATTGAGAGCTAAACCATATGCATCAATTATACTAGCTCCATGTGGAAAGATAATGATCCCAAGCTTCAACCAATTACTAGCATATTTGCATTTCCTCATCCATGAATTACAATCAAGCTACATATGAACACTCATATCTTGTATGGTTGGGTGTTGGATTATTCCACCACCTATCATTGGCATTGTTGTTAGGGACAAGTTAATGTATGCTTACTAATTAATTTCAAAAAGTTTGTTGTACTTAAAACACAAATTCAAACTCCATAACTCTAAGAAAAGTACACTTAAAAATAAACATCTTGAAATAAAAAATGGCTTTAAATAAGAACACCTCATCACATGCCAAGGAACTACAAATAAGAAATGATAGAATTGAAAACGAAGAAGACTAAAGTATGCCAATGTAGATAAGGATTTAATATCCTCATAAAGATCCTTATTATTCTAATTTCACCTTCATCTTTCATTAAGATGGACAACTCAAGTGGAGAGATTTACAAGGGAACATTGTTCTACCACCAAAACATTCAGCACCATCATGCTTCAAAATGCTCTTAAGGGGATGAAACTAAGTGAAGAAATTAGAGGTTATCATGTGACCAAACACATGACTAGACCTTACAAATCCACTAAGGAGTATTCATGACAAAAAAATTCATGGAGACTAGGCATGAATAAGACAAAATAAAGAAGGTCAACTCTCTTGTTATTTTAGAGGAGCTAGATGGAGATGAATTCATAGCTGAATAGCTCCACCAAAATCATGGGTTCCAATCACAAAAGCCTATCATCTGATTAGATGAACCTATCAAGCATCAATCATGCTCCAACTTAGTAGAGACACTCAAGCGAAAGGCAAAAGACTCAAGGCATAAGTAGGACACAAGGTCAAGGATTCCTACTAGATCTCATAGAGAAAAACATAATAGTCATCATAGGGGGATAAGCCTACATCATTCTCCTACTACCTCATCTACATCCTCATGATCATTAGAAGGCTCTAACAAAAGGAGGCAAAAGTATAAGGACCATGAGAGGGATGAAAGGAAAACTCATGACTGCCATGACCATTATGACTATCACTCAAGGCACTTTAATAGTAAAGATGAAGGATATGAATAGAGAATACATAGAGATACTAGAGGTCACAAGAGAGATGAGGATAGAAGGCAGTAATACTGCAATTGAGTGTATGAACCTGATTAAGATGAGCAACCCTTGATGGCTACTCAAAGTATTATTAATATACAAGAAGTTGTTCACGTTCCAACTAGACATGTGAGTGATAGCTGAATGAAATAGCTCAACATGAACAACATGCCAAGATTTGATGGTGGATATGATGCTAATCCACAACATCACCTTCAAGCTTTCCATGATGCCTATGCCTTGCAGAACATCAAAAGTAACTGGCAAAAGTTAAAGCTATTTCCTAGAACACTTGTGAAGGAAGTAGAAAGCTAGTACAGGTCATTGGAACCTATATTAATCAGATGCTAGAGTACCATGCCAGAGATTTTCGATGATAAATATCAAACCTATTTGCGAGTGTCCAACCTATGAAAATAGATCTAAGGATGGAAACAAGGGACTTATGAAACCCTTGATGCAGCAATCAGTAGATATTATTCACTATTGCATAGATGTCTAGGCCATGGATTCTCACCAAGGGAACAACTTGGGCACATTGTAGATGGGTTATGGAGCAAAACTATAGAAAATCTTAGAGTTTATGCCCAAGAAAGATTATTAGAGATGACTATCCATCACATCCAAAGATTAATTGAATAAGTTTCAAAAGAGGGAGGAGAACTCAAGAAGAGAAACTCAACCGAGAAATATAATAAAGACTCATCAATTAGGAAGAAAGATAAGTGGCTTTGTGATGAGAAGGACAATGAAACCTTGGAAGTTTTTATTCAAAAAAAAAGACTCTACCTATTCAAAAATAAATCAATGATATAGTAGCTAAGGTAGAGAAAGTCTAGGATTCAGTGGATGAAAAATTTGCTATAGTCCTAAATATTGTAGAAGAAGAGACTGAATAAGCACTTAAGAGAGGCAAGAAAAGGAAGAAGAAAAGAGCTAATGGACAAGAAAGTTATAAGCATAAAAGAAACGTTGCTACTACTAAAGGGTATACTAGCTCCAATTCAGAGGAAGAGGGAGGATGCAATGTGTGCTAGTATGAACATCCTAAGAAATGTTGTCCTATTATGGCCCACTTGCAAGAATTTGGGGTATATGCACTCAATCTAAGCTTTGTTAAAAAGAAAATTCCAAAAATACTACCTTATCTTCAAGGTAATTTCAAACAATCTTTTCAGCTAATGTATTATCCAAGTGGAGCCTACCCTCAACCATAGGAGAAACATCAATAGCAATGGCAACAATCGTAGATGTGGGCAATGCCACCAACAAGGCAATAATATCCATATAGGAAACTAGATCCTTATGGATATCATGTTCAGCATCCAATATCCCTAAGAAATACATCAATTCAAACTTCTTCACCTTATTATCTACCAAAATACTATAGACCTACTACTCCAAGAATGAATTGTAGTCGTTATGCACATTTTCCCATAGCTAGCCCATCAAATCCCCCTTCCAATTCTTTGTCACTAGGACCACCACCTATTATGCAAGGGGAATTATTATCATAACAACAACAGAGGAGAGTTGCAAGGATAGTGAATATACAAGTAGAGGATCCTACCAACAACACTATGGACTAGACAAAGAAACATCCTTTCTTTAGGACAAGTCCAGAATAGATTGGTAGAGTTAGAACATCATCAAGACTAACTTCTCCTAGATTAGATCCACCTACCAAAAAAAAGCTTCCATCATCATGCAACACAAACATGCAAACTATCATTCTTATAAAAATATTCACAAATTGGATTGAGGCAGGGCCACTTCCTAAGAAGAGAATTGATCCATGAGTTCCTTTGATTTATCTACAAGTAATTGGAAATCTACTATGCAAAGCTCTACTAGATTCAAGTTTCGGGGTGAATTTGATCTCTTATGAAACATATTAGACATGGATCCTGCCATCCTTGAAAGAGTGCAACATCAAGTTGAAGCTTGCAAATCAATCTATCACCATTCCTTTGGAAAATATAGATGATGTAGTGAACATTTTCAATCAATGGTCTTATCTAGCAGACTTTCTAGTAATTGATGTGAAAGATGTTAATAAGGAATTTTTAGTTATCATGGGGAAAGCATGACTTATTACAATTGATGATAATCTTAGTATGAGAGATTTATTGTCAACATTTTTAAGGACAAACATAGAGGCATACATACATAGCATATTCCATGCATTACTTTTGATAGCAAAGGGTGCAATCGTGAACCAATCTTCTAGAATGTCAACATAGTTACCATACTAGTTCACAACAACAGTGAAAAGCAAATGTGTGTAAAAGAAAGACCAAAGGCTACCAAACCAAAATACACCCTATGACTAACAATTGAGAACATTCAATTGCCCAAAATATGCATGGAATGATCTGATTCACTTGTGAATTTTCATTCTAAGAAAATGAATCCAACTACAGATCCAAAAAGAAAATTAATAAATCATAATCATACACCAATAGGAAAAGAAAATAAAACTTATATGATTAAAACTCAACTACCATAAAGATCACATGGGATAATCACAAAAAAGTTAAATCAATAAAGATGGTAAGTGAAGCACCTAGAGTGTATGATCTAGGAAATCTAGGGAGCATTTTCTAAACACTTGACCATGAGTTTAGTCATGGGGGAGATGTCCTATCTTGAGGTGGGAGTTAACAAGTTCTTTTCAATTTTTTGTTTTAGAATTCTTTTATACTTTTCGCATTCTTTTCATTTTTTATATACTTTGACACTTTTTCATTCTTTTATACTTTTCCATTTCTTAAAATTTTTAATATTATTTAAAATCTTTCAATTCTTTGATGATTTTTCATTTCTTGTCATTTTTCATTCTTTACACCTTTTTACAATTCTTACTATCTTTTTCATACTTTATTTTCATTTCCTTTGTAAATAATTTTGAATGTCAATAAAAAACATTAAGAATAAGACAAGATATAGTCTAATAAAGTGAAGATTTCTCTATGTTATCAAGCCATAAGAGACTAATTATTTGAACAATGAGCCCACACTATCCAACCATCCATTCCATTAATAAGAGGTTCTCACCATGGCTATAATGACATTCTTTTCATCATAAAACTAAGAATAAAATTGTGATCATTATGCCTAGATAGAAAAGTGAAAAACCAACTGGGAATGTCAAGGATTTGACATCAAGGAGATTTGTGGATTCTCTTGGATTAATATTGTGAGTTGTATTATGATGCTAAGATTATGTTATATCCTTGTAGATCTAACAAAAAATTGGAGAAAGAGTAACATAAGTGATGCCTTACCATGTCACTAGAAAGACATGTTACCCATGCCTAAAGGTAGTCTTCTGGTAAGGTTAACATAGATAAAAATAAAAGAGCACAAAATAAATTTTTGGGGGTCCAACTAAAAAGACATGTTACCCATGATTAAAGGTAGGTGACTTCTCAGAAATCTAAACATAAAACAAAGTGCCATGAATAAACTCTTCCCTTGGAAAATATGCCAAGTGACAATACTCTTTGCAACATTGATAGTCTCATAGTTGTAATTCCAAGTGATGAAATGATGCGATGTCACTAGAATGTGGTTTGGACTTGGTTTGAATCTTGGACAGAAAGGCTAATAATTACTGTAATCACTAATACTACACAAGAATTCATTGTTTCTATGGTAATATACCTCACGTCCTAATTTCTACAATCCCTTCTAAGTCCATTTCATGTCACTCTAAGAATAGTCATAACTTATGGTTTTGTGTAATATACCATTATTTTCTTAGTTTGGTTGTACTAACATGTGTGTTTTGCTAAACATGTATGTGTTACATTCAACTCGTTAAGTGCCTAAGGACACTTGTAAGTATGGTTATACAAGGGTATTAAGGGTTGGAGCTTACTTTGGGGAGGATCTACTTCTGTAATTGTTGTATCTTATACTTTTCTAGCAATTCCACATTATCTTAAACCTTCCAATTTCAACAATCATCAATAAACCTTCAATAAAAAGTTTCCTTATCATTTACACTATCTATTCTAACAACATGGATTCATTACCCTTCTTATCCATCTTATGAACTTTCATAGGACAAGAATCCTTCTTTACATACTATGTGTGCCACATTTTTGATGAAATACACATCATCTATCATCCAAGATCCTTTGAATATACCTCACATCTTCCAACCATTCACCAGAGCTTCATTTTTCTTCATCCAAAAGTGAGCAAAGCTTAAAAGTTTTACCCCCAATATCAAGCATTCTATATTGGATCCCTAATGTAAAGTGCCTAATATTGGGTCCTTAAAAACTATATATGCTATGGGGACTTAGCCAAAATTTTCATTTTTCTTTTGAATAGCCAAGAAAGTTTTTGCAATTTTTCTTTCCAATCAAAGAGCTCTAACCACATAGCTTTCCCAAGCCATATCTTTCACATTACCGCTCCAATTTTCATGATTTTCAAACCTATCTAACCTCAAAGTGCTCATCTTAATTGTGAGGGGATGCTACCGAGGAAAATCTGAGCCATTTTTTTTTAGAATTACTAATTTCTAGAAGGTAATTTAAAGGTAAGTATAAAGGAAAACTTGAAATTTTTAGTGAAAAATCAATCATATTAATGCCAAAACACTTAAATAATGCTCTTAAACAGCCATAACCATCATTATGGGCCACAAATATGAACAAAATAGACAATTATGAAGGGTTATAAGAAAATCAACACTTATGGGATTACTTTTTGAAAGTTTTTCTAACTCTACAATCACAATAAACTAAGAACTTAATGTAACTAAGGGTATGAATAAGGTATGGAACCATTAAGAATCTATGATAATACCTTAGTAATTTTAAATCCTTAATTGATTGCATATGGCCCCAAAGAGAGAAGCACAATGAGGACCCTCACAAGACACAAGAAAACGACCAAGACTCCAAGGTAGAGGTTGAACAGGAGAACATGAACCAAAACATGTACAGTAGGAAGCCCAATCATTCAGCATCCATCATGAAACACTTGCTACTAGACAATCAACCCAAGGAGAGGCAACAAAATCATAAGTGTAAGGACAACACCTCATGTTGTCACAAGACTACCTCCAAGTTATTTAAGAGAGATCAATTCTAACCATTGTCATTGTGAAGATGCACTTTGGTTCATTCATGGAATTTGTTCCAAAAGTGGTAAATATTCAACTCCAAGCATCACTACTATGGCCCATTCTTTTAAATAGTGGTGAATGATACCCTTGAAGAAACCTATCATTTCTAGCATAACAAAGAAGAAGGTACCACTGTCAACATCAGAGGAATTTCTATTTCATATTCAATCAAGGTAATAGCAAAAGCCTTGAACATACCAAATGAAGAAGCAAGACTAGTATGTATTTCCACTAGATTAGATGCTAAAACTAGGATGTTATGGATAAAATGAGCATATGGAAAAGAGAATAAAAGATATAGTGAGATAATTCTGGAGGAGAAAATCTATTTCAAAATTAGCAACTACCACTTGTTCCCAATAAAAGGACTAAATAGGTTATCCAATTATGTGGCTAAAGGAAGTGCAATCCTGATGGCGAAATACAATGCCAATATCCCATAACTCTACTTAATGGAAATTCAGAGGCAGTTTTAAGAAAGAAAGGTAGGGAAGCCAACACTTCCATTTCGTTGCCTTATTAGAAAGCTGTGAAAACAAGATGAAATTCTAGGATATACCAATGATGTTCCTAGGAAAGCCCAAAATGTTTCATACATTGAACTGCTCAAGCCAACACCACCTAAGAAGGACCAAGGTGAGGAGTAGCAAGAACAACAAGAGTAACAAGAGGAACAGTAAGAACAATTATAGAAGCAACAAGAATAGCAATAATAGCAAGTCCCACCACCACCACCACTGCAAGACTATAGACCATCAATGAGTCATCTGTAATAGATTGCAGAGACTATTAGTTGGGGAAAAAGGAAGGAAGCTAACCTCTATAGAGTTATAGAAACTACCATACATCCCAAAGTTTATGTTGATCCTGTGAGTGAAAAAATTTCACTGCAATCATGAGGAGAGGTTCACTAGTTATAACAAATCTTTGGAAATGTTGCATCATTTCAAGTGGTAATAAAAATAGCAGAAGGAGCCATAGTTATGGTAATGTAGCACTAGAATGCAATGGGAGCATCAAAACTAATCACATATCACATTACAAAATTCTTTAATGTATCTGTTGTTCCACCAGTAGATTTAATTGGAACCAAAGATGCTCAAATATTATCTAGAACCTCAATGACTCCTACTAACCATGAAGATGTGCTTGATCAACTACTGCAAACTGGGCAAGTGATGGTAATACTTTTTGACATCCCAAGTGATGTCACTATGGTGTAGTCAGAATTGATCACTACCAAAGGTAAACTAATCATGGTAGAGACTAGGGAAAAGCATGCAAAAGCTGAAATTCTAAAATTACAAGAAGAGCTTGCAACCCTAAGGGCTTAACATAGAGATCCAACTAAATTCATTATGCCTAACCAAATGGAACAATTCAGGATAGAGTAGATGAACCACTTAACTAAGCAGAACAAGTAGATAGAGAATAAGAAGGAGAAAGCAGTGTGAGATGCCTCAATAGCTAAAGCCCAAATGTATGCACATGCTAAGGCACTCACTATAGTCTAAGAAGAAAACAAACAGCTTGCTATTAACAACATGCAGTTGACCACTATAAAAAAGTAGAAGAACATCTTGGAGGAAAGCATCCACCAGTTAAGAGAATAATTGATGTGGATCAACTAAGACATGAGTCACCTCACATGCAAAAGTAGAATCCTCTCAATGAATTAAGTATGCACCATTCAACCAAAGTCAACCATTGAAATCAATAGATGGAAAAATGAGGTAAAGAAACATGAAAGGCTCAAAGAATAGTTCCATGATCAGGTGGGTATGTACAACTAGATCAATGAAAAAGAAATCCAAATGGTGAAGGATCTTCATATCAGCACAGAATCTTCATATCAGCACAGAATCTTGACTAGCAATCTATCCTAGAAAATTATGCCCACATCCACCAAGCAGAAGTAAAGAATAACAACTTGTAGATTAAGGACCTGAAAGAATACATGGGATTAGCTAACCTTAGTTATGTTAACTTATCCATGTTAACAATAAGAAGGTATAGAAATGAGCTAGAATAGCAAGTAGCAATCATGTGCACCTTGTATGAGAAAGAGTTTGTAGATCAAAAATATGCCTTATAGAAACTTCAAGTCGCAAACTTTGAATTGGAAGCAATTAAGGCTAGCTACCAAGGGAAGAAAGAGGTCACAATGAACCTAGCCAAAATATTATTAGAATACCATGTGTTATTTAAAAAGGATAGAGCATTCAAATAGGAGAGGAGACAACTTACAACCATGTATTTTAAAGTTAATCAAATGTTTCTGTAGCTATTGTGCTCATGGGATGTAATCGCTTGATCACACATTGTACAACAAGCATGGATGGTGCATGATCCACAAATGGAGGATGAAAAGCTTCAAGCACTCTTGAATTGATACAAATTCCAAAAGCCTGGTGACAAGGGGAAGCAAATCATGGAGGAGTGACCACCACTAAGAACTTCATACGACTACATCAATCTTCATACAAATTTATTTTTGATAAAGTTGTCATGTCATATCTTGTGTGATTTTTGTAAACACCACTACAGCATTTAAGAGTCGTTGTATATAGTAGTTAGTGTCATGTAAATCTACCTCCCAATTTTGTAAGGACTCTATCCTCATTTTTTTTAACTTGAGAATGAGTTTTTAGTTAGTTGTTGAGGTATGATAAACCATGTTTTCCCACAACTACAATTTTAGGCATTTGATATTAGATCCTCGATATTGGGACACAAGCATCGATGTTGGATATCCAATATTACTCCATACATGCATGTCTATAAATAAGATACTTAGGCACATAGTTGAACAACAAATTTAGTCCATAGTAGCAAAACTATGTCAATTTGTTTCCATAAACTTAGACTTAGTAGTTAGAAGTATGAATGCTCACAGTGTAGTGTGAATTAGTGAATGGAATATTTATTTGAGAATTTTGTACTTGGGCACAAGTGTGACTGAAAATAAAGATCAA
The DNA here is from genome assembly GCA_015680685.1 of Gnetum montanum. Taxonomy (NCBI): domain Eukaryota; kingdom Viridiplantae; phylum Streptophyta; class Gnetopsida; order Gnetales; family Gnetaceae; genus Gnetum; species Gnetum montanum. The sequence continues at coordinate 553,662 of MNCI01035712.1, forward strand.
GCAATTTTCCCACTATTGCAGCATTCTCCTAGATTTACTATTTATAGTTAGAATAATTTTCCTTACTATTTCTTAGTTAATGATTTACTTTTATATGAAATTTATCATTACTATTGTTAAGTAGAATGAGTATGACTAATCTTGATCACTTAAGTGTGATTGCTTTATAACCTAGTAGTGGTATCGCTTGGTACGCTTAGTAGCAATACACTTGGTAATCCCAATAGTAATTGCACGAACTCCAAGGTGTGAATGGAAGATTAGGACTAGATACTCATTGCCATAGGCTAGAATAGTGTCTCTATGTTCTTTAGATTTAGACTCATTTTCACACTTTACCATTATAGCTAGGAGATATGGCCTACTAACATCAATATATCATACACCTAACTGAGAGCTAAACCATATGCATTGATTATACTAGCTCCATGTGGGAAGATAATGATCCCAAACTTTAACCAATTACTAGCATATTCACATTTCCTCATCCATGGATTACAATCAGGCTACATGTGAACACTCATATCTTGTATGATTGGATGTTGGATTACTCTACCGCTAATTAAAGAGCTTTGATGATAAAGCTCAACTTAGTGCTTATTTTGTGCGAGATGAGGGATCTTCATGTACAAGTAGAATCAAATCTTAAGATAAATGATTAAGAGAGAGTCTTCAAGAGGAATCAGGGTTAATAAAAGCTAATTTTACTATTGGTGACTTGATTTGGGTGCACTACAAAAAGAAGCAACTGAGAGGTGTTAAATTCTTTAAGTTGAAATCCAAGAAGATGTGGCCTTTTAAAATCAAGGCTGAAATCAATGATAATTCTTTTGAGATTGATTTACTAAATTATTTTGTATGTATTTTATGTTTAATGTTTTAAATCTTATGCACTATTTTTTCCCAACTAATGAGAAGACCATACAAGATAGCATCATGAGTTGAAGGAGGCTATTGATCAATCCAAGCCTTCAATGAAGAGGAAGATAATTGTACTCAAGTAGAGGGGAAGTTTCTAGTACTCAAGGAATCAAGAGGCTTGAATATTTTATTCCTTGGAAGGATCAATTTGTGGATGATGCTATATGGATCCATGAGACCACACTTCATGAGTGGGAGATCAATTCAACTTCTACTACCTTGTTCACATGAGTTCACTTTTTGAAGGGTGGGATAATTAGTGTAAAGACATCTCTTTTGATTTCCTTTGTTCTTATCTATGTGTGTGTTTTGTAGATTTTTGGTTTTATGAAGATTTCTTGAAGGTCAAGGAGACATCTTGGCTAGGAGTGAAGTCTTTATAGAAGATGTCTTAGAAGGAAAAAAGACATCTTAGTTGATACTTGGAGCTGATATAAGATGTATTGAATACAAAGGAGATGCCTTGATGATTTTACAAATGTCTTGATGATGACATCTCATCCTAAGAGAAGACATCTCAAGGAAGACCTCTCCCCAAACCAAGAGACATCTTGGACAAGATGTCTTACCATGGAGGAGACATCTTGGCTAAGGATGAGACATCTCCCAAAAATAGTAGACATCTTTGTCAAAAGTTATGTTTTCATGGGAGAAGACACAAAAATGCTAGAGTTAACTTATATAGTTGGGAAAAATTTCAAAATCACCCATCCTAATTTGGAAAATAGCTCAGATAAATTAGAAAAGGATGAAAATGGTATGAGAAAATGTAAGAAGACGATGGAAACATTCAAGTCAAGTTGAAGAAAGGCTTTTAGATTTCTTAGCTTTCTATTATCCATAAATATTGATGTAATTCATAATTTTTATGAAATGAGAAAAAGGGAGTTATGAGATGAGATTGGACAAGGAATGAAAGAGCAGATCGAGGAAGTGCATAGAGGTTGTAGGTCCAAGGTCAATTGTGTAGACCTATGTGTTCTAGTCTTGCTTGTATGTTGAGATCTCATTCTCGAGTTGTGGGACAATCTCTCTATTGGTTGTGTTTTACATTGAGAACAACCATTTTGTGGTTGTAGAGCCTCATGCTCTACAATATCATTTAATTATAAAAGGTTTTGAATGTTTTAGGTTTTGAGAACCTTGTTGTAATATTCTAATCAATTAATTGAAGATAGCTAGTTTTCTTGTTTTCTAGCCAAAAGTTTTGTCTTTACATAATATTTGGATTTAGTATTTAAATATAATTAATAAGTGGAGTGAACCAACTCTATTAAGTCAATTTTCATCAAATTCCTTAAATATAATTTCTATTCTAGATCAAATGAATGTTTATGACATCTAACTTTTGCTTGCATTGTAAATTTCATATTGAAAGTTGATTTTAAAGCTTCTTTAGTTGTAATTAAGCTATTGTAGCATCTTGAATCTTAGATCTAGCTCTATTCTCAATCCTTTTCACTCAATCTCTTCTAAATTCTTGTTTCCTATGATAATTATGATATTTTTCCATTAAGGTTGTAGAGAAATTATCTCAAATTTGTCTAGATCATGCAATGAAAAAACATTCAATTTTTTTGCCTATATACCATATTGATTTTACTAATTTCTAGTGGTATGTTAACATTGATATCATCCTAATGGTGCCTCGTGATAACATTTAAATTCCACTTTCCACAAAAGATATTGATCACCATTGATTCTAGTGATGCCTATGGATATTGGGAAATTTGACCTTAAAGTTCTTGATTTTATTAGTGCTATAGTGGCCTCTAACGATATTGATAATTTGGATATTGATTTTGATGGACTCCAATGACTTCTAGTGACTTCAAGCTACCTAGATCAAATAAAAAAAAAAGACCATAGTAGAAAGTTCAAATTAGTTACTTTATAAATAAACCAAGAACCAACTTCAACCAAATAAGATTGATTCAAGCACATGTCATGTTGTGCTTAAAGACTAGTTTTGTTGGATAACTCTCTACTTTCCAAGTTATCAAATTGGTAAATTGGCCATTCACCCAGATTAAAGTTGCTCCAAAGATCATTTACATAAGTTAAGGTTGGTTCAACCTTGATTCAATTGGAAATGATCTAAGGTCAAACATGTTTCACTAATTATATGGCAATGTTAAAGAAAATGGACTATGAAGAAAAGGGGGGAGTTGCTAAAAACTAAGAAACATTTTTATAATCTAAGTAGAACTTTATAACTTAGTATTGCCTACTAAATTGGAGCTTTCAAATCAAGAATCTTACCACTAGATTAACACTTCATTGTTTAAGCTATGATAAAAAGTCAACTTAATTTCCAAAGTAATCAAGTTTGAAAATGGTAGAATAACCTTTATACTAGAGCATTAGTTAGAATTTCTTTGGTTGAGTTACAAGATTTGCACTTTAAAATATTAGGTTCAAATGCAAGTATCACCATACCATGCCTAGAGGCATGTTTGAAGGCATGCTTAAAACATAGATAATGTAGTCTATCCAAATTAAGTTATGAAGAAGGAAGAAACTGTCCCTCAAACAAAGTTAAAATTTGTTGTTGATTTAGATAATAAAGGCTAATTTGCCAATTGGTACAATGGCTAGTCACACAATATGTGTAACAAATCTATGAAAGGTGATTTTGATTAAATAACATATAAAACAACAAAGGTGAGAATGAAAACTAGAAGGATAAATGGTCATGTTCAATTTTGATTCAACTCCAAATTGTTGAAACTGAAATCCTTGATTTCTGGAAAGGAAACCAAGGATCCTCACTACAAGAAGAACCCAAACCCTAAATCCCCAAAGCCTTTGAGATAAAAATGGGATTTGAGGCATCCTAGCTAGTCCAACAGATCAACCGATGACTTAGGAGATGTAAAACATGGAAATATAAATAGATTTGAATAATAAACAAATAATAAATTAAATTTTATTAAACACAAAACTTAAAATCTCATTGAGAAAAGAATAAAGAACAAGTTAGAGAAATGTGTACAAATGGTTCCTGAATGAGCAAAAATGGGATTCACTTATGTAAGAGTTCAAAGCCCATTGAAGCCAAGGTGATCTGCTCCACAATCTGGGTGTTAAGTGACTCTTGATGTTATCAAACCTTCCTTTGCTACTACAACCTTGGGAATGCCAATTGGATCACTACTTGGGGGTGAGAAAGGTGAATATTTGAATGTCAAGCTACTCCATGCTAGGTTTGCAATCCCAAAAGTGTAGTGTTAAAACTAAAATCCACAAAATCTTAAGGCCTCATTACTTCCATGCTGGGGTTCAAGAGAATGCAAGTATGGAAACATGCAAGAGCTCTTGAGTGCCTAAAAATGCCCCAAGTGTGGAATTGTGTGTATGCAAATTGTTTGAAAATTCTTTAAGTGTTGAACCTTATAAAAAATGCTAGACTATGAGAAAAATTGTTGGAACCCTTTGTTTTAAAATTGCTAAACCTGTAAATGGTGTTGGAGTTTGGATTTTATAGGGTTTTGGACCATAAATGGAGCTAAAAATTGGCTATGATTGGGCTGCAAATTGGCTGTGATTGGGCTACAAATTGGCTTCCAAATTTAGGTGAAATTGGTTTCCAAATTTGGGGGGTTACTAAGCAAAGTAAGTATTCCCTTTCCACCCACACCCCCCCGAGGGCCATTCTTTTACTAAAAATAGTAACCGGGGCATACCTTCCACACTAGAGATAAATCTTCCATGCTAAGCTCTCCACCATGCTTGCTAAAGTGGTTAGTCAATGTTGAAGTGCATGAATGAATGAATTTTACTTCTTATCTCTTCCACACTAGGGGATTAGATTTTCCCCATTTGGGGGGAGGGGGGAACTTTCGAGGCCAGGGGGAAAGTTTCTAGGCTTACGGAAAAGTTTCCAAGCTAGGGGGAGGGGAGTTTTCAAGGTTGGGGGAAACTTTCACATTAGAGAAAAACTTTCTAGGTTGAGGGGGAAAGTTTCCGAATTGTGCATTTGGTCTCCACGTTAAAGGAGGGAAAGTCTCCAAACCCTCCAACCTTCCACATTGGGGGTAGGTGAGATCTACCCCCTACAAGTGTTACTAGTGTAGAAAAATGAATATACCCCATAAAACCCATAAAATTACATTTTTTTCACATTACAAAAGGCATTTTTAAAACCCCCACACCATCCCCCCACCCCCCCACAAGTCCAAATATAAACACTAGGTGACTTTTTTCACTTAGGGAATGAGACTTTGGCCACTTATGAGGCATTTTTCAGCCCAAAAAATATAATGTGAAATTGCCCATTGTGGATTCCAATTTTCACATTTACAATGAAGTTTTTCCTTGGGTTTCATTGAATGAAAGCTACATAATGGAGATTGGTTATAACATGCAAAAGGTTATGGTGTTTCAATGGCTCCTCTTTGTTGGTGCCTGGAGGATTGACCCAAGAGGCACTAACAAAGAATACAAAACACCACTGCATATTATAATGCTACAATGCATATAGGCGATATGAGAATTAGGCTATTTGCGTCACCAATGTTGCTAATTTAAGGCTGTGGTAGGCCATGGTACCAGTTTAAGGCCTTGGTAGGACATGTTGCCAATTTAAGATCATAGCAGACCATTGAATGCAAGCTAGCTTATTGATGATTTGTTGGCTACATGTAGTATGGCTTCAAATAGGAATGATTGACTGAATTGGCTAGCTCATTCCCATCCATGTCAACTATTCTGAATGCTTCATTCTTGTAGGTCTATTGATAAGAAAGGACCCTTCCCAATTGGCTGAGAATTTGTCTACATGCTCATGCATGGCCTTGAGGACTAGGTCCTTCTCCTTCATCTTTCTCATGATTAGGTTATGGTGATGTTATCTCTTCTACCTCTCTTAATAGTGCTTGATGTGAGTGAGTGCTTGAATACACCACTCCTTCATTGAATCCAGTGTTGCTATCTGCAACTCCTTGCTCTGCTTGTCATTGATGAAGTTAGTCAAGGCTACTTGGAGTGATGGTACCTACAATTCAAGAGGTAAAATAGCTTCAGGACTATAAACAAGGCTATAAGGATTCATGTTGGTTGTTGTTCAATAGTTTATTCTGTATGCCCATAGTGCATGAACAAGCTGCTCATGCCACTTTTACTTGCTATTATTGAGCATCTTCTTGAGCAAGCTGATGATGGAATTATTGCTTACTTCTAGTTGTCCATTGACTTGAGGGTAGTAAGGCGATGAGAAAGGATGCTTAATGCCTAGGTTGTGATAGAAATCATTGGTTTCTTGGCTACTAAATTAAGGTCCATTGTCCATAACTATGATCATGGGTATGCCAAAACAAGCTACAATGTTGTCTAGGATAAATTTGCAAACTTTTTCAAACATGGTCTTCCTTAGAGGAATAGCCTCAAACCACTATGTAAAGTATTTGGTCACAGTAATGATGAAGCTATGCCCTATGGTAGAATTAGGAATTATAGGTCCAATGATATCCAATCCCCATCATTGAAATGGCCATGTTATCTGGGTCATATGTAACTTAGTTAGTGATACATGCATTAGGTTGCTATATTATTGGCATGTGTCACATTACTTAACCTTTTGCATGTAGTCATTTTTCATATAGGGCTAATAGTAACCTAACCATCTAATCTTAGTGGCCATGGCTCTAGGTCCCATATGTCCATCACAAACTCCTTTGTGAACCTCCTCTAGGACTGTTCTAGCCTCAGTTTTACCCAAGAACTTTAGGAGTATGCCATAATAGGATTGTTAACATAATGTATTATCACCTACAATGACATACTACTTCAATTTCTTGTGTATGACCTCCTTCTAAGAAGTAGTCAGGCCTTATGAGGATTTATCATGCATAAGGTAAAATTTGATATCATCATACCACTCCTTAGGAGGAGTAGTATGAATGATGGCCACAAAGGTATACTTAGTGTTCTATGTGATGGAAGTATAGTGCATAGTTAAGGTGGGCAACTTGCTAAACACATCTAATGTCACACTAAGGACTAGCATTGCAATTTCATTAACTATGGCATTTTCATTTCAAGGTATGTGTTGGATATCAACATCTATGAATTTTTGTAATAATTACTTACCTAGGTCACAATAAGGTTGTAAATGCTTAGCGTTGCATGTATACACTTCAGTTACTTGGTTAACTACAAGTTGTGAATCACCTTTGATGGCTAAGCATCTAATTCCTAGGTCATAAGCTACCATCATCTCTTTGATCAAACCTTAATATTCTACTATGTTGTTGGTACATGGAAATCCAAAATGATAGGAAAAGAGTTGGATTTCATCATATGGGAATTTTACAATGGCAACAACGCTAGCCCCATGGGCAATTCAAGCTCCATCAAAGTTCATAAGTGCCTCATAACCCTTAGGCACTTGGCTAACTATGTTAATGTATTCATTAGGGAATTCAAGGTCTATGGTTGATTGGTCACCAACAAGTGAAAATGTGAGTTGTATTGCTATAACTTGACATTTTTTTGAGGATTGAGACATGTAATGAAGGTTGAATTTTACATTTATGGCTTTTCATAGGGCTATGCAGCTACTTTTGTAGATGTTGGTCATTATGGCTTTGAGTATGTTATCCTTGCAAATGATGTTGACTTGGCTTTTGAAGAGGTAGTGCCTCCATTTCTTCAAGAAAAAGACTAGTGCTAGACAATACTTCTCCACTTCAATGTATCATGTCTCATGGGCTACTAATGCATGGCTAAGGAAGTATACAAGAATTTCTTCTCTATCATCACATTTCTAACAGAGTAGAGAGGCAATGGATGTATCATAGATGGAAAAATAAATGTAAACTAGTTTACCCTCTTACAAAGGATAGACTATTGATAGTTGTGTCACCTCTTGCTTAAGGTTTTCCAAGGCCTCTTAGCATTGAGCTGTTCACTCATAGTGAACTCATTTCTTAAGCAAGTGTTGCATGAGTTGTAACTTATCTGTAAGCCTAGCAATAAACCTACAAATAAACTATAATCTACCTTGTGATCCCCAAAGCTCCTTAAGGTTGGTAGGTGCTACCAATTTGGTAGGTGCTATCAATATCTACATGTATCCCAACTTTAGAGACTACAAAGCCAAGCATCTTGCCAGTCTTGATAATGAAGACATACTTCTTAGGATTGAGCCTAAGCTTGTATTTGAGACATTATTTAAACACAAGATCTAGGTCATTAGCTATCTTAGAATTCATGGCTATGTCATCTACATAATCATTAAGCAAACCTAACATGTAATCACTAAAGACATAGGTCATGGCTCTCTGGTATGTCGCTCCAACATTCTTAAGGCTGAAGGGCATCATGGTATAATAAAACGTACCCCATGGGATCATAAAATTCATGCTAAGTTGGTGCTCTAGGTTGATCCTAATTTGGTTATATCCTAAGAATCTATCCATAAAGGACAACAAGGCATGTCCGGCTGTAGTATCGATAAGTTGATCAATACTAGACAAAGGGAAGTTATCCTTAATAGTTACTTTAATTAGGTCTCAAAAATCAATGCAAATACAAATACATCCATTTTTCTTAGGGACTACCACTATGTTGGATACCCATTCTGCATAATCGATAGCCCTACTAAAACCTACTTGGTAGAGCTTTGAGATTTCATTGTGAACTACCAAGGCCAAATCAAGTCTAATCTTGTGCACCTTTTGCTTAACTAGTCTAATTATAGGGTCTGATATGACGTTGTGCTAGAATAGACATGGGTCTAGGCCTAGCATATCTTCATATGACTAGCTAAATGTCTTAATTTTTTTTTGTAAGAATTTAGTGATATCTTGAGCATGTTGATACTTTAGTGAGAAACTTAGTTTAAGGGTTTTATCCTCACCATTGTGTGTTATGACAAGAACCTCGACTAAAGGGCCTTCAGTTATGTCTCCTGTTTCTAAGTCAAGGGTTTTGACTAGGTCTTCAAGCCATTTTAGAGGTTTCTCTATTGAGGCTATGTGGTCTACAAGACTCTCAAGCTCAAGATCTAGGTAATGAAGGTCGATACAACATTTAATATCACTGTGAGGTCCATGTAGACACAAAGGAAAACTAATTTGCTCCTAGGTTCTCATACTTTGATCCTGCATATCAACAAAATGCATATTAAGTGGAACCTAGGTAAAAGTAAATAAATAATGTTAAAATGCCATAAAACACATGAAAATCTAATGCAATCAAGGCCATCCAAGGTCATCAATGAGATAAGGGTAATTCAAAAAGGTGCAATAAAGGTGAACAAAAATCACATAAATGTCAAGGGGAAGTATAAGAAGTAAGGCTACAAATGATCAATGAAGGCCATAATTTCACCAATTTAACGCCTTAGTGGGCCATGATGCTAGTTTATAGTCTTGGTGGACTATGATGCTAGTTTAAGGCCCTAGTAGGGCATGGTCATATGGTGTCAAATAGTGGTCAGAAAAGGTCAAATGCCACCATTTGATACCATTTAAAGGTCAAAAAAAGACAAATAGAGTCGAAATAGGGTAAACAAAGAATATTTAATGTTGTATAGAGGTCATAGAAGGTCAACAAGGTCATCAAGGCAACATAAGTCCAAAGACAAGTCAAAACATTACGTAATAAGACAAAAATCAAGCAACATATATGATAAAATTTGGTTAATATAGGTCACAAATGGTTAATTTTTACTATTTTTAGGTCTTAGCAATCCATGTTTTAAGGATACAAGGCTGTTAGGTGAGTTCAGGCATTAATCAGGGTTGTTTTGAGGCTCTTTAGACCTAAAAATCTAGTGTTTTGAGTCTTCCACTCTAGGCTCAGCCTGGAAACATGGGCCCTTAGTATGGAGACTAAAGAAAATATGTTTTGAGGTGCTTACAGGTCCAAAATTACGGTCTTAACACCTTCCTAAGGCAACATAGGGTTAGATCCAACAAAATTGGGCTCCCCAAGGATCTATAAGGGCAAAAAAAGTAGGTTTTGAAGTCTTTCCCCCTTATTTCCACATTGGCCAACATGGAAAAGAAAGGGGTTCAACATGGTGAACCAAAATCCAAGAAAAAATTAGATCAAACATGGTCAAACAAGTAACTGGAGTCTAAATTTAGAACTTATGCAGCTCTTGACTTCATTCTAGGGCAATTTGAGGCCATTTTGAGGGTTTAGGATTTGAAATGTCTTCCCAATATTTTTCCACACTAGGCATAGTATCTTCAGTGTGGAAGAATAGGGAGACACTTATTTGGTGGATTCAAAGTGATTGTGGGGCACTTCAATGAGGTTTCTAGGCTCCTACAGCTGCAAACTTTGAATCTGCAAGTTTCTAATTGAATACAGACATGTTTGAAGGCTATTTAAGGGTACTTAAGGTCTTCCCCCTTGTTTCCATGCTAGGGGAGTTAATCCATCATGGAAGAATTGGGGGAATGAATTTTGAAGGTTGAAATGAAGTCAAACAAGCAAAATCCTAAGGCTATGAGGTCCTAGGCTTCTCCAACAAAGATCTTTAGCTTCTGGGAGTGTCATCTTACCTCCAAAAGTAGAAAAGCAAATTCTCCCCTTTTTCCATGTTGGAGAAGTTACTCCAGCATGGAGGAAGCAAGAATCTTAGATCTAGGTCAATTCAAGTCACAATCAACTGTGCATATTTCCTCCTAGGTTTACCAGGGTTAAGGGCTATGGATCTATGTCAAAATTGGATAGTTTTGGGCATCACTAAGTGGTTGTTTAGCTTCCTCCATTTCTTCCATTCATGGGATGGAAATTTCAACATGGAAAATAAGGGGGAATTGATTTTTGACCATCCAAGATCAATTTTTTGAAGTTTAAGGGCTCCAATAGCTATTGCCAGGGTTCTAGAGCATATGAAAGGTCATTTGATGTCATTCTAAGGTGTTTACGAGTTCCAAAGAAGTCCCTCATTGGGTTTCCACATTGGGGAAGCTACCCTTAGTGTGGGGGAATCATGCATCTTAGATCTAGGCAAATTTTAACCTCAATCAACTTTGCATATCAACCTTTGGGGCTACTGGGTCGAGGACTAGGGTTTGGTATCAAATTTTGGTAACTTTAAGTATTTCTAAGTGTTTTTTGGACTTCCCTTCTTCTTTCCATGTTGCGGATGAAGATCTCAGCATGGAAAACAACAGGGAATGGATTTTTAGCCTTTTGACATCAGTTTCTTGAAGTTTGAAGGCTCTAATGATGTCAACAAGGTCCTAGAGTGCATACAAGCTTGGTTAATGTTATTCTAAGGTATTTATAAACTCAAATGGGTCTCCCCCTTAATTTCCATGCTATAGAATATGGAGAGGGAGAATCCTTAGCATCGAGATATCATAAAACTTAGATCTATCCCTATTTTAACTTCAATCAACCATGCATGTCAGCCTCTAGGGTTGTTTGGGTTGCAGACTAGGGTTTGGAGTTAAAACTTGTTATTTTAAAGGTTTTTAGTGATTTTTGGAATTCCCCACTTTTTCCATGCTAGGGCTTCTATTCTCAATGTGGAAAATTTGGAGAAAAGCTTTTTTATGCTTTATGATCACTTTTGATCATGTATGTGGGCTTTTGAGGTTGTTGGCGACAATGGTCAATGCTTGGTGTTAAAATTTTGTTCTCTTGAATGTTGATGAATGGTTTTTGGGCTTTCATCCATCCCCCCCCCCCCCCCCCNACTTTTTCATGCTAGGGCTTCCATGCTTAGTGTGGCAAAATGGGAGGAAAGCTTTTTGGTCATTTTTTACCCCTTTCAATCATGCATGTACATTTCTAAAGTCATCGGTGCCAACTATTGCTACTTGATGTTAAAGTTTGGTTGTTTCAAGGTTGTTAAGGCATTTTTTCCACTTCCCCCCCTTTCACACACTAGGAATTCCATGCTCAGCATGGAAAAATTGGAGGAAAGCTTTTTGGTCACTTTCAAGCATGCATGCAAGCTTCTTAGGCTGTTGGCATTGACTGTTAACATCTTATGTTCAAATTTCATTGTTTTAAGGTTTTTGAGGCATTTTTTGGACTTTTTCCCCTTTTCCACATTGAGGCTTCCATGGTTAGCATAGGAAAATGGGGGGGAAATCTTTTTGATCTTCTATCACAACTTTCGAGCATGCATGGATGTTCACAAGGTTACTAGTGTCACCTACTACCATCTAACATTGAAATTTGACTATTTAAAGGGTGATAATATATTTTTTGGGCCTCTCCCAATTTTTCCACTCTAGTGCTTCCATTCTCAACATAAAAAATTTTGGAAAAATATTTTTTAGTCATTTTTGGTCGATATGGCTATGCACGAGTGCTCATAGGGTTACTAGTGTTGGACATCAGTGCTTAGGGTCAAGATCTAGTAATTTTGGGGGGTTGTGAGGGGGTTTTAATTGTCCACCCTCTTTTCCACACTAAAGGTGGAAGGCTTAGCATGAAAGAGATCCCCTTTAGTGGAAAAAGTTAGATCTAGGACAAATTGACAACCGATCGACCATGCATATCAACCTCCAAGGTTGCCAGTGTTGATGGTTAATGTTGGGTGTTAAGATTTTATAGTTTGGAGGCTCCTAAGTGCATCATGCAACCTTCCCCATTTCTTCTATGCTAGGAATGGTGGCTCTAGCTTGAATGAGAGGTGGATGACATATTTATACCATTTTGGACCCATTTTGGGAATTCTAAAAGTTCTAGACAATCACAACAAGGTCTAGGGGCCATCAGGCATCAAGAAATAGTCATCAAGTCATCAATTTAGGTCATTTTTGGCTTCCCCCCATCTATCCACACTACATATGAGAGGTTTAGTGTGGAAGAAGCCTTTCCCATTGTAGAACACATCAAATACTATATCTTGACTAGTTTTGATAAGGTTTGGTGAGGTTTTGAGGCTACCGAAGATGCTTGGAGGAGTTCTAGGTCATGTGGGGCCCACTTTGGCATCAAATGTATGCTAGATGAGTGTTCTGATGTAAGAATGAGTGTTACCCTCCTTCTTCCACGTTGGGCACTATTTCCCCATTGTGGTAATCCATGGTACCTAGCATTGCTTATGTTTTACCCAAATTTGGAAACCTAGGGTTGAAAAAGGTAAGTTTGGGTTACTAAAACTAGAAAGATATTGTAATGCTAATGAATTTGTAGAAGAATGGACATGATTCCATGCTAGGAATAGTATTCCCAATGTGGAAGTATTAAATCAAGGATGCCATAATGTTTGAAATGTCAAAATTGGCAAACAATCTCAATGTTGATGCAAATTTTCGCCAAAAGGAAAGTTGTAAGCTGGGGCCCACAATTCAAAATTTTAAAAATTTGAAAAGTGAAGTTGTTCACCCCCACCCCCACNAGTGCACTTGTAGTCATGGTGCACTATATTAGCAGTTGGAGTTTCATCTAGGTTTTAGATGGGTTTTATAAGTCAAATTTTGCAAATTGATCATAATTTTTTTCTTTCAAAAACAGCGCATTGGAGGAGAGCTCTAACAAAGATTCTTGTGAGAGCCACAACCAGTCTTCAACGTGGAAACCTCCCATCTCCCTTGCAGCTAGCTTAGAAGTCTCATCTTCTCCTAATTTCTCTCTTTCTTAACGTTGAGACTACTATGGAACCAAAATAGAGAGGAGGAAAGAGAAACAACACAATCCAAATGATGGATGAGTGCTCCAAGTATTTATTAGAGGTTCCTAGGCCTATCTCTATTCAGGCCCCATCTGTGAGTGCTCCACGGTGGGCAATTCTACCTATTTTTGCCTTTGATTTTTATGATTTAGTTTTTTGCTTTTTATATGTTAAGGCTATTTTTTAGATCTACTCTAGTAACGGGATTAAAATGGAATTTCAAAAAAATTCCATCTCCTATTTTGGATGCTCCCATGTAGATCTATAGTTATTTTATCGCTTTAGCTTTGGCAAATTTGATTTTGAAAATAAGGCTTGCAATTGTGTGCTTTTTCCTCAAAATCTTGGGATATGGACATTTTTTTCAAATCTAGACCTTAGGAATTGTTAAAATTAAATTTTTAAAAAAATCATACCCCATTATTTTGATTTGAATTTAAATGGTTTTAATGGTTTAGGCTATTTCGACAATTTAAATGGCTATATGAAATTTAGGCTTTGGGATTTTTGAAGCTTTGCTAAGAAAAAGGAAGGAGGTTGTGTATTTTTTCTTGATGAAACGGCTACATATTTGTGAAATTAAATGTTATTAGTCTGTAGCCCTTTGTTTAATTTTTCCAATGGTTGTTATCTCATTTAATTTTCCTTTGAAATGAGGAAGTTACGGCTATTTTCGTAACATTGTGCAGTTAGGTTGTTTGTGCCGCTTTTGTAATTTCATGTAGATTTATGAAATTTTTATAAGTTGAAAACAAAGTTTTTGACTATTTTCAAGTCATGGCTGCATAGGATTTGGTTACAGCTTTCCAACAGAGGTGGAATAACTTCGATTGGACTTCAAATGAATTTTTTATCAATTTTTTGCTAAGGTTGTCTGAATCAAGGCAAAACTCAAAATAGTAGTGGTTAATATGCTTAATTTTTCTTATTCTAGAAGAGTAAAAAAAATTTCTATTTTAAATAAGTTTTTGTTATGGCTTCATGGCTTTTTCTAAGTTTATCATGCTTTTTATAAATTTTTGCATATTTTAGATATTTTTTCCAAATTTATGCATGCTTTGCATAATTTTAAATGCTTTTTCCTAAATTTATGCATGATTTAGAGTAAGATATAGTTTTGGTTATAAAGGCTATCAAATATGGTAATAATTCTTGTATGGAATTTCTCAAGCTAATTTAGATAAACATCTAAGAGCTTTTTACAAAGGCTAATTTCACCTCTGACTTAGAAAGTTTTTGTCTAAATTTATTGAGAAATTCCAATTGGTCATGATGTAAGGATATGCAAGGTTGTAATAATGTTTGCTTATAAAGTCACTTAGACTAATTTAGATAAAGAAATTAGAGCTTTTTACAAAGGCTAATTTCACCTTTGACTAGATGTTTTGTCTAAATTTGCTAAGTCATAATGTTTTTGCTTTGTTTTATGTAGGGTCTTCTTGAGGCTTATTCTCATTATAGTGGAGTTCGTTGGCATTTTGTGCTACATTGGTCATCCCAAGACCAATACTCCACCATACAACATGCCTCTTGGGAAGCTCTTACTGTGGTTTCAGCCTAGGGCAAGAGACTTCCTTGCTTACCTCCTTAGGAACTTCAATGTGATGTTGTGATCATACTTGTTTGCAGACGTAACCAGGGTTGTTATGGAGACCCTGTTGCCTCAAGCATTTGGACTAATTACTAGATATATTATTGATAAATCAATTTTTAAGATTGTATGGGGACCCGTAGTTGCCATAAGTTCATGCTACCTTTCAAAGATCTAGATGATGCCAAAGTATAATTAGTATAATACTAAAAATACCTTGATGGTGACACATAGAGCCCACACATTATTCCACAACCCACCTAGCACCATGTATCATCTACAAGGATAAACATAGTTATTGTAACATTTTTATCATTTCAACTTGACTACCTTATCTAACTTCATTAATTTAACTTCTTGTAGGTATAAGGTTAATGATCAAGGCTTGATTATTAATGAAAAAATTCTAGTAGTGACTCAACATGGTATATAAGAGTCCCTAAATCAGAGTTTCTATGTATCAAGAGTTAAGAGGGGACTTTGATGAATTCACAAAGAATCCCTAAATTAGAGTTTTTGTGTATCAAGAGTTAAGAGGGGGCTTTGACGAATATATCACGAAGTTTGACATGGTATACAAGAAGTTCAAGGATGATAAGACAATGCACAAATGGTGGGTAGATGCCAATAGCATGGATCAGACCCTTGTAACTAGAACCTCCATATCACAGAAGAAAATTAAAGGTGAACACATGGCTTCTAGTGTTAAGTATTTTATTGCTTTCTTGGTTGTTGAAATTGCTCATATAGATGCTAACCTTTGGTTATTACTTTTTAGGACCTTCCATGTTAGCTAATGTTACAATACCACTTCCACATTCACATCATGAGAAAACCCTCATCCTAAAGTTTGGTGATGTGGCATCAATGTAGGAGTGGCTAAAGGAGAAGTCACTTGGATATGTTCAAGAAAAAATCTAGGGTGCTGTAACAATGGAAAACGTCGGTCGCTGGAAATACCGAGCGAAGTTCTGTGTACACAGTTCCAACCCTAGATCTGTGTGAGGGCCATGCTGGAGAAAACAAATCTGAGGTGCCCTGAACGGTCTTATCGATTAGTCAGGGACTTGCTTAATGAGTAAACTTTGTAATAACCAGATTACAAGATGACGATTTCGATGAGGAGATATGATATCGGAAGTCTCGAAAGCAATGAGAACAATATAAACGATTCAAAGCAATTGCAAAATCTATGTAGATAGGATGCAATAAATTAGATTTAGAGAATGTGCAATCCTGAGATCTGGGATTTAGCTTATAAACAAAATATGTTGGATACAATGATTATTGGCAGACTTCAGTTTAGACAAAGCACATGCCAAGAATAGGAAAGCTATTCAAAGATGAAACAAGCAAAGGTTGATCTACCTTGTTCTAGCCAATCTAGGCACAAGGGAGTCAGACCCAAAGCAGAATGTCTGCTAACTAGTAATTTCTGATCAAAAGCTCTTGTTGGTCACCTTCAATGTTCTCACAGCTACTGATCCTCTCTCATTCTCTTGTCAATCTTCGCCAAAAGTTGTCAACAATCGCCAATGAAAGAAAATTTCTCACGAAGAAAATTTGCCAACCGAGAGAAATTTTTGTCAACCCATTGATGGTTGTCAACTAGAGTATTTATACGGTTAGCGATAGGAGAAAAACATGATTTAGATGACACACATCCTGAACCTAAAAAATGCCATTGAATTGATGTGTTTGTGTTTGAAGCTTGTGGCACTATGCTACTTTACACTCTGAAGTGTAATGTGTCGTAATCTACCTTTGCTGGAGCTTTGGCAACAAATTGTTCTATGGTTACACTATAATACGCTGGAGAGCATATTGTAACATAAGAACCACTAATGCCTGAATTTTGTTATCTCCATGATTGCAACTAAATCAATCATCTACTTGCTTTATGCTCCATTATGCTATATTACGCTACATAGCGTAACTCAGTGTTACATAGCGAACCTGCAAAAAATTGAAGTGTTGTTGCTGTGCTTCCCTTGTTTCTGTTTAGTCTTTCTGGGTTTTATTATACTACACTATGTAATGTAGCGTAATAGGCCCTTAGCCAAAAAAAGAAAACTTGCTAATATTTGCGGCATGTTGCAGATCCTTGCATGAGCCTTGAGATTTTGCTAAACCATTGAGGTCTCGAATTTTGCTATCTCCGTTGTTGTGACTAGATGGACTGTCTTCTTACATTACACTATGTTACGCTACATTACATTGTGTTGCGTAATGCGGCATAATATGCTAAAAGTTAAGATTTTCAAAACATAGCTAACTTGCAAAGTTGAAGGCTTGCCATTGCACATCCCTTGTTTTGTTCTATCCTCTTCCACTACATGGTGTAGTGTAACAGGCACTTAGCCGAAAAGGGAACTTGCTGACTTGTGACTTGTTGTAAATCCTTGCCTGAGTCACAAGATTGCTAAACCATTGAGGCCTCAAAATTTCATGGTTTTTCAATGGCCCCTCTTTGTTGACGTTTGGAGGGCTTACCTGAAAGACGTCAACAAAGAATACGAAACACCAAAGATGTAAAGACACCAATAACATCCGTCGGCAACTACTCAGATGTTGCTCTGTCAAACCTAGAAGTGCGAAGGTGGGAGGAGAAGGGATCTAAAAGAAGTGAGAGGAGGGAGGTTCGAGGAAGACTCAAGCATGTGAACAGGAAAATTTCGCAAACATGTTATTAGGCATCTTTTCGGGGGCTTTTTTCTAGGAGGTGACGCTGCTATATTGCATATGAAGGGCTTGCATGGATGAGTTGTGTTACGCCCGTATGGCCTGGATGAGTTGTTTTACATCCATTTTGCCTAGTTTTTTTTTTAAGGATGCTTTCCATGAGGCAAGTTGCATTACACCAATCCATGGATGACTATCACATGAGAAAGAGTGCTTGTACGCTCATGTTCTATACAACCAAGAGGGAAGGGTAAATGCAGTTGTAGGGACATAGGAAGGAGAAAGTGAAATAGGTTGTTTGATGGTGGGGAAAAGGAAAGGGTTTGCACTCCCAAGTAGTTAGGTTAGTCCAAGTAGCCATCTTAGAACGTTGTGATGCCTCGCCTTCTAGTGAGTGCATTCTTAAACAACGCTATTGTAGCAAGTAACCTACAAAACGTAATAGAGAATAAAAAACAAAAGCAATCTTCCTAATTGCTAGGGAGACTGTTGAAACAAGTGCCATCCGAAGTGAAGAGGAGAGCGTAGGCCATGGAGAAGGGACCGTAGCAAGAAGCAAGGGTTCCTTTGTTGATGCCGTGATTCAGGAAATAGTCATCAACAGCTAAATTCATCTTGCTCAAACGACTGGGCAAAGAACCAGCCAGATGAATCTACTAAGCTAGAGTCTACTGGCGACGATGGGTGGAGACCACCAAGGCTATGGATGACCATAGTTTCCTTGNTGATGGGTGGAGACCACCAAGGCTATGGATGACCATAGTTTCCTTGGGGCCCCAAGTGGCGAAGTTGACCCTAGAAGTTGCAACTATAGAGTGGTTGTCGTAGCAACATCTTTGAGGGGTTAGTAGTATATCTTTCGGCATATTCGAGGAATCAGTAGGATGCTGGTAGGGTAGCGGCGTTGCGTCTATTCCAACGCCCTAGTAGGGATGCAGTGCAAGAATGATCATGCTCACTTACTTCATGGGCTACCTATTGGCAGATTCCAGTTTTAAGTCCTGGTGGACTGTTGCTACTGGTTTTAAGTCCCAGTAGACCATGGTCCTAGTTTAAATTCTAGGCAGACTGAAGCGTGCTAGTTTCACGTCATAGCGGATGATGGAAGAGCTAGTTTATGGTCCCAGTAGATCATGCTGTGGGTGTCAATTTTCTGTCGTGACCTAGGGACAAGTCTTTGCTAGTTTAGTGTCTCAGCATATGGATGCTTACCTTGCCAGTTTCACGTTGTGGTGGATGGTCAGAAACTTTTTCAGTTTAGCATCGTGGCAGACGCGTGCAAGAAATGCTAGTTTTACGTCGTAGCGGACGTGTACAAATTGCAAGTTTTACGTCATAGCAGATATTTGTTACCTTGCATTTGAGCCGAGACAACTTCTAGATGTGGTACTGCTTCAGGTACATATGATTCACTGGGTTTAGAAGTTCGTTGTCGTTGATGTCTGCTAGCCTGAGTGCTCCTTTGCCGTATGTGTCGATGACCAGGAAGGGGCCTTTCCAACTTGCAGAGAATTTTCCTACTGGTTCACGAACGGCCTTGAGAACCAAGTCTTCTTTCTTGATTGATTTTTGATGCAAGTTGTGATTATGCTTCTGTTTCTACCTATCTTGATACCTTTCAATGTTGATGAGAGTCTGGATGCATTTCTCCTCTACTGAGTCTAAATGTACGATCTTGGACTCGTTGTGTTGAGTCTCATTTATAACCATGGAGAGGACCATCCACAATGAGGGGATCTATAGTTCCAAGGGCAACACTGCTTCAGATCCGTAGACTAGGCTGTAGAGTGTCCTATCAGTAGCTGTTCTGCATGTCGTATGATAGGCCCATAGCACATAGAGGATTTTTTCATGCCATCATTTTTTGTTGCTTCTGAGCATTTTCTTTAGTAAGTTGATGACCACCTTGTTTCTTGCTTCTGCTTGACCATTTGCTTACGAGTAATAAGGTGAACAAAAATATTGTTTAATACCAAAGTTACTATAGAAAGATTTGGTCTCGACACTACTAAATTATGGCCCGTTGTCAGTTACAATAGTCATGGGAAGCCCAAACCTGGTTGCTATATTATCCAAGATAAAATGGCAAACCTGTTGAGATGTAATCTTTCATAGGGGAATAGCCTCAACACACTTCGTGAAATACTCGGTGGCAGTGATGATGAAGCTATGTCCAGCGGAAGACTTAGAGGTGATGGGACCTATGATGTCTAGTCCCCATCGTTGGAATGGCCAAGTGATCTGTGTAGTATGCAATTCAGTTGGTAACATGTGTATTAGATTTGTGTAATGTTGGCATGTGTCACATGTCTTAACCTTGGTCAGGCAATCTCATTCCATGTACAGCCAGTAATACCCCAAGCGTCTGATTT
This sequence comes from Gnetum montanum, assembly GCA_015680685.1. NCBI lineage: Eukaryota > Viridiplantae > Streptophyta > Gnetopsida > Gnetales > Gnetaceae > Gnetum > Gnetum montanum. The sequence goes on from MNCI01035712.1 coordinate 573,823, forward strand.
TAGCAGCCATGGCTCGTGGAGCTATGTGTCCTCCACATAGTCCTTCATGGACTTCGCTAACTATTCATTGCATTTGTTCATTATCAACACAAGTTAGCAATACTCCATCAAAAGAATGTATACAGAGAGTACTACCTTCAACAATGACATATTGCCGGGCATGCTTGCAGATTGCATCTTTTTGTGCAGGTGTTAATTCATGCAATGGTTTGCCATGCAGCAGGCAGGCTTTAATGTTATCGTACCATTCCGACATTCCACCCATGCTTAGAGAAGAAATTTGCACTGCTTGAATAATAGGGTTTGTACATTCCATCATTAAAGTGGGATAGGTGACAAACAAATGTGGTGGCACATTTAAAGCTAGTGTGGCTAGTGCATCGGCTATAGTGTTCTCATTACGCAGCACGTGTTGGACATCAGTTGTCATGAATTGCCTTAGGATATCTTTAGCCATATCACAATAGGGCTACAGATGCATAGCTTCGTAGGCATAGACCCCTATGATTTGATTGATGATGAGCATCGAATCACCTTGGATTACTAGGTGTTGAACGTTGAGTTCTCTGGCTGTTAACAATCCCCTGAGGAGCCCCTCGTACTCTGCCACATTGTTCGTACAAGGAAACACTAGGCAGTAAGCCAATGGGTGAACATATTCTGGGGAGAGCATAATGATGGTGGCAGCACTGCCATCTTTGGTAGTCAAAGCTCCATCAAAGTATAATGTCGCTTCGAGGCCTATCAATATAGGGCTTAAACTATGTATCTATTCATCAGGAAACTTAGGCTCAATCGCAGCTTGATCATTAACAGGCGATGTTGCCAACTAGTCGGCTATCGCTTGGCCTTTCGTGGAAGATTGGCCAACGTAGTGCAAGTCAAATTCTGCTGTGATGGCTTTCCAGCAGGCTATCCTACTACTTTCGTATAAATTGTTTGTGATGGCACACAAGATTTTGTTTTTATAGATTATATTGACCTGGCTACAGAAAAGATAGTACCTATGTGAGAGATGTCCCAAAGTGGTGGTTCTCTTGGGCTCTCCCCATGGTTCGAGGGCCATGGAACACTCTAAGGTGCCCTCGGGTGGCTCTTAGGTGTTACAAAACCCACCCCAGCTTGGTGGTACCAAGCTAGCAATAGGACACTCTCCTGTTACAACTCTCTTCTAAGTCCTCTTCCTTCCCTCTTCACCATGGAGAACTACATGGCCCATATTCTACGACGGTCATAGATATGTAGGTAGCCAAGACTAGATAGTTTTGGTGCAGTGCCAAGCCATACCTTGTACCAGATCATGAGGGATCTGGGGGTGAGGCACCTTCCCTTGTAGGTGCATCATCTCCCCTTCCACCAATGTGGTCTACAAGGTTGTGTATGCTTGTTTGCTTGGTCCTCATTTTGGAGTTTGGTTACCCTCAATGAGGTGCATGGTCATGTACATTAAGAAGTTATGCTTCTACTTGCACTCACTCATGAGTTGCTTGCTTGCTTAAGGCATATTCCCTAGGTCTTTCACCTTAGATCCATTGGATCTTTGTGAATTTCTTGGGGTGCCGGGCAACGTCGGGGCAACGTTGTTACAGATGGTATCAAGGCATTTTGAAATTGTGTTGGGATATGGTTGTGCTCTTTGGTTGTGTTACTCCATTGAGCTTGTTTGGTTAATGGTCCCTTTGGATTGATACCTAGGTGATCTAGGATCATATCCTTATATATTTTTGAAGAGTTTCCTGATGGTAATGTTCTTCACTCTTCATGAGGGGATAGATGAGAAATTGTGAGCAATAGATGTATGTTGCTCTCCATGAGGATATAAATGATGCCTTTGTGGTGATGTCCTCCACTTGTGTACTTGTGGTTGGACTTGCTGTGATTGTATGCGATATGGTTGAGAGGAGTTCTACTGGCAACTCAGGAATTTTGTTGCTTAAGGAGCTCCCATCTCAGGTCTCCAATGATTCATCTGGGATGAATCGGACCGAGTCTCCACTTCGGTTTCCACCCAGATGACATGTTTCAAGATGGCATTTGTTGAATTGTGTAGGATATGATATCCTTGGCACTCCCCCTCACCCTAGATACAGTGAGTATGGGAAAATACAAATAAGGATAAGATGGTTCCCAGGTACCTCAGGATGGAGGTCTTTCGAACATGTGCTCTTGGTGAGCCTTGTTCTAGGTGGATTAAGACCGTTGCCGGTAGACTTCGTACGTTCATGCTTTCGATTGTATGTTTGTCTATTTGTATATTTGTGTCTTCTTGGTTGTGCTTTCAAATTCTACATGCATGTTATCTCAGGTGTGTCTATCGTTCGTAACGCAAGGCTTATATGTTTTACGTGGTATGATTACTTATTGTTGGGAACGTTGAGGATGAAATGGCTGTTTGTGTCATCCCAAAGCCAAATGTTTGTTGTCTTGTTTGACAACTTCTTGTGCATGAGGCAAGATTTCCCTTATTGTTGATCTTTGCGAGTTGTGCTCCTTTGTTGAGCTGGTGGTGTTGCCCTTCGGCTTGTGGCATCACTATTTTGATTGGTGACATTTATTGGTTACTTTGATTCGAAGACTATTGGTGTGGGTCATCCTATTGTTGGTTCTTATTGAGACCTCATCTTGTTTGATTAGATTCTTCTTGTGAAAGCATCCTCAGTGATGTTGCTCGTTGTTGTGAGAATTGGTTTGATGCATACTTGTTGTTGGATAGACCTTATTCTTCCTCCTTATTTTTGGGTTGAGATGATGATTATCTATTGCCCATGACTCATATGATTGTGTTGAGATTTTGATCCTAGTTGAAACCAGTGTTAGTTGTTGGTGATGATTGTTGTGTACGAATCTTGGAATTCTGAGAGTGTGCTATCTCTCTCTCTCTTGGTTTGCCTCATGATGAAATCGTTTGTTCAAGTGAGGATCTAATTCATCCATCAATGTTTTGCATGATTAATCTCTATGCATGTTGCCAAGGTCTTGATTTTATGATGTGCAAGAGTAACATGAAATTGTTATATGATCATGCTTGGTGGTTGTATATGAGGTTGATGTGCTAATAGTATTCCTACTAACTTCTATGTTTCTAAGCTTGTGTCTCAGTGTTTGCAAGTAGCACAGGTATAAAGATGCAGCCAGTGGTGACCTCAGTTGATTCTGTGAGCACTATGTCTATGGGGAAGATATGTGCTTCTGAGACCTTCATGAACTGATTATTTGGTCTCAGAATCCCAACATTGGGTTGTCGATTTATCAGTACCTTGGTTGTGATGGATCAATAGGTACATTATGATTTGTTTGCCTCTCAGTGCTGGGGGAGCACTAACAGAGGATGGTGATCTGTCCTAGACCCTACAGATATTGGGCTAGCAGATGGCATGAAATGGTATCCTTGGCCATGCCAAATACTGATGGCCAAGGAGTGGCCAATGCAATGAGGTCCCACTAGGGTAGGATGGTGGATACTTAGTTGGTATGTTTCATTATTCAATCGTTGTGTTCGTGTCTCGAATCGTTTTCGTTCAATGTACCTGTGCTGTGGGTTTAGTGTGATGGTAGATCATTTATCTTTTGAGACAGTGGTGCAATGACAAATGATCGTTTATGCTTCGTGATAGAGACAGGTTTTTCCCAAAATAGCATGGTTCTTTCATGGTATGCTCTTGATGGCCTAAATCTTCCAGCTTAGGAAGGGCTTGGGTAGTTTGTCCTATAGCCTTTTAGGTTTGGGTAGCATTCCCAAATACCATGTATGTTCCCATATATAAACATAATCCTACCATTGGATGTGTGAAATGTACCTTTGTGGTATTCTTAATTAGATTGTATGCACTCAAAGTGTTGTATGTATTACCTATGTGACTCAGTTGTCTCCTAGTTGTAGGCCTATGCCACACCTTGTGACAAGGCCAAGCTTAATGTATGGTGTTTTCCCTGGTGCTTGTTTTGAAGTGCCCTTGTTATATGTTGTAAATGGATATTGTGCCTTGATGTATAATCCTTCTGAAAGCCTCATGGGAAACTCTTCAGTTGGATACAGTGTTGTAACGAATAGACCAAGGCATGTCCTTGCCTATTATGCTCGTGAACTGGTGTCATGTGTTTCCTGATGATGTTGGCATGCCTGGATGGTGTATGCCTGTTGAACGTCCTTGAGACGAGACAAATCTTGGGAACATGTTCTCTTGTGTTCCTGGACTAGCAAAGATCTTGTTCATAGATGATTGATGGTGACTGAAATTCAAATCAATATGATGTCTAACGATGGATTTGAGTAGAATTCTGGGTAGTGGCACCTAGACTTGCTCTTCCATGTTGGGGGTGATCATGGGGCAGTTGTCCAAATGATGGGATGGTGGTCCATCCTTGGATAAATGACGTTACAGATACAGGAATTGTGATTTCTCTTGGTGGCCTTGCTTGGTGGGCTTGAATGTGCTCAAAACACTTAAGCCGGTGCTCTCATGATCGGGGGTTTCTAATGATTTATGCATGTTGGTGGGCTCTCATGACTAATTGCCTTTGGTGCTTTGGAGAGCTATGATGTGCTCTCATATATTGGGACTTATTGGTGCATTTTTTGTCTATGGTGTGATTCATTGATTGGGAACTCATTGTGCCTAATAGGCTATGGTGTCTTGCTAAATTTTCCCATGTACTATGTCCCTTATGTACACTGAGGTATCACATAGACCCTCCTGGATGTATTGTCCCATGTCTCTGGTGTGAGGTTAATTCTTGTTGGTGTTCTCACCTCCCTAGTGGGATAGCAAAGTTGATCATGAGGGATCATTCTCCATTTCAATGGATGCCCTCTTTAGTCCCTGAAATAATAAGGTAGGTGGTATTAAGATGGTTGTCTCCTATTTGGGACATAGAAGTAGCTGATGTTTGGGACTTGTTACTAGCTATGGTTCCATGTCTGTGCACTTGTGGGGCTTGTTCTCAGAGATAGAATGTTGTTACCCTAGTGAAATTCATGAAACCTCCTTTGTGAGATCATGTTGTTGATGTAAATTAAAGATACATATTGCTCTTCATGTAATCAAGGCATGATATTGTGTACTCTCAATTTTGGGGGCTTCAGAGGAACTTCCTTGTTGGGGTTCTCTGGTAGACCATCCTTATTGTAAATCCTTCAAGGATGAATCATTTTGTGTTTGAGTTGTAAATGATGTTGATGAAAGCCCATTCCATGTAAAACTATCTTGAGGACTTGGTACTCCTATGGGCAAGATGTTGATGACTTGTGTCTGTTGTTTGGGTTGAGTGATAATAGATAGTGGTGTGGCCTTGTCCACCACAAATTAATGTAAATGGGTTTGCCTGGGATGTATGAAACAAAACCCAAATATCCCATGAACTGCTTGGTGTCTCAAGTTGTTCTCAAGGGGAAAATCAAAACTGGGTAAGACTTGTAAACCCATGTCTTCCCTCAGTTGGTGATAGTTCCATGATATGGTTCTATTGGCTATATTGACTACTTGGGCATGTATGATGGGTAAGGTGTAGCTGGGCTGCTATACTTACCTATGGAAGAAACCTCCCAAAGAGGATCCTTCCTGTAAGTGCAAAATCTACTGAAAGGTGTTGATTGTGAGACTGGCAGTCGTTCTTGATATGGTGGGGAAATGCAAATTCTGAGAATGTTATGTTCCTGGGAGAACTCATGATCTGGTTACTCTTTGAGGTGATTCTATATTCATTCCTAGACATAGTGTTTAGAGAATGGTGCTTGTCACATAACTTGGTGTGGGAAGGATAGCTTGCATGTGGCAAATGTGGGTGATCCTTCGCCATGAAGGGGGTATTATGGTTGCATTCAATGATGTGCTTATGGCTAATCTGAGACAAGTGTATGGAGGATTTTCATGGGGTTGGCTACCCAATTGACCCTCCACTTGTTCTAACATTTGAGCAGGTGTTCTCGATGTTGAACAATCACAGGAGGTATTGATGACAATTGGGACTTGTTGTATGTTGCACTCACTTGTGAGTTGCTTGCTTGAGGAGTATTCCCTAGGTCTTTCGCCCCAGATCCATTGGATCTTCGTGAATTCCTTGGGGTGCCAGGCAACATTGAGGCAACATTGTTATAGCCTACATTTTTTTAGTGCAAACACCAATGCTAAATAGTTATGCTCTACTTCGTTGTACCGTGTTTCGTACGTAAATAGAGTGTGACTTAGATAGTAGATAGGAATTTCTGACCCGTCATCCTTTCTTTGGCATAACAATGCAGCTATAGACACCTCTAAGTTCGCCAGGTATATGTAGAAAGGCTGAACCCTTTGTGGCAGGAAAACCGTTGGCAAATGTAACAGCTCTTTCTTCAAATTGTCAAATGCATGTTGGCAATTCTCAGTCCATTCAAAGTTAACCCCTTTCTTGAGTAGATGTTGCATGGGGTGTAACTTGTTTGTTAATCTCGAGATGAACCGCCTAATAAATTGCAACCTACCCTATAGCCCACGTAGTTCTTTGAGATTTGTAGGTGGTGCTAGATTAACAATGGCTTTAACCTTGTCGAGGTCAACTCGGATGCTAATCTCTAATACCACAAATCCCAACATGCGTCTGGTTTTGACTCCGAACACGCATTTTCTTGGGTTGAGCCATAGGTCGTTTCTGAGACATCATTTAAGAATTAACTCTAGGTCTTTTGAGTGATCTTCCAACTTCTTAGATTTGACAGCTATGTCGTCTACGTAGTCGTTCAATCTCTCTAAGAGGTAATCACTAAAGATGTATGTCATAGCACATTGATAGGTTGCTCCAGCGTTTTTCAACCAAAAAGGCATCATGGTGTAACAGAAAGTTCCCCAAGGGGTCATGAAAGTTGTAGTCAATTGGTGTTTTGGGTTGATACAAATTTGATTATAGCCTAAAAACCCATCAATAACGGTTAGTAATGCGTGGCCAGTTATTGTATCGATAAGTTGGTCGATACTCGGTAATGGGAAGTTGTCTTTAATCGTGGCTTTGTTCAGATCGCAGAAGTCTATACAGATGCGTATTCCTCCCATTTTCTTAGAGACAACTACAATGTTTGACACCCAATCTGAATAATCGACTGCACGAATGAAACTAGCTTGATACTTAATCTTTTGTGCTTTCTAGTTAACTGCTTTGATATGCAGGTCTAAAACTATGTTGTGTTGTATTAGCCTCGAGTCTAAACCTGGCATATCTTCGTATGACCATGCGAATACTGCAACGTTATTTTGGAGCACTTGAAATATGTCACTCTATGTCTATTGGTCAAGGAGAGAACTAACCTTCAGAGTTTTTCTTCCTCCTTTATGCATAACTACAAGGACCTCAATAAGGGGATCCTCGGTCACATCACCAGCCTCTAGGTCTAGCATTCAAGTCAAGTGTTCTAGCCATTCTGGGGATATTTTCGATGTTGCTATGGTTGTATCACAAAGGGAAGCGTCAGTTCCTATCAATGCATGGTTGAGCTATGTAATAGTTTCTCCATATGGGCCTATTAGGGTTAGGGGTGCGAGTAAAGCTGCATCCATTAGCGAATCAACCTACAAAACTGCCAAAAACATAGGTTATTACATTGTTTTTATTGATCTATTGAAATGATAGAAGGTTTTCTTGTTTTATTGGTACGTGTTAAAGGGGCTGCCAGTTTAAGGACCATTACCATATGTGTGGTTTGCAAGAAACTGGTAAGCCTGATTTCCTAGATGTTAGCATAAGACTTCTGTAAACTATGATGAGAAGTGTAACGTGGTGCATCTAGCGTGTTGAGACAACTAATTTAGAATTTTTTGCAAACCGTAGTTAATGCAACCGGATTACGAGACAATGAGCTATGCATTAGTTTAGCATCTTTTTGGATTATAATCTATATGATATCTATGAGATTAATGTTGCGATCTTCACGCTTTATGTCACACTGACATAATTATGTTATGGGAAAATTCTGCATTGGTTGGACATGGAAATAGTTGGTTTTAATCAATCCATTCATAAGTTGATGGTCCGTCCTCAAAGCAAATTGGAGATATTGCAAATGTGAATTTGGCTATAGCAAAAGGAAAGTAGAAGTAAGGCATAGGTAGATGATTTTGCAAATGTTGTTCAGTTGTAACCATGGCACTGAAGATTAAAGGCAAACATGTCAAATTGGCAAATATTGATAAAGTGCAAGAGAGTTTGCAGTGGGTTTCAAAGGCCAAGGTCGAAATGCAGGAGGCTACTCCATTCGCCTAGTAAGTCACCTTTTACCCTCCTGCATGGTGGTTATTTTCGTTGTTATGGCATTGCAATTGTACCTATTTCGAAGATGTGTATTATGGTGGGCGTTGATACCAAGTTGCGTGGGCTAAGCTATTGTAGTTTGTAATATTACTGCTATTACTGTTGTTAGAGATAGACCTTGCATAGTTGCAAGGGTTAGAGTGATCTTGGGCAATATTGTGCAAACACAATGCATAACTAGAGGAGTCCATGTACTATACCCTTATGTAGTATAAAGAGGATTCCATCGCCTCGCCCATAATGGTTGCATCTGACACTAGGGTAATATGCAGTGTTACTTTTATCATCATTGTCAGGGACAGACCTTGTGTCATCGCAAGGGTTTGGGTGATTTTCGTAATGCATTTCTAGCGTAACGTGCAATTTCCTGGGAGTCAAGGTAATGGAAACTCTAGTGTTGCATAATTAATTTTTATGCATCTCTCTCTTTTTTTTACTCTTACATCGTTAGTATGTCTACATTGTTGTTTCTAATGGCAGTGTGTTTCATTGTAAAGGATTATGCTAAAGCTTGTTCTAATCATCTTGGACATTATGGGTGTTCTATGTTGTTTACATGTCCCCATGACCAGTGTTCCTCCTCCTCATGCTCGTGTAAAGGAGGAGGCGGTTTGGTTCCGAAGAGGCGCACGCTAGTTTTTGCAATTTTTATTGCATAATTTCAGCATCATTATTTGGTCACATCTACCGGTCGAGACAGCCGTCACCATTCTGGAGACGCTACTAGTTGGATTAATGCAGAGCATCTTGGCGTTTCTGGTGGATGCTCAATAGAAATTGTGTAGGTACTAGACCATGAATAGAGTGTTAGGGGTTTGAGGTGTTTATCTTGGATCTGGCAGATGCCCAAGTTTGATTATTATCATACCTACAACACTATGTTTGTGGCCCGTCATATTACGACCTACTTCCAGAATCCACCTAGCATTGTGTGTTATGCAGGTGGGTAAGTGTTTCCGTGACATTATAATATGCTAACCATTGTCTGAATTCATGTCAAGTATAAATAATTATCTACATTCTATGGTGTAGGTTCTTTATCAATAAGGATGGTCTCCAAGGCAATACAGATACGTTGTCTGTGGCTGAAACAGCCATAAAGAAGTTCACCTCTATTAGCAATGTACATGTTGGTGTTATGAGACAACTAGAACTTGAAATCCCACATTACCCTATTCGCTATGTCGAATTCTTCATCAAGTGTAAAATACTTGAATGGCTAGATAAGGAGTGGACTTTGGATCGTCCTCTCACTACCGCGGATGTGCAAGAGAGAATCCCACTATTTCCTTCACCATTTGGACATGGTAAATTATGCTAGGTGGTTCAGTGTACAATATTATGGGATGGAAACAATGTATAAAATCATCTTATTTTGCTATATTTTCTAAACCATTATTTTATGTTTATAGTTATGGAATCACGGGAGATCATGATTATGGCCTCCAGTTGTGAGGTGAGCAGTCTTTTGTTTCATTATAGCGACATAAAAGAAATGCAACGTTGGCTCAATCATAGTGCGACCCCAACTATCCTAACCAATAACCTCTGGGAAGCTGGACTGATGGAGCTATTTTTGGTTGTAACCCTCGATGTCATCATGGGCGAAATGTTAACCCTAGTTAACTCTTTCAGCGAGGAAGATGAGCGTCTTTACATACACATGTGTAACGTGCATGTGAGCTTTAATATTGATGCTCAACTATTCACCGACTTCTTTAGCATTCTCTCCGATGGCCTTCTAGTAGAAGAAAAGTCAAAGAGAAGTTCTAAGCATCAAAAGAAGATAAAGGAGTGGCTAGGGGTCAAAAAGAAAGTGAAAGGAATCCTTGCTGATAAAATCAAGCTGGTGGTGGCTCATACCATTTATCCCCTCTTCCGAGCCCATGCCTTCCCCAAGTTACTTTCCCAAGGAAGAATCCTCACCATAGAGCAGGCTCAAATCATGTAGGAGGTTATGGAGGAGGGAACACAATATAATTGGGCCAACTATTTCATTGAAGGCCTGCAGGCTGAAATGGTCAAGCTTTGCAAGAAGATTGAGTCCCGCTTCAATGTGCATTCCGCTTTTTTTATAGTTTGCTTTCAGCATTTTGCCGAATTCTTGGTGGTTCAAAGGGATGGAATCTGGGTGCAGCAAAATCATAACCAAATTTACAAACCATGGATTTTCCAGGTTTTCGGTACCACCCGATCACAAGAGCCCCCTGAAGGCATTGGGGATTCACTTTCACTTACGACTAAGGATTTGGCGATGCCTTGTATGCGAGGCTAGGACAGTGTAGCTGGGGTTCTCCCTTCTTACACTGGTAGTGTATCGAGAGAGAAATGCCTGGTGGAAGAAATAGTAAGTTTTTTAGTCTAGCAGAAGAAACATCGTCCAGCCATGGAGTCTCCTGGTTTGACTAACCCTGAGGTAAAGAGGCTACAAATTAAATTTCACAGGAATAATCCCCAAACTGGTAAGTAGAGAGATGCGTAATTAGTTTATATATTTATTACATTGTGTATAGACGTAACGTCGCGTAGCATTTGTAAGTGTTTTGATTACCTATTTTTTAGTAGAAAAAGGAAAAAACATAGAGGAGTTGACTCCTGAAACAGGGGAAATAGTCATACGGCGTGAAGAAGGGGCCCCAATTTTAGAAAAGGATGCCCCTATTAGTAATGTTTGTTGCACACAGTTTCCTGTGCCCAAAGAAGAGATGGAAGTAGAGGACGCCGAGGTCAGTTTGGACAAACCAAGAAGAGAAAAGCAGCTTGGCACTGGTGAGTTTGACTTTCCTTAGAGGGCAATCCTCCTGTTACTACCTTGAGGATTTTCTTGAGTTGAGTTTTCCATTATTGTAATGTCTCAATTGTCCTTTATGTCTACCACACTATGTCTAACTCATTTTTGTTCATGTAATAGGCACTTCTGACGCTGACGTCATGCCTTTGTCAGCGACATCAACTCAGCATTAGGATGAGACTCTTAATAAATTCACCTTTATGGAAGGCATCGCGAACGATATGATCGTCCATCTAGAGCGAATCAATCCTGAGATAGGTACATGAGTGATTGTTGGTATTACAACATTGTATCATCTTTTTTGCATCTAACTATTATTTTTATGTTACAGAATCTCACCTTAGATGGGATCCCAAAGAGCTCGTTGACTTAGACACCTCCCCTGAACCCTCACCAAAGCTGACCAAAGTGCCATACAACCTTTATGATGAAATGCATAAATGTGCGTTATGATCAACCTGCTCTTTATGGGAGTGTAAGAACATCAATGAAGATCTCTGGAAAATGTTTCAGAAAGAAGAAAAGGAGAAGATGTTCCTGACCAGTAGGGTTGAGGACTTGGAGTCTAGAAATGAATTTCTACTAGCTCGAGAGGCCAATGATGAGAATTGGCACTATGTCCATTATTGGACGATCGTTAGAAACAACATCCAAGCTAGTCATGAGCTCATTGAGCAATGGATGCAAATGAATCTCCTAGCTTAGAAGAACCATGACTGGAAGGATTTTAGCGCATTGGTCCAAGAATGGGGTAAACACAGAAAGACAATAAGCATGTGTATAAGCGAGAATGTGCTACCTACCGCCAACATTACAGGGATTCTGCTGTTGAAGTGCGGTCGCTTTGGCTATTTCTTGATGTCATCGGTGCTTCTAGAGTGTACAAAAAATTTCAGGAGTAAGTGACAATAAGTGCCTCCCCAGAGAGAGAAATAACCCTCCCTGGTGGGGAGACCACTATCCCTTCCTTCTTCCTTGAACCACCCCAATGGACTCCTGTGGAGAAGGGGAAAGTTAAGGCTAGAACTGCTCTAGGAGATGGTGTTTGGTCTAAGCTTACTGAGGACGAGATTATGCAACGTCTATGGGTTGGTTTGGAATAGATTCCTTTCGAGGCTGATGCGGGACCATCACAGGTAAGTTGTAGGACTATTTCATTCTTATTATGCATAGTCTTGATGGTAATGCTAACGTGTGTGTCATATCAAATCATAGGATTGGCATGAGGAGGATCCTCATGAGGATGAGCATAATGGAGATGATGGTCCCAACGAAGAGGGTCTTCACGAGGAGGAGCGTAATGAAGATGATCAAACCTACGATGAGAAAACCTGTGAGGAAGAGCCCCATAGAGAGGAGCGCCCCCACGAAGAGACAACCTACAAAGAAGGTTCCTACAAGGATGATTTTCATGAGGCAGAGGTGGAGTTGGATGGCATAGGTGAAGGTGGTAATAGCGGCAATGTGTGAGGTGGTTATACTAGCCAACCTTTTATTACAATGGAGTGGCATAAAAAGGATAATGTTCATCGATCTAAACAATATAATCTATGTGATACAAAGATTTTAGTTTTCAAGAAATGAAGCATATCATTAGAAGGATTATACTTTTTAGGCCACTACGAGCCATCAATAGTTTAAGGCCATTTCGGACTGAGCCATTTGTAAGCGTAAAAGGATAAAGAAAATTACCAGTTTTAGGCTGTAGCAGGTCACCACTAGTTTACAGCCATTTTGGGCCAGATCATCATAAGCATAAAAAGGGGTAAATTACATTTTCCAGTTTTAGGCCATAGCAGCCTACCACTAATTTAAGGTCATTTCAGGCTAGACTATCGTAAGCGTAAACAGGAAAAACTAAATTGCCAGTTTTAGGCTATGATGGGCTGTAACTAGTTTAAGGCCATTTCAGGCCAGACTATCGTAAGCATAAATAGAAAAAAATAAATTTCCAGTTTTGGGCCATGATGGTCCATAACTAGTTTAAGGCCATTTTGGGCCAAACTATTGTAAGCGTAAACAGAAAAAACTAAATTGCCAGTTTTAGGCCATGACAGGCCGTAACTAGTTTAAGGCCATTTCGGGCCAGACTATCGTAAGTGTAAATAGAAAAAACTAAATTTCCAGTTTTAAGCAATTATGGGCCGTAACTAGTTTAAGGCCATTTCAGGCTAGACTATCATAAGCGTAAACAGTAAAAACTAAATTACCAGTTTTAGGCCATGACGGGCCATAACTAGTTTAATGTCATTTCAGGCCAGATTATCGTATGAAAAAGCGTAACAGGAATAATGTGACAAGAAATATCATAAACTATGTAACAGTAAACATTTTGGACTAGTATGACATGTCACACTACCGTGTTCATTTGCTAGCCCTGTAGTTGTTTCTTGATCATTTTTAGGTTTGGCGACACATATGGACGAGGGGGCTTATTACAGCATTCCTCTATGCTACCATCTTCTCCCTGGAAGGTTAGTTCAGCCCAAGTCAAGATTTCATTGGCCACTTTGTCAACCTATTCAACTATTAGGATAGGGGTTTGATCTTCAAGGACTTCAATCTCTAACCCTTGTTCCATTTCCACATTGTTAACCGCTTGAGAGGTCATCTTATCACCATGGATGATCACTTCCCCTCCTCCATAGGGCAAGTGGATCTCTTGATGAATGGGTGATGAGACTGCCCATAATTGAGCTAACCAAGACCTCCCTAAGATTAGGTTCAAGATGGCCATCTCCTCAACGATGATGAACACTGCGTTTGTGGGGAATTGATACCCTGCTACAAAGTTGATGTGCACCGTTCCCTTAACTTGCACTCTCGCCCCGTTAAATGACTTCAAACATGACATTGTTGTGGGATTGATCTGGTCGAGAAAACCCAATTTGTCCACTATAGGAAATGGAATAACATTGGTAGTAGCCCTGTCATCTATGTGTACTCTCCGGATTTTGTACTGGCCAACCCGGATAGTGATGAACATGGACGCTATTATCACCTGACCCTTTTCTGGGTCATCCTTAATGGATTAATCATGAAATGTCAGTTGGGGAGATCGTAGTTGCTCAGCAGTGGGGGGAAGCATAATCAAATGGATTACTTCTTCATCTACTGACAAGTTTTTTTCCACTGGTATGGACATTAGCATGCGAACCATGGCTTCATGATGCTTTTGGGATGTCATCAACAAGTCATACAGGCTCAGTGTTGTATTTTTCTATTTGAGAGCCTACTTGATTTGCGTAAAAGCATCAAGGAGATCATGGCCACGATCTAGTTTTTTGTTACCCTTCTCTTCTTCCATTCATCCCAGGAGACGAATCTCTCAGGGCGAAATAGTTTCTGCTTGAGGATTGTGTTTTCTTGGGCAGGGAGAAGGTGGTCGCATTTGCATAACGTTATTTTTTTTAGAAGAAGGTGGGGCCAAGGCTGCCGAGGTGAGGGGTGTAGGCCTAGGGAATCCCAACGTAAGGAAGGGCTTGGCTGTGTTAGCTGTTATACACCATTATCCTTTCCTATTAGGTTGTGATTGGGGCATTGACTTAGAGGGTTACCCCTGCGTAGCGGGAATAATTGACAGCTTCGGCACCTTGATGACAAAGGGTGCCTTAGGTATGGGAATGGGCTGGGCCGTGCCTTTACCGATAGTGGGTTGCAGGACGATGGTAGGGGACAGGACTCGAAGGACAAAGGGTGGTGATGAGACACGGTTCGCACAGGCCCGATATCGCGTATGCGATATCGCAACCGACGTGATATCGCATCCCCCGCGATATCGCATACACGATATCGCATCTTCCCCTACGATATCGCATACGCAATATCGCAGTGCGCTGCCATATCTATAAATAAGAGGTGGCTCTCCCTTGTTTCGCATCCCAGTTTTAGAGTAGCGAAGCTTTGGCAGTTTGATCCCTCCAGAGTTATATTTTTTCCGTGTCTGCCTGCAGTGTGGTGAATGTAATTGTACAGTGTCTTTATTCGAGTGTGCCGTACTTGGACACGCACATGACCGGCAATAAAGATCGAGATTACTTCATCATTGCAGCATTCACTTTG
>MNCI01035712.1:591572-641046 GCA_015680685.1 Gnetum montanum
AATGAAGAAGGATGGACCAAGAGGGAATGATTAGGGTGTGACATCAAGGGGACTTGTGGATTCTCTTTGGTGACATCTGTGGGAGTTATCATGCAATATGGTTGTACTAAGATCCTTGTAGATCTAATGAAAATGGGAGTAAGAGTAATCAAAAGGGCACTCAAAATCAAACGCTGTTCTAGGGGGTCCCACTGGAAAGACATGCACCCATGCCTGATGGTTGGCGGCTTCTCTAGATTCAGTAAAGTGAAAAAAAAAAGAAAAGAAAAGAAAAGAAAGTACCATAAAACAAAAAAAATCACTCCTCCCTTGTACTAAACACCAAGTGATCGTACGCCTTGTTGTTATGGTACTCTCATAGTTGTTCATCATGGGATGAAACAATGCGATGTCACTGATAGAAGGATGGACTTGGTCCTGATCTTGGAATGATGGGTCAATGACACATTAATCATGCTTTTCATGCGGGATTCATTGTACCCTGGGTCAGTTACCTTATGTCCCGATCTCTACAATCCCTTTCTATACTTCATCTCATCTCCCTGTTCGTGTAATTGTAGCTCGTGTCCCATGTAACATAGAATTTTCATCTCATTTCGGTGATATTTACATGTGTGTGTTTTGTGGAGTTAGTGCAGATTACCTCTAATCCTTCTAGTGCCCACGGACACTTTAAGTGTGATTACACAAGGGCGCATAATAGGTTGAAACCTGCTTTGGGGAGGACCCACTTGTGTAATTTTTTGGTAATCTTCATTAATTCTCTAGCTAGGACACATAATTTCTTACCCTTGGCTTAATTTTCATAAGTTTCTTTCCCATTTATTAACCCTCAAAACTTTAACGTTCCAATGTACCATTATATTCCCTTTTCTTCATAATCGCCAAATTTTCAATTGTTAAATTCACACTAATATCATTCAAAGTGCCTCTCGAATTCATGTCATTTCCCTTGCATATATTCATTCTTGTCAATTTCCTCGTTTTACACAAATAATTTCAAGAAAACCATTAAAACTTCAGTCTTTTTCAGGTGTCTCACATTTGTTTGGACGAGATATCGCGTACGCGATATCGCGTCCCACGAGATATCACGTACGCGATGTATCGTACGCGATATCGCGTCCTATTTCCCTATAAATAGGAACCCCCGCCGCAACACTTAGCATCATTTGGCCATTTATGCGGGAGGAATTTTTGAACTTTTTTTCTCTACGACTTGCGCTTGCGTGACCCTTGCTTTTTCACCCATATCTCGCGTGCTGGTACTCCGATTTTCATTCCGTTTGACCCTGCTTGAACCCAAAGTGTTCAGTTTAGTTGTGGGGGAGAGACACTTACCAAAATGTGCCTAACTTTTTTGAAATTTGTCATCGCCCAAAGGACATCAATCAGGGTAATTACTACTAACACTTAGACAAATTGTGCCAGCAATCATATGACCTTAAGTATACCGAGAGATTAAAATGAAAATCCACCTAAGTCATAAGGATCCATTATCATAATTTTTGGGCACAATCACACGATAACATACAATCTTCAATTAATGGCATGTAGTAAGGTATAACTTGAATTTGAAAACAACCTTACTAACGTTTGGCCCGTGTGATTACAGATGGCCCCGAAACGTTCACAGCAGGAGGGTCCTGCCCAAGGTGGCACGAAACAACCTCAGAGAGGTAGAAGGAAAGGCCCTGCCAGACAACATAACGAATAGGAGGTGCACTCATTTAGTATCCATCAAGAAGAACCTCCTACCAGATGATCCAGGCAGGTGGAAGGAGGAGCTAGTTGCCCCCGGAATGTGTTCAGGCCATCCATACGAAGCCCACAATTGCTTCGGTGATTGTGGAACTTAACTTTGAATCTTTCATAGAGTTCACTCCTGTGGCTATTAGGGATCACCTTAAAGGGTCTCCCTTATGGCCTGTCCTCTCTGAGTGCGGTGCCTGGTACTTAGGTGAAACATACCTATTTTGGCATAATAAGAAGCAAGGCACCACAGTTGACATCGGTGGTGTGACAGTAGATTATTCTGCACAGGCAATTTTGGAAGTGTTAAACCTTCCGAATTTAGGCCCCCATGTTGCTCGGTTATCTACCCGATCAGACCCTGATGTGCAAAAAGATTGGCTAGAGAAGGCTTATGGCAGAGATAAAGCTTTTGGAGAGCTGATAACAGAAGAGAGAATTTATTTCAAAATTGGAACCTATCACCTCTTCCCCACAAAAGGTTTGAAAAGAATATCAATGTACACAGCAAGAGGATGTGCAGTGTTGATGGGAAAGGTTAACGCTAACCACCCCCATCTCTATTTGACAGAGATCCTAAGGCGATTCGAAGAACGAAAGTCAGGGAAAATGGCACTTCCTTTTCCTTGCCTTATCAAAAAACTATGCCAACGGGCTGGTATTCGAGGATACACAAATGACGTCCTCTGAAAAGCCCAAAATGCTTCTTATGCTAAATTATTAAAGGTGCTAGCTCCAAGAAAGAGCACTGGCAAAGTGTTGGGACCAGATAAAGAAGAAGAAGAATAGATGGCTGGATCCCCTGCAACTCAACTTGCAAGACCCAGTCAACCTCCAGCCACAAGTCCCAGCCAACAAAAAGAAGCAGGACTCAGCATAGGCCAGGATCTCCCACTGTTGCAAGACTACAGACCGTCGATGAGCCATCTTAGGGCCATCATCGAGACGGTTAGTTGGGGAAGTCGTGATGACGCCAATCTCTTCCACGTCATCGATGATGCCACCCAGCCTACGATTTCAGTAGATCGCACACGGGGTGAGTTATCAATGCAAACAGGAGGAGGAGAAAGCAGATGCTCACAATAGATCTCTGGACATGTGGCATCTTTTCAAGTGCAATTAGAGACTGGTGAAGGGGCCACTGTGGTGGTCATGCAACACCAGGATGCCGCGAGAGCTGTTGAAGTGGTCGCTGACCAAATCAAAGAGTCTTTCAATGTACCTGTTGTGCCACTGGTAGATCTTTTAGGAGCACAGGATGCTCAAAATATTGCTAGAACCTCAATGACTCCCGCGGAATATGAGGATGCATTGGACAGATTGCTTCAAACAGGACAAGTTTTGACGTCCCTGTTTGACATCCCCCAGGATGTAACGGCAATTCAATCAGACCTCATTTCCACAAAGGGTAAGCTTGTCCTATCTGAAGTAAGGGTAGAGCATGCTGAAGCTGAAGTGCAGAAATTACAAGAGTAGCTCTTGGCCTTGCAAGCAGCACAGCGGGATCCTTTACAATTGGTTCCCGTAGACCAGCTAGACAATTTTAGAACCGAGCAACTAACAAAAATAATTGTAGAAAATAAAAAGGTGGCAGAAGAAAAGGAGACGGGCACTTGGGATGCCTCCGTAGCTCAAGCGCAAACTCATGCGCATCTTAAGGCACTCAAGGCCTTACAAGAAGAGAATAAGCAGTTGGTTGTGGATAATCTTCGGTTGACTTCTGTGGAGAAACAAAAGAATGTTCTCGATGAACATTTTCATCAATTGCGAGAATAGTTCATTCGGGTCAACCAAGATGTAAGTCATTTAGCCAGAGAAAATCGAACCCTCTCGATGGAGGAGGTACGCACTATTTGACAAAAATCAGCCATCGAAATTAGTGCATGGTAGAATGAGGCTAAACGACATGAGAAGCTGAAGGAGCATTTCCGTGATCAGGTAGGGATGTACAAACAAATCCTAGAGAAGGAGATCCATATAGCCAAAGCTCAAATCAACAACATCATAGCCTAGCACACTAATTGGGGGGCCATATTGGACACTTATTCCTATGCCCACCAAGTGGAAATTAAGAACTGGGACCTGCAGATCCAAGACATAACTGAATACATGGAGTTGGCAAACCTTTGCTATGCCAACCTAGCCATGTTAACAGCAGGGCACCCAAGGTTAGAGCTCGAGCAGTAGGTAGCTTCCACCCATCTCAAATATGAAGCAGAATTTACAGAGTGAAAGAAGTTGGCTGAAAAACTAGATGTTGCAAATTCTAAACTCACGGTGGTAAAAGAAAGCTACCAAGGATAGAAAGACGTGGCAATCGACTTGGCTCGATGGCTAATAGAGCTTCACGAATACAAAGATAAAGCTAGAGCCTATGAACAGGAACGACGGGTGTTCATGGCATGGTACGTCAAGGCTAATCAAATGTTTCCACAACTACCCTGTCTGTGGAAAGTGCCGACTCCATCAAACATCGAAGCATCAGCATGGATGGCACAAGACCCGTGGACTGAAGAGGAGAAGCTCCAGGCTATTCTTCAGCGTCATCAACCTTCAAAGCTTGGAGCACGTGACAAAGGGAAAGCACCCATGGAGGAGCCACCGCCACCAGGAACTACATGAGTTCCACATTTTTGTAGTTGTAGTATTTTTTCTCTGTGTTGTGTCTCCCCACACTGCGGCTTTAGTCCATTTCTTTTTCCAGTTAATAATGCCATACCTATCCACTGTGTAATCACTGAAGCTTGTTCTCCTTGTAACTCGAGGATGAGTTTTTATTCAGTCGTGGGGATATGATGAGACATGGTTCGCACAGGCCGCAATATCGTGTACGCGATATCGCAACCGACGCGATATCGCATCCCCTGCGATATCGCATACGTGATATCGCATCTTCCCCTATGATATCGCATACGCGATATCATAGTGTGCTGTCATATCTATAAATAAGAGGTAGCTCTCCCTTGTTTCGCATCCCAGTTTTAGAGTAGCGAAGCTTTGGCAGTTTGATCCCTCCAGAGTTATATTTTTTCCGTGTCTGCCTGCAGTGTGGTGAATGTAATTGTACGGTGTCTTTATTCGAGTGTGCCGTACTTGGACACGCACATGACCGGCAATAAAGATCGAGATTACTTCATCATTACAGCATTCACTTTGTTATTTAATTTTTTGTTATTTATTTAATGTTATTTATTGCTTT
The DNA here is from genome assembly GCA_015680685.1 of Gnetum montanum. NCBI lineage: Eukaryota > Viridiplantae > Streptophyta > Gnetopsida > Gnetales > Gnetaceae > Gnetum > Gnetum montanum. The sequence goes on from MNCI01035712.1 coordinate 596,524, forward strand.
CATAGCATGGTGTGAGTACGACCTGATTACCAGCATCTACGGATGTGTACGGCTAGTCAAGGAATCGGTTGCTCATCGCGATTAGTCTCTCACCCTTAACTCCTAGAAGTAGAACAAGTACGACTTGATTACGAGCATTTAAGTGTGACTGCTTGGTAGCCCAGTGGTGTAGCTAGTGGGATCTACGCTTGGTAACCCAGTGGCGTATTTGGAATCTGCGCTTGGTAATTGTAACGACGGAAAACGTCGGCAGCTGGAAATACCGACCGAAGTTCCGTGTACACAGCCTTAACCACGGATCCGCGCGAGGGCTAAGCTAGAAAAAAACGAATCCGCGGTGCCCTGAACAGTCTTGTCGATCAGACAGGGACTTACGGGTCAGTAAAAGCGATGACGATTCGATTACGAACTTTCGTGCATGTGTCGTAATTTTAATGCGAGAGATCGAAAAAACGGAGCGAGAAAACGATGTAAATAGATCGCTAAGAAGATAACGCTAAAAGAAAAAAAAAACAAAGAAGACCGGAAAGATGCTGATTCAGGAGAGAAAACAGGGTGGATTTTGCAAAGATCAAAGATCTATGTCTCAATGCTGGATCTGGTGAATGTTTGCGTATGTGTTACGTTACAATGGGAGAAGACTCCCCAACGACTGAATACAAGCTGAGCACAAAACAACAAGAAAACTGTCTGAACAGAAATCCGATCTACCTCGTAGGCCAAAGCTTAGGCGCGGAAATGGTCAAGCTCTGAAGTCTATCGATCTTTTTTTGTGAACGACAGGACCTGCTAACTGGGCAAGACACCTCCGCGATTCCTGTACTGCTTCTTTGCTTCGGGTGGATCTGCTGTTTTTGGCTCGGCGCGCTGCGTTCTGTTTCTGTTAAAGGATGGTGCTTGCTGCGGTTGTCAGGAGGTTGCTCTTGCTTCTCTGTTCAAGGTAACAAATGTGTCCTTGCTCAGTGAAATGCTCTTGTCCTCTTGATCTGCTGCCAACAAAAGCGATGAGTGCTCAGGTGCTCTGGTTTGCTCTGATTTGCTCTCGTTTTTGCTCTGATGTCTCCCCCCTTGATCTATTTGTCAACCGGGGTATTTGTAAGCCGCGATACGTGAAACCCTGATGATGTGGGCCCGAACACCGCGGGTTTCGCTGATGTGATTCTTTTAAGTCGAACTGCGACTACGCACAACATGCTTGTTTGCGTGATGTGCGTGTAAAGAGCAGGCTCATGATAGACATGTCTCGGCTGCGTTTGCGCTCATTCGCGTTGTGTTGCGTGTATGAGCACAACTTTGGCGTAGCAACAACACGCTTAAGATTGTTGTACGCTCATCACGCAACTGTGCGTGACGCAGTGTAAATGTAGTACACCCCACGCAGCTACACGTGGTGGAGTATGATCAAAGTGTAACTTACGCTCATCACGCAGCTGCGCGTGACGACGCGTAACGCGCGCGTTGTTGCATTCTGACCTACGCACGAGCACGCATCGTTGCGTAACGCGCGTAAAGATCAGATGAGCGTTGCAAGAACAAGTGCCAACCTGTCGTGTTTCTATGGATTTTGCTTAACTGTCTTGGAGCTTATTACGCTCATCACGCTGCTGTGCGTGGCTGAGCGTAAACTAGTCCTTAGCCAATTTGACTTGCCTTCGGAGCTTATTACGCTCATCATGCTGCTGTGCGTGGCTGAGCGTAAACTTGTCCTTAGACAAATTTGACTTGCGCGCTCCTGCTCAAACTACGAATCTTCGCCTGAGGCCGACCCGTAATTTTCACGGTGTTTCAGTAATCCCAGTGGCATACCTAGGACCTACGCTTGGTAGTCCCAGTGGTAGTCATGCATGAAGTCCAAGATGTGTACGGTTGATCAAGGAATCAGTTGCTCGTCGCACTTAGGCTAGATTAGATTTTCTTACCCTTTCCCTCATAGCTTAGCTTAGTTAATATTATTTTCCACTACCTTCAGGAGTAGCATAGATTAGGAACACATCATACACCTCATCTGGACTAAACCATACATGACAAATGCAATACTAGTCCAGGTGGGAAGACAACGAACTGCGACCTAAGGCTAACTATCTAGGTGCCACAACTAGTCCATCTACAGAGTTCGACCGGATCACGCGTGCTACGCTCGTTTTGTATGGTTGAGTGTAGGGGTACCTCGCCACTCATCAGGTGGTCATTGAACCATGCTCATTGATGTTGATGGGCTTGTCATCTGAGACAGTCAAGGAGGTACGCGCAGCACAAAGGGTTGTTTTGGGTGTGCTTGGCCATCACCTTCCGTACCTACCACATTGATAGTGTACCCTGCGTTATTGGCATTTAACAGGTCTTAGTACACATGCATGGACTAGTTTTCAGGACAGACTGGACTATTACTATCTAAGATCAATTTACCTTGATCGATCATGCATTGAATATCATCTTTCAAAGCCCAGCAGTAATCAGTGTCGTGACCACACAGCTGGTGATAGTCACAAAAGTAGTTCAGCCTAAAGGTTTTTGGGACTGGGGGTTCGTTCGGCAGGGCCAAGGAGGGATTCTTGAGAAACTCACAATGTCTTCTATGGTGTTTCAGACCCTCCTCGGATACCTTCTTATGTTGAATGTGGCCAATTCCCAGCAATTTCTTTAGAAGTTCTGAAGGCTTTACAGGTAGAGCCATATATTTTGAACAGTCTTTACGCTCAAAATTAGGCTTCGACTATGGAGGTGCTTCAGGGGCGGATGGAATTTCTTGATCGGCATTATTTGAGCTAGTTGTGGGCTCAACAGGTTCCGCAGATACCTTTTTGTTGTTATTTTTCCTCTTCGCCCCCTCGGCAACCACTGCTACTATCATTGTCGTAGCTTTGACTTTGTCTTTACCCTTGTTGTGGGCATTTTTGTAGATCACATATGCTGGGTTCTTACTAGCCTCTACCATGTCTTGGATGCTCTTAATCTAAGCAAAGGCTTATCTGAGGGAGCAGGGAGCGAGGTAATATAACTTAGACTTGATAAAGTCATTAAATGCCCCCTTGAATATTGCCAATAGATGGACCTCCGTGATGGGTTCGTGGATTTCGTTCAAGGTGGCACTCCACTGCTATATAAAGTTTTGAACTGACTCTAGTGGATCTTTCTTGACTCCCATGAGCTGATCCAACGTGACTTCTGGTTTCAAGTTATATTTGAAATGGGTCATGAATTGGGTTAACAGCTCTTCTAAAGTTGAGATGGAAGAATGTGGGAGTGCTCAATACTAGTCCAAAGCTTTACCCGTTAGGGACATAGCAAAGACATGGATAATGGTATGTGGCCATTGTTGTAATAACAATGACTCTAACTTGAAAGTGGCTAGATGGGTGTTGGGATTGCCTTCCCCATTGTATTTTGTGAAATGGGGGAGCGGCATCCTAGGAGGTAACAACAAAACAAGTACTATCAGACTGATAGGATCATCATGGTAAAAATCCATAACCTGTACTACATTGGAACCGGTAGCCTTGAGGTGTTTAACTTCCTCAATAAGGGTCTAAATAAGCTGGAAGGCTTGATCTAAACCCGTAGACGATGAGGTCATTTGTGGAACGGTAGGAGGAGCCACACCGAGTGGCAAAATAGGGGCAGCAACTTGGCCAATGTGCAATGCTATTGAAGTTGTCCCTGTAGGTGGTGCCACTTGTGCCATCCACCACCCTATAGCTAGGGCAGATGGGGCAACCACCATCAGCTGCACCATGGGATATGCTGTTTGTATGGCCGGGGGCATAGACAATGACCCTGTAGCAAGGTTTAGTGCCTACGGGACCTGGTTTTGATGGTGAGTGGGATGGGACATCTGCATAGGATGCACAACAAGGGACATGTTTGTAACCCACCATGCTGTAGTGGCAGGTCCTATCATGTGAGTCGGGATGAATGTAGGTGGTGTATGTAATTGTAAAGTAGGTATTACATGTACATGCGGTGACATGGATGCAGGTATATGATGAGATGGATTAGCTATGTGCGGCTGAAGAATGGTTTGTGAAGGGACACCACCCTGGAGGGTAGGTGGAAAGAAAAACTGTGGCTGAGGTGAGTGCAGGACTCAGTTAGCATTAGATAATGTCAAGGGCGTGGTGACCATGAACAACAGATTTACGCGGGATGTCGTGGAGGGAGGGGCCACAGCCAAATCAGCATGACTGCCTCCCTCGAAGTGGGAATCTAGATCGTCCTACCCATCATGAAGCACTTCATCATGGAACAGCTCCTCTTGTTGATCTGTCAATGTTCTAGCCATTAGCATTTCATCTAAGATCCACTATTCTTGATCTATCAAGGGTACAGTTGCATTTGGCGAAGGAATAAATTCCTTTCCATTGTAGTATATGAACTCATATTCTCATTTCTCTTCGAGTTCTTGTGGATACATGGGCAAACCTATTGTAAGTTTGGCACAAAGGAAGTTGTAATTCTCCCTGTGCTGAGCGTTTCCCTCAAGCTCTTTATTTTGAAGCCTGAGGGATTGGCGTGGTCGCACCAGACTAGTTGGCGGCTCAACCACAGGAGGCGTAACTTGCAACGTCCACGGATTCTCAAGGTTGGCAGTGTCAATAGTGATGGTTGATGCAGCCATTCTCTACACAGTTCAAGAGTAAACAGCAAGGATAAAGGTCACAAGGGCAAAGGCAAGGTAAGGAAAAGTAAGGTGAAAATGGGCTTTCTACCCTGTAGGATTCCAAAGGAATCATCGAAGTGACCGATCTACACCACACAATCTCGTAAACAACCATGGAGGTATTACATTTACATCGATCAACAATGGGTATATACAACTTATAAGACTACCCACAAAATGTAGATTGGAGATTCAGGTCATCCTTCTAGAGCCAGAAAACTATAACAACGAAAAACGTCAGTCGTTGGAAATACCGAGTGAAGTTCCATGTACATAGTTCCAACCTCGGATCCGTGCAAGGGCCGTGCTGGATAAAATGAATCCGAGGTGCCCTAAATGATCTTGTTGATTAGTTAGGGACTTAGTTAATCAATAAAATTTGTAATAACCAAATTACAAGATGATGATTTTGATGAGGAGATATGATATCAGAAGTCTCGAAAGCAACGAGAACGATATAAACGATTCGAAGCAATTGCAAAATCTATGTAGATAGGATGCAATAAATTGGATTTAGAGAATGTGCAATCCTGAGATCTGGGATTTAGCTTATAAACAAAATATGTTGGATACAATGATTACCAGTAGACTTCGGTTTAGACGAAGAACATGCCAAGAACAAGAAAGCTATTCAAAGATGAAACAAGCAAAGGCTAATCTACCTTGTTCTAGCCAATCTAGGCACTAGGGAGTTAGACCCGAAGTAGAATGTCCACTAACTGGTAATTTCTAATCAAAAGCTCTTGTCAGTCACCTTCGATGTTCTCACAGCTACTGATCCTCTCTCATTCTCTTGCCAATCTTCGCCAAAAGTTGTTAATAATCGCCAATGAAAGAAAATTGCTCACAAAGAAAATTTGCCAACCGAGAGAAAATTTTTGCCAACCCTTTGATCGTTGTCAACTGGAATATTTATAAGGTTAGGGATAGAAGAAAAACATGGTTTAGATGGCGTGTGTCCTAAACCTACAAAATTTTGTTGCCTTGATGCATTTGTGTTTGAAGCTTGTGGCACTATGCTGCTTTATGATCTGAAGCGTAATGTGTCGTAATCTACCTTTGTTGGAGCTGTGGCAAAAAACTATTCTGTGGTTACACTGTAATATGTTGGAGAGTGTATTGTAACATAAGAACCGCTAATGCCTAAATTTTGTTATCTCCATGATTGCAACTAAATCAATCATCTACTTTCTTTACACTGCGTTATGCTACATTACGCTGCATAGCGTAACTCAGCGTAACATAGCGAACCTAAAAAAAATTTAAGTGTTGTCACTGTGCTTCCCTTGTTTCTGTTTAGTCTTTCTGGGGTTTACTATGCTACATTGTGTAATGTAGCATAATAGGCCCTTAGCCAAAAAAAGGAAACTTGCTAAGATGTGCGACATGTTGTAGATCCTTGCTTGAGCCTCGAGATTTTGCTGAATCATTGAGGTCTCAAATTTTTTTGTCTCCATTTTTGCAACTAGATGGACTGTCTTCTTGCATTACGCTACGTTACGTTACCTTACGCTATGTTGCGTAACGCAGCGTAATATGCTAAAAGTTAAGATTTTCAAAACATAGCTAACTTGCAAAGTTGAAGGCTTGCCATTGTGCACCCCTTATTTTGTTTTGTCCTCTGGAGTCTATTATGCTACGCTTCATAGTGTAGCGTAATAGGCCCTTAGCCGAAAAGGGAACTTGCTGAGCTATAACTGGTTGCAAATCCTTGCCTGAGTCACAAGATTTTGTTGAACCATTTAGGCCTTGAAATTTCATGGTGTTTCAGGTGCATGTTTACTTGATATATTTATGAAATCTATTCCTTCCATTCTTGTTGCAGAGATGTTGTATGTTATTGACTCCTTTGATGGAGAGGTTGGTCACTTTAGCACCATCATTCGAGATGTTAAGGTGAACATTAACATAGGTGCTAGCCTCTTTTATGACTTGTTTGGGGTTCCTGCTAATGGGGCCAATGTTCCCATTAGAATAGTGAGGGAATTAAGGCATTATGAGAAAGCTCTAGAGTGGCTTGGTGCTAGCATGTGCCACTCTAAAATTTCAATGGATAACTTCACGAACCCTAATGTAAAGAAATCATATCTTTTTTTTAGGTCTCATGCATTTCCCAAATTGCTATCACAAAAGAAGGTAATTGGCCTAGCACAAGGGTGGACCTTTAAGAATGTCTTGATGGAGGACATCAAATTTGATTGGGCTATGACTTTGGCTACTAGGCTTCAAGAGAAGATTCTTAATCTTTGTGTTGATACCACTATGATAATGCATATGCACTTTGCATTTTTCATAGATTATCTAAAGAGGTTTGCAAAGTTTCTAGTGGTGTATAAGAATGGGCGATGGGTTTCCCAAGATCAAAACCAACTTTCTAGGCCTTGGATAAAACACATTTATCCAATGGTGCAGGCCCAAAACCCATCAGAGGGGGTGGATGAGATGTTATCCATCATGACAAAGAATCTTGATTTTAGGAAGTACGAGTCTCCCAATAGTACTGATGATGATGAGTCCCTCCCATTTCCTACTAGTGTTCAAGATGCTAGATGACAACGCATGGAGGCCAAAGGAAAAGATAGAGAGAAACTCAAGAGGCCTATGGAGGAGGCACCCTGATGAGTGGCAAGGTACCCCTACACTCAACCATATGAATATGAGCATGTACGCATGATCTGGTCAAACTCTACAAATGGACTAGTTGTAGCACCTAGACAGTTATACATTGATCACAGTTCACTATCTTTCCACCTAAACTAGCAGTAGCTTTGTCACATATGGTTTAGTCCAAAGTGAGGCATATGATGTTGTCCTAATTCTATGTTACTCCTGATAATAGAAAAGATAAATTGATTAAACTAATAATGGAAGAAAAACCTAAATTAGCCTATGGTAATGGTATCCATCCTTGACTATCCATACACATCTTGAACTTTGTGGGATTACCGCTAGGCATGCCAAGTATTCACACTTAAATGCTCATAATTAAGGCGTACACATTCTGCTTAATGACAAGAAAAGTAAATAACAATAAATAAAACTATTAACAAAAGAAGGAATTAAATAATTAAAATAATAAAAATTAATCTAAGTGAATGCTGCAATGATGAAAGTAATCTCGATCTTTATTGCTGATCATGCACATGTCCAAGTACATCACACTCAAACAAAGGTGCCATGCAATTACAAACGTCACACTACATGCATGCACTAGGAATAACTAGCTTGAAAGAAAGAACTAAAAACTAAAAAATAAACTACCAAAAGAACTAGAAAGAAAAGAATTTCACTCCAAACTATCAACTATGCACCTAAGTGCTATATTTATAGGCTAACATAGAAATCATGATATCACATATATGATATTGTATCCAGACCATGATATCATGTACCTAATATCCAGTATCCAATATCAGGGCCTGGCAAATCATGATTCATCATACCCCTACGACTGAATAAAAACTCATCCTTGAGTTAATACAATGACAAATGAGCCCATTACAAAACATTATGAACGTATGCGATTATTGACTACTACTGACTAACCTTGTCGGAGTATATGAAACACAAAACACAAAATACAAAATTTTGAAACTCATGTGGTTCCCAGAGGTGGTGGCTCCTCCATTGGTGCTTTCCTTTTGTCTAGTACTATAGGCTTCTTAGATTACTAACGTGTGAGAAGCACCTGTAGTTTCTCTTCTTTCATCCAAGGATCATGCATAGTCCATGCTGATGTCCCAATGTTTGATGGAGCTAGCACCTTCCACGGACATGGCAGCTATGGAAACATCTAGTTTACTTTGACATACCATGTAGTAAACTATCGTCATTCCTTCTCATAGGCTTTGGCTTTATCTTGTAATTCATGATAATCTATTAACCATCGAGCCAAATTTTCTGCTACATCTCTTTGATCGTGGTAGCTTGCTTTGACCACTTCTAATTCAAAGTTTGCAACTTCTAATTTTTACAACATTATCTTATATTCAGCAAACTCTATCTCATACTTGGCGCAAGTGGTGGCTACCTATTTCTTAAGCTTATTTCTTGGGCACCCTGTTGTTAATATGGTTAAGTTGGCATATTGTAGATTTTCCAACTCCATGTACTCCATTGAGTCTTAAATTTGCAAGTCTTAGCTTTTTAGTTCTGCTTGGTGGGTGAAGGCATATGTATCCAATATGGCTCCCCAGTTAGTGTGTTGAGTCCTAAAAGAGTTAATGTGATTCATAGCCATATAGATCTCCTTTTCAATTATTTCTTTGTACATTCCCACCTGATTACGAAAGTGCTCTTTCAACTTCTCATGCTTCTTGGCCTCATTCTACCATACACTGATCTCTATTACCATCTTTTGATGGATGGAATGGACCTCCTCCATAGAAAGGATTCTATTTTCTTTGGCCAAGCAATTCATATCTTGGTTGACCCATACTAATTGTTCTCACATATGTTGAAAACTTTCCTCTAGACCATTCTTTTGTTTCTCAATTACCATCAACCAAAGATTTTCAACAGCAAGCTATTTATTCTCCTCCTATATGGCCTTGAGAACCTTAGCATGTGTGTACATTTGAGCTTATGCCTTGGAAGCATCCCAATCGGCCTATTCTTTCTCCCTTGCCAAATTTTTATTCTCTTCCAATAATTTATTTAATTGTCCATTTCTAAAAATATCCAATTGGTCAACTATAATGAATTGGGAGGGATCCCTTCATTCAGCTTGTAGGGTGATGAGCTTTTCTTGTAGTCTTTGTAGCTTCACTTCTGCATGCTCGGTGCTAACTTCAGCCATGACCAATTTTCCTTTAGTTGAAATTAGGTTTAATTGTACTATTGTAACATCTTAAGGGATGTCAAACAAGGAAGTCATGACTTGTCTTCTTTGCAGTAAGCAATCCAAAACATCCTCATGTTCTACAAGATTCATTCAGGAACCAGCCAAAACTTGAGCATCACATGCTCTTGTGAAATCTACTAGTAGCACAACAGGGACATTAAAAGATTTTTTGATGTGGTATATAACCACCTCTACTGTGCCTATCGCATCCTGGTGCTACATGACCACAACTATGCCACCTTCATGAGTTTCTAATCTAACTTGAAAGGATGTAACATTCCCAAAGATTTATTAAGACCACTAAGACTCTCCTTCTAAAATCAACAAAATGTGTCCACTCATGGGATCAGCTGAAATAGTGGGCTGCACGACATCATCAGTGATCCTAAATAAATTCTCAACATCATGACCCCCCCTAACTAATTTCCTCAACAATGGTTTTGAGGTGACTGATGGACAGTTGATAGTCCTATTACGGTGGTGGAAATTGTTGGATTTGTTGGCTTGTCGGTTGTGTGTTGGGCCTTGCTTTCTATTGTTGGCTAGGCCTTTCCATTTGAGGCACAATGGGCCCAACCATTCACTCTTCTTCTTGCTCTGATTTCTCACCAATGTCTTTCCTTAGCGTCAATGATTTAAGTAGTTCAACATATGTAGCATTTTGGACTTTTCTAAGAACATCATTTGTATAGCCCAAAATTCTAGTACATCTACAAAACTTCCTAATGGGATAAGGGAAAGGCAAGGCAAGCTTCCCTGCCTTTCTTTCTTCAAATCACCTTAGTATTTCTATCAAATATAAATGGGGTAAATTTGCATTAAATTTTCCCATCAAAATTACACTACCCTACACTGCATAAGTAGACAATCTGTTTAAGCCTTTGGTGGGAAAAATGTGATAAGTGCCAATCTTAAAGTAAATCCTCTCTTCCAAAGTTAATTCTTCATAAGCTTTATTTTCTTTGTCGTAAGCCCATTTCAACCATAACTTTCTTACGTTTGTGTCTGAGCAAGTGGATAGGTGATCAACCGTTGGTCCTTCATTTGAAAGATTCAAGACCTCTACAATGGCCCTTATAGAGAAATCAATGAGAACACCACCTACATTGGCAACAGTGCCTTCTTCCTTTTCATGCTAAAATTGGTATGTCTCACCCAAATACCAGTCATCTCTTTCCAAGAGAATGGGCCATAGTGGAGATGCCTTAAGTTGAGTATTCACTAGTTCAGGGGCAAACTCAGTGAAATGCTCAAAATTAAGCTCCACAATCATGATTGAGAAGGTGGACTTCTCTTGAATGGCTTGGAGACATTCTGGGGACAAGGTGAGATGTTGCCTTGGTTCTGGGGCTCTAGCTTCTTCACCTTCTGCATGGCCAGATTACACTATCGCAAGGGTTTCCTAATGAATGTTGAATGAGTGTGATTTTTTCTCTACATGTTCTACATGAGGTCTTTGGCCTCTACATCCTCTTGGGAATTTAGCTACTCCTTGCAAAGGTCCTACTCGATCTCCTCTTTTTGGGGCCATCAATAATCACACAAATATCAAATGTTACTAAGGTTGTGTAGAGAGATTTGTATCAACTCATACCTTACTCATTTCCTTAGTAATAGTCCATAATTACGTAGTGTGATTTAGAGTTAGAAATATTTTTGAGAAGTGGGTCCAAAAGGTGTTATTATTGACCTTACATCATTGGGTTTCATTAATTTCTTTACATGTGGCACTTACAATCATTTGGGTGGCCTAGGTGATTGATGAAAATTTACTTGGCATTTAAACATAAAATGTTTCTTTAGCAAAAAATTGAATTTCTTATCCTTATGATATCCTTCAAATGATAGAAAATTTTGAAAAAAAAAAGTATGGGCACTTCCACCCTGACCCCCACCCCCCATCCCCATCCCTCCCCACCCCCACCCAAGACTAAGTGGAACACTCTAAGTTCAAAAAGGATCAAATAGAATTGAAATCAGAATGTTAGGGAGCTAGATATTGCACTTGGAAGATGGAGAGGTAAAGCTCTAAGTTGTAAAGGAAACTTTCAACAACTACCCTAGTGGCAAATGAAGGAAATTAATGTTGAAGTAGGCGGGGTCCTAACTATATATAGTTAGGCAAGACACAATATTTTGTACTCGATATCAGATCGGATTAGATATCGTGTTCCCACCAACATGCACTGAATACAGGGACTGAGTGGAAATAATGAATTTTCAATATTTAATAGAGGATTTGAGATTAAATTGAAAGGTCTAGGGTATTTGAAAACTTAATTTTGAGGCACTAGAAGTATGTCATGGTGGAGTCATATATTAAAATTTGTGAAAAGGGGCTAGGATGAAGGGTGTATAGTAATTGTTGAGGAACGATTGATTAAAATGATAAGGGAAAGGATAGTTCACTTAGGTGAGTAGTCAGAGGGTGTAAAATAATGTAGTCATGTGTAATAGGGATAAGTTACAAAAGTTACACAAGTGGGTCCTCCCCAAAGTAGTCTCTAGCCTATGATGCCCTTGTAGAAGCACACCTCTAATGTTCGTGGGCACTAGAGAAGTTGAATGCAACATATACTTGTGAAAAAAATACACATGTTAGAACCACCAAGTTGAGATAATACCTCTACATTACACCAACCATAATTTATGAACATTCAAACAACAAGATGAGATAGACTACAGAAGGGATCGTAGAAATTAGGGCATGAGGTTTCTAATGATGGTCACAATGGAATCTTATGTGTAAGTTTCAGACCAAGTCCATACCACATTACAGTGAAATCGCATCATTTCATCCCATTGACAAACAACCATAAATCTACCATAGTTGCATGGAGGAACATCACTTGGCATTTTGTTTAAGGGAGGAGCATCATGGTGGCATACTTTTATTGTTATTATTATTATTATTATTATTATTATTTGATGGCTCTATGAAGTCACCTACCTTCAAGCATGGACACATGTCTTTCCAGTGGGACCCACAAAAGCTTATTTAGTGCCATTTTGAGTTGCTCTTACTTCCATTTTTCATTAGATCTACAAGGATATAGTTACAACCTTGATAACATGATAGAACATATGGAAGTAGCCAAAGAGAATCTATGAACCCCCTTGATGTCACACCCTTGTCATTTCACATTGGTCCTTCACTCATCTCTCTAAACACAATGATTATCAAATTATTTATAGTTGGATGATGGAAAAGATTATCATTGTGACTAGAGCATGAACCTATTATTAATGGAATAGGTGAATGAATATCATGGTCTCAATGTCCGAATAATCAGTCCCTTATGACTAGGCAACATAGAGAAAAATCTCACCTTAATGGACAACATGATCAGCTTATTCACGATCGAGATTACAATGGAAAATTGAAAATAGCAATTATAAAAATTAAAAGAAATAGAGAAATGATAAAAAATTGTAAAACAAAAATATAAAATAACACTTAAGAATCCTAGAAATTAGAATGGGGGGTGACCCCCACAACTAAACATTTGGTCGTGGCTAGGATTAATAAGTGGATGAATAGGATTCATGCATGTATGAAACATTAGGAACCCTTCATGCCTCAGCCACTAAGTCTCTATTGGTGGCATAATGGCTAGGTAGACAAATCGTTGATCACACATTAATTATAGAAAGCATAGTGGGGTAGGTTAGATGATGTGTGTATATTATCATGGAAATCTAGCCCCCTATGGCACCCTTGACTATATGGTAGTATGCATGGATCTGTGTGTCACTTCACTTGGTGAATTCACTAGATCATGTGGATGTTGGAGTGTGAGGTGGAGGCCTAGTTATAGTGACAAGGGTTGTTGATGAAGCTAAGGAAGGTGTGGCACCAGGTTAACCTTGGGCTAGTTTAGAGGGTGGAGTAGGTTCAAAAGCATGATTCTTCTTCCTATGGCCATGCCTAAAGAAGGGATGCTTCCAACGTTGCGTAGGGAACCCTCTTTCATTAATAGTAGTAGCACAAGTTACATTTTTTGGTTGGCATGGTGGTGCAGAACCATTCGATACATCTAATGGCAATGTAGAAGGAGGTGAAGGATGAGAATACCAAGGGTGAGAAGAAGTGTGAGAAGTATGAGGTGGTGATCCCTCAGGAGAAGACATGGGTTGATGGTACTCAAGAGAGTGATAATGATGATTGGAGGTAGAGGATTTAGAACTAGTTGGAGAAATAAGATGTTGAACATAGTAGGCATTTGGTTTTGGTAGACAGGGAGGATGTGGCTAGCTAGATGGTGGCCTCCCCCATGCCTATGAGTTTTGCCACTGCGGTGGAGCAAAGTGTTGAGGCTGGTAATAGCTCTTCTTAGGATAGTACAATGGGTTATGGGGTTGTCCATAATTACCTTTCGAAATAGGGATGCGTCTAAACTTATACCTTTGTATAAATTTTGGATGCAGCTTCCCTGCCCAATGCTCATATAGATGTGACAAGACTAGGTAATGGCCCTTTGGATGGTCATATAAATAGACATCACATCCATCCTCACTATCTATAGTTGAACCTTTGGCCTCATTATCCTTAGCCATTCTTCTTGGTTGCTGAACAGTGTTCTTAACTATTTCTGATTTTTGTGCCTTCTATTTGTTTCAATTACTAGGTTTATTTTGGATGACCCTCTCCCCGACAGTGTCTTCTAAAGTCACACTTTGTTCATTTTCCCATACAGTCATCTTGTTATGCTTTGACTCAATTTCATCTATCGATTTCTATATTGGCAAAGGTTGGGACTGTATCACTCATTTAGAATTGGTTGCTTCCTCTTCCTTATAGTTCTAGACCTTTATTATTTCTAGAGTTGGATCCCACTCAAATTCTTTGGCATTCTCCCATTTAGATAATTCTCTCTCTTCTTTCACCAAATGCTCTATTAGTTCTTTGACCTAGTGGGCTTGGAGCTTATATAGTTGTCCTTAGGCATACTTTCTAAGGTTTACCCTTGTTTCATTACTAAGCCCATCTATAATGAGGAGTATTTTCTCTTTCTCAAAGAACCTATGACATGGACATTTATTTAGTAAGGCATAGTATCTATCTAAGGCCATGTCCAAGGATTCCTGTTATTCTTATTTCCATCTTTGGATTTGTCTCCTCAAGGCAGACACTTGCGCATAGGTCTGGTATCTTTTATTGAAAATTTCTAACATGGTTGACCATCGTCTGATTGAATTTGTTCCAATGATCTATACCACACTTTGGCTTTATCAATTAGTGTCCTAGGAAAGAGCTTAAGCTTTTTCCATTTACTGTCCACATTGTTGAGCACACAAGCATCATGGAAGGCTTGCAAATGATGTTGCAGATCTGAATCATAGCATCCTACAAATTTTGAAATATTATTCAAGTCGAGCTTAGGTAGTCGACTCTTCTTGCAATGCCTGTGAGATATCTTAATAGCCTCTATGATGTGCATTAGTCTTTTACGGACTAACAGGGGTTTATCATCATCAAATACATTGTGATTAAAATCTCTATTTGATCGATGGTGATGATGGGGCTTGTGTTCATGTTGATGACCTTGAGTGCATCTGTGGCTTCGATTTTTGCTTTTATTTTGACCATTTTTTGGAGCTCTATCTCTATACCTATGTTCATCTTCATTAGAACTAGACATTGAAGTTGAGGGGGAAGATGAAAAGGAGGAATTGGTAGGATAGCCATAGCTTCCATAATGTTCCTCAAGGTTCCTTGGTTTATCATTTCTAAGTACTGAGGAGGTCTTAGGCCACAAGGCCTCCCATAGTTTAGGACTGACGTCATCTTCTTCAAGATTTTCTACCTTAGGTGAATGTAGTCTTTGAGTGTTGTTAAGGTGGCCATGGTCATGAAAAATCCCTTCATAAGGTGGATCACTCCAATCTTCTTCATTGTATATTTCGTTAGTTCTCCAATGAATAGGTGTGCTATATAGTTCATAATCATTTCCACATGAGTGAGACATTATTGTCGATTTATGGTGTGTGTTTGAATACTTCTCAAAAGATATATCGTTAATACCCTTTTATAGTGATCTTGTGTAATATAACTAATCTAGATAACTAGCACCATCCCCAGCAACAATGCCAATGATGAGTGGTGAGGTACCCCTATGTTTAACCATACAAATATGAGCATGTACACATGATTTAGTCAAAATTTGTAGATGGACTAGTTGTGGCACCTAAATAGTTATACATTGATCATAGTTTACTATCTTCCCACATGGACTAGTAGTAGCTTTGTCATGTATGGTTTAGTCTAGAGTGAGGCATATTATGTTGTCCTAATTCTATGTTACTCCTGATAATAGAAAGATAAATTGATTAAACAAATAATGGAAGCCCTAAATTATCCTATGGCAATGGTATCCATCCTTAATTATCCATACATGTCTTGGACTTTGTGGGATTACTACTAGGCATGCTAAGTATTCGCACTTAAATGCTTGTGATTAAGGCATACACATTCCACTTAATGATAGGAAAAGTAAATAATAATAAATCAAACTATTAACTAAAGAAGGAATTAAATAATTAAAACAACAAAAATTAATCTAAGTAAATGCTATAATGATGAAAGTAATCTCGATCTTTATTGTCAGTCATACACATCTCCAAGTATGTCACACTCGAACAAAGGTGCCATGCAATTACAAACGTCACACTATGAGCATGCATTGGGAATACCTAGCTTGAAAGAAAGAAACTGAAAACTAAACACTAAACTACCAAAAAAAACTAGAAAGAAAAGAACCACACTCCAAACTGTCAATTGTGCACCTAAGTGCTATATTTATAGGCTAACACAGGAATCACGATATCGCATATACGATATTGTATCCAAGCTACAATATCATGTACTCGATATCGAGGCCTGGCAAACTACGATTCATCACACCCCCAGCATTAAATCAACCTATCCCAAAGAAGCTTAAGTTTAAGCTTAAGCCATCATAGTAGGTAGTCGTAGGTATGCTTTGTTTAATTTTGGCTATTTTACGGTTTCATGTGTTAATTGGTTTTCTATGTGTTATGGTTGTAGATAAGAGTCAAGTTATAGTAGCCTAAGTTAATGCAGAGGTAGAATAAAGGCATGTAGAAGAAGCAATCCTAGAGAAATCCATGGTTGAAGGACTCGCTAATGCAGGCCTAGATGATTTAGATGTCTTTTTTGGTGAGGTGGTATCAGGTACCTCTTCCATCATCATCCTAGAGGAGGAGGAGGAGGAGGAAGAGCTAAGTATGTTTATGCCTCACTATTTTTGTTATATCTTATTGGTTATACTTGGTTGTCATCCTAACCTTTCAATGATTGTTATGCTTATAGTAGTTCTTGAGCCACCAGTGCAAGCTCCCATCCTTGAGTTTCATGTGAAACCATGGGTAGAGACACCAGACAAAGTGAAGTTCCTACATGGGATGGCTAAGGACATCATTAATCAATTGCATTAGGTTGCACCTAAGATAGATAAGGATTTTTTTATGTGCTTTGGTTGTATGCTTTATTTGCACTATGGCTATTTAAAGTTGTGTCTTATGATTGCATTTTATGCTTTGCACAATATCATCCATGGAGTGGGACTCTAGTAGAGACATGGAGGTAGACTCCTTACCTAGACTTCCCTTTGATGTGTCTATTGTACCCATGAAGCTGTATGATACTTCCACTAATTTAGCAATGTCATGGACAAAAGCTTCATGGAAGCTAGAGAGGCCCAATGAATCCCTATGGAAGGAAGTTATGGCCTTGAGGGAAAAGGTTCAAAGCCAGGAGGATATGATTAGGAATCTTTGAGACCATAAAGCCTTTGTGGAAGCCCAAGTGCTTAACTTAGGGGAGTTATGGACCAAGGAGATCACTTGGGCTCACTATTAGCATGATATTCAAGGTAAAGTAGGGGTCCTACAAGAGATGGCAAAGTAATGTATGTAGATGGACCTCATCTCCAAAAAGGTTGACAACTAGAAGTATCACTACGTTTGGGTCCTAGAGTGGGGCAAGACAGAAAAGGCCTACAAGCATTAGTATAAGGTCAATTGTGAGGCTTACCTAAAATGGCTTAAGGAAGAGTCGGTTGAATGACATAAGAGAGAGCTGTTCATTCAGGGGATCCAAGCAGAGAGTGCTTATCAACTTTTTGAAAGCACTCTCAAGATGCAACAATCCCCTACTCTTCAGATTACTACCATTGTAGGTGAGACTGCTACAGCTGCTATTACTCATGAGCCTCCTACTTGGACTCTTATAAATAGATCCAACATTTCCTTTAGCATTGATCTTGGGGATGTTGACTAGGTCAACATGATGGAGGACCAGATCCTCTGTCATTTAGAGGAAGGCCTTCCCCATCTATCCCCAAAAGTGATGGAGTTAGACTCTCCACAGGTTTGATGTATTTTATGTTTCAATTTTTATTTTGAGTCATGATCTTGGGTGTGGGGTGCTAACTAGGTATATGTTGTTGCACTTTAGGCCTCAAGAGACATTGTTGGCCCCAGCAATGAGGGTGAAAATGACCTACCACTTCCTCCTCTAGATGCCACTCAGTAACCTCCTTCAGTTTAGCTTTTTTTTGTTTTTATGTTGATGGCTATGATTAGCCAAAACTATGTTATGGATGGTTATTCCTTGGCATCATTACTACACATTGTGGTTATGTCTATATGTTATGGACATTTTAATTTTTGATTTTAAATATTGGTTTTATTTTGGCTATATGCATTTATAGTCGTGAATGTTATAAATGTTGAAAAATGGCTATGTTGACATTTTTTGCTATAAAATGAAATGGCTGATCAATGCAATAATAGGCCAAGCAATGAGAGATCTGGTAATAAAAGGAATGTTTGCTAGTTTTAGACCATCATGGACATAGGTTATATTGTGTGATTGTGGCTACATTGCCAATTTAATGTCTTAGCAAGCAAGAACACTAGTTTAAGGTCATAGCAGACCATAGTGCTAGTTTTAGGCCTTAGTAGGTCATAGTGCCAATTTTAGGTCTGAGCAAGCGATGGTGCAAGTTTTATGTCTTAGTAGATAGTAGTGCTAGTTTTAGGCCTTAGCGAGCCATGATGCTAGTTTTATGTCTTAGTGGATAGAGTCTAAAAAAGATGCTTTTTTAATGTTTAAAACATAAATAACAATAAAGAAAGGTTGTATCAAATAGGTAATAATGCAAATAAATTTATGGCTACATGCATAGGCTAAGTGAATAATAAAGATATAATAAATTACAAAAGAAAAATAAGGCCATTTGGATATCATAGCATCCAGTCATAGAGGCATGGGAAGGTTAAGGTAAACTTCACTTGTGCAGACTCTTCCTAATCTTTACAAAATTAGGGAGTGAGTACTACCTACTCTACACAAGCTTGTATTCACCATCCCATTCACTTAAAATGTTAAAAGGGAGTTCATCCCATGGCATATCACATTGCTTCTTGTTGTTATCATTGATTATCTTAGGTTTTTTCTCTTCATGGCTAGGAGCTTCTTCTTGAAGCTCCACTTCAGACCCCTATTCTATGTCCACATTGTTAACAAACAGGGGAGTTGTGTTATCACCATGAATGATGATCCCACCTTCCTTGTAAGGAAGATGAATTTCTTGGTGGATGAATAATGAGATAGCTTGTAATTGAGCCAACCAAGATCTTCCTATGATCAAGTTGAACCCTGGTATCTCTTCCACTACCAAGAAGTTTGTGGTTGTAGGAAATTGTTCTCTAGCTACAAAATCCAAGGTGATAGACCCCTTGTTGGCAACTCTTGATCCATTGAAGGACTCAAGAGCTATGGTGGTTGTAGGTTGTACTTTCTTAGTTAATACCAAGTGTTCAATGATGGTGCATGGGATGACATTGGCTACAGCTCCATCATCAGCATGCACTTGATGTATTTTAAATTGTCCTATGGGTATAGTTATGAATAGAGGGATTGTATTAACCTCACCATTCTAGGAACTAACCTTAATTTTGCTATTGTGAAATGTCAAGGGTGTTTATTTCTCCTCCCCTGGTGAGGAAGGAATCATCATTGCATGGATGGCTTCCTCCTTAGCAAGGATATCTTCACTAACTGGTATGAAGGTTAACATTTTGACTAGTGTCTCACGATGTGTGGCAAAAGTCATGATTAGGTCATATAAGCTTAAGGTTGTGTTTTTCTACTTGAGTTATTGCCTAACTTGGTCCATTGCACTAAGGAAGTTTTTGTTGTTGGCTATGGGCTCGTCACCCTAGTTGTGCTTTACTTTCTCCATGCACCCCAAAATGCAAACTTCAACTTTAGGCTATGGCTATTGTGGCTCTTTTTGGTTGTTTTGGTCATGGGCTTTAGTGTCCTCCTATGGCTTATTGGTTGAAGGAGATGGGGTAGAGGGGGTCATAGGTATAGCCAAAATGGGAGTGGGCTTTGGTGGGTTCACTTTCTTTCATGCCTCTATCTGCTTATCTCCCTTGTTGTTAGGCTTTTGCTTATGCTTCTTCCTTTGATTGAATGAAATAGCTGTTGGCTGTAAAGAAGAGGTGGTATCATTGTATAGTTGGTTGGGCTATAGTTTTTTGGGTTGTATTGGGTTGAGAGACTTTGATGACAAAAGGTTCCCTCAAGGGCCTTTGTGATGGTAGTCTCATAATGAAGGGAGGTCTTGAGCTATGGGAAGCTAAAGAAGCTCTTTCATTATAGAGGGGTACTTGGATCATGAATGATTCTTGGGTAGGTCTCCAATTGTCATCAATGGTAAATGCTGAGATAACATAGGGGCTATCATTAACATTTAAAGGATCTTTATAGACCTACATTAACTAGTTTTATGGCCAAATTGGGTTAGTAGCATCTAAGACTAGTTCTCCCCTATTTATCATCCTTTGTAGATCATCCTTCAACATAAGGCAAAAGTCTATATCATAACCAGGAAATTGATGATAGTGACAAAAGCATTCTAACTTGAAGTACTTAGGAAACTGAGGATAATCCTTTGTTGCCTAAGTAGGATCTTTGGCTATTTCACATAGTCGCTCATATTTCTTTCTAGTGGCTTTAATCATTTGTTTATGTTGCATATGTCAACTTCTTAATAGTTGGTCTAGCAACTTGAATGGTCTTAATGGAAATGTAGTATATTTAGAACTATCCTTCCTTTTGAAGTTAGGTCTACTTATTGTTGATGCATTGGTCCCAAAAGTTGACAATTGGTTACTATGGTCATTGGTGAGGTCCTTGGGCAGGTTGACCTTCAACCCTTAGTTCATGGTCTTGTTTTCCTTGGTTACAATTGCCACAATAGTGTTGTTTTGTATGCTCTTTTCCTTATCTCTTTGAGCATGTTGGTTTTTATATGATATATATGATGGATCATGGTAGGCCTCTATGGCATCCTCTATGTTTTTGGTTTGCGAGAATGCTTAGCTTAGAGACCATGAATCAAGGTAGTAGAGTTTAGGCTTGATGAAGTTATTAACTACTTTCTTGAATATGGCTAGCAAGTGGATTTTGGCTATGGGCTATAGTATTTCATTCAATAGTCCATTCCACCACTAAATGAATTTTTGTATAGGTTCTAAGGGCCCTTGCTTAACCTTCATGATTTGGTCACGCGTTGTGTCAGGCTTCAAGTTATACTTGAAGTGGTTGATAAACTAGGCTACTAAGTCTTTTAAAGAGGATATAGACCCTATGGATAATGCACGATACCAATCAAGTGCTATCCCAATTAAAGACATAGGGAAAATCCTCATTATGGTATGAGGCCATGGCTGCAAGAGCAAGCATTTAGATCAAAAGGTGATAAGGTGAGCATTAGGATCATCTTCTTCGTTATATTTGCTAAATTGTGAAATGGGGACACCAGGAGGAAGTGTCAAGGGTGGGACTACATGACTTATGGTATCATCTTGGTAGAAGTTAATAATCTTGAAAGTTTGTGTGGTAGAGGCTTTAAGCCTATTCAATTCCTCTGTTAGGTCCTAGATCATTTGGAAGGCTTGATTTAAGCCTTGTGGTGGCCCGATATTTTGTGCGGTCTGTACATATGGTAGTGGCACTTGTTGTGAGGCTTGTGGCCTTGTTTTGAGTTGCATAATAGAAGGAAAAGGTTGCGCTATGGTTGTGGCTTGTGGACCAAATAAAGAAAAAGATGTTTGTGTTGGCACTTGAGGCAAAAATGGGACAAACATGGTGTGTGGCCCTTGTGTTTATGGGGGTCTCATGGTGTACCCCATGTGGGTAGTTAAAGGATTTGCAGTGGTAAAAGCCACTATTGATGGTTTTGTATATCATGGCTATGTTGCAAATGGCATTGATATGTTATAGTTTTTTGTTTGTGGCATTGACTGAGTGTGATGTATTGCTACAACCAATGTGGGATCTACTATAGCAAGGTGCAGAGGACTAGAAGATGGCCGCATCATTCCCATGGAGAAAATAAAGGCATTAGGGAAAGGTTCTATGACATTGGGGGATGTTTGTTGGAATAGCACTCCAAGGATGTTTTTAGGCTCAGATTCTACCCTAAATTCATCCTCTTCTTCCTATTGTTCCCCAAAGGTAGCCTAGTCATCTTCCTCCTCTATGGTAATCAATTAGGCTAGGATGCTAGAATAGACGTCGTTAAGAAGAATTTCTTCATATGGGGAACGGATATACTCTTTCCCACCCTTGTGTATGAGCTCAAATTCCCTCTTAGCTTCAACTTCAATTTGGGCAATTAGCATGCCTACCTATATTTTAACACAAATGAAGTTATAGCAATCTTCATTAATGGCTACAAAATCATGACTCTCCCCTCTAACTCTCAAAGATTGCCTACACTCAATGACTATAGGGTCTTTGGGATCATACACCCTCATGACTTGTTGGTTATGATCTTCACTAGTGAAGGTGAAGGGAAATTTGATGGATTTTTGGAAAGACATGGCTATAATGTTAAGAATTGCTTAAACAAAATAGACTATAAATGTTAAAATAAGAGTAAATTCTAGTGAATGGAATTTAAAAAATTTTAGAGGAAATGTAATGACAAAAAAATGATATACTTAATATAATTAGTAAGTGGGGAATAAGGGAGATTTACCCCTTTACCAAAAATAGAATATTGACAACGTTGGCCTTAAACCTCTCTTAAGTTGGCTTCCCAAGTATCTCTACACTAGGTATGGTAGGGGAAAAAGAAGGGGGGGTGAGATAATGGAAATATCACACCTTCCTATTCCAGCATTGGAGAGAGAAGGGAAAGTTTGAAGACTAAAATGGAAACTTGGCCATTTCCAAAGATGGTTTTGGTAGGCTTTCAACTTTCACCAAAAAGGAGGGAAAAGTAGACTTGGTTGGTATGGAAACCAACATTGGTTTAGTGACAAAGATTATGTCAACAAAAATTAAATGGTTATCTAGGCTTCCATGTTGGCTTTACTCTAGAAATTCATAATAGATGTTGTGAAGTTCCAGCGTGCAAACCATCTGTAGCTTCGACATTGAGGTTTATGTCATAGGGGAGGGGGGAGGGTAAAGGTAACATTGGATTCATTGGGAGTTTTAGCTAAAAGAAATGGTTTTCAACTTGTAACAAAAGTAGATTTGGTTATAAAATTAGTTTCAAACTTCATCAATTCTGGCCTTCCAATTACTTTCACATTGGGTATGGCAAAAGGGGGAATGAAGGGAGGTGAGTTGATGGGAATCTCACACCTCCTATTTCAACGTTGATGAGGGGGAAAGGTTAAAAACCAAAGTGAAAAGTCAGTATTTTTCCACTAAAATTGGTTCTAGGTAGCTACTAATTCTCTAAGCTTGGAAAATTTGGGGGAGGGGGGTGAGGGGAGAAGTCAACTCACGAATGAGTTGAACCAACCACTTTTAGAAGCTAGAAAATACTTTTGGTAACAAAAACAATGGGGGAAAGAGATATCAATGCTAGCTTTGGGCCTTGAAATTCATAGCAAGTGCTATGAAAAGCCAAAGCCCAACCACCTGGAACTTCCATGCTATAGTTTTGGTCACAAGGGAAAAACCCAATGTTGATTTTCAAGGCTTTTAGCTGCAAAAAATGGAAGAAAACTTGCAAATGGCTATGAAAATTATAGATTTAGCTACAAAAGTTAGGCAAAGGCCCTCTTTCTAGCACCAAGAAAAACTATTGCAACTAAAAACCTCAATTGCTGGAATAGAAACCAAGGATCCTTAATGCAAGTAGTTCCCCAACCCTAAATCCCTAGGGCCTTGGTGATAAAAATGGGATTCAATGTGCCCTGGACGGTCTGTTAGATCAACCAAGGACTTAGGAGATGTAAAACATGGAAATATAAATAGATCTAAATAATGCATAGATAATAAATTTTATTTTATTGAATACAAAACTCAAAACTTAAAACTTTATTGAGAAAAGAATAAAGAATAAGCTAGATAAATGTGTACAAATGGTGCTTAGATGAGCAAAAAGGGGGGAAGGGGGGGTGGGTAGGGGGTGGTGGGAGTAGAGGAGGGAAGGGGAGAGGGGGGAGGAGAAGTTTGCAAGCTAGGGGAAAACTTTCTAGGTTGAGGGGGAAAATTTTTCGAATTGTGCATTTGGTCTCGATGTTGAAGGGGGGAAAGTCTCCAAACCTTCCATCCTTCTACACTGGGGTAGGGGAGATCTACCCACCATGTAGGTGTTTCTAGTGTAGAAAAATGCATATCCCCATAAAGCCCATCAAATTACCTTTTTCAACATTCCAAAAGACATGTTTGACACTCCCTCTCCTCCCCTCCCCCAGCCTAGGCCCCCACCCTACCCCCACAAAAATATAGATACTAGGTGACTTTTTTCACTTGGGCAATGAGGCTTTGGCCACTTATGAGGCATTTTTCAGCCCCAAAAATATAAGTATGTGAAATCATCCATTGTGGGTTACGATTTTCACATTTACAATGAAGTTTTGCCTTGGGTTTCATTGGATGAAAGGTACATAATGGAGATTGGTTATAACATGCAAAATTTTTTGGTGTTTCACAAATCACCCAATTACATTAGCAATCTTAGTGATGAATCATGATTCATCTGGTTGCAATATCGGACCCATGATATCGAGTACGCGATATCACACCCAACAACGATACCAGATACACGATATCGTGACTCTTGCATGAGCCTATAAATACCCATGTAGGTGCATGAGAAGGGGGATTCTAAAGAAGTCTTTAAGTTTTAGAAATAGTTAAGTTTTAGAAGTTAGTTTCTTTTCTTTTCTCTCTCAACCCTCTATCCCAATGCATGTCCATAGTGTGATGATTGTAATTGTATGACATCCTTTATTCGAGTGTGACGTACTTGGACATGCACATGATCGAAAATAAAGATCGAGATTACTTCATCATTGTAGCATTCACTTAGTTTAATCATTTAATTGTTATTGTTGTTATTGCTTTCATAGTTAATATCTCTTCACCCTAAACTCCTTAAATGCGGAATGAGTATGACTTAATCATGAGCATTTAAGTGTGACTACTTGGTAACCCAGTAGTGTACCTAGGCTCTGTGCTTGGTAATCCCAGTAGTAGTCATGCATGAGGTCCAAGATGTGTACAGATGATTAAGGAACGGATGCTCATCACACTTAGGCTAGTTTAGACTCTCTCTTCCTATCTCCTCTTAGCATAGCTCTCTCTCTTCACCCTTTCTCTCTTAGGTTAATCAAAGTTATTTTCCATTGCCTCCAGGAGTAGCTTTAGTTTAGGAACACATCATACACCTCACGTTGGACTAAACCATATGTGACAAAGCATATACTAGTCCAAGTGGGAAGACAACAAACTACGATCAACAAATAACTATCGAGATGCCATAACTAGCCTGTCTGCGGAGTTTGACTAGATTGTGCGTGAAACACTCGTATTCGTATGGTTGAGTGTAAGGGTACCTCACCACTCATCATTGGCACTGTTGCCAGGGATGGTGCTAGCTATTTAGATTAGTTACATCATATGACATCGTTGTAACAAAGTATTCACGATACATCTTTTAGGAAAGAAAATTAGTTTCAATTAAGTCACACACAATGTCTCTCTCACAAGACTATGATAACGCAACAACTAGTAAGGAAATTCATTGGAGAACCAACAAATTATATGATGATGAAGATAAAGTTTGAAGTACCCAATCTGATGTAGGGGTTTCCTATAAACATAAACGAAGACAACATCGTCCCAACTCATGAATGCATAACCTACCTAGTGACGATGAATCCCTACTAGCCACTACGAGCCTAACACAATTACAAGAGGCTATTTGAATATCCTGCAAGCATCGTAAGGAAAGTCGTTTACCCAAGCTTGACTTAAACAACTTTCCTAAGTTTTCAGGAGGCTACGATTTAGATCCACAACAACATTTACAAGCCTTCTATGATGCTTGTGCATGGAACAACATCGATAATGGATGGCAGAAACTTAAGCTCTTTTCTATGACACTCGTTGGCCACACAAAAGTATGGTATAGGTCTTTAAAACCAAAATTAATCCAACATTGGTCAACAATGGTAGAGCTCTTCAACAAAAGATACCAAACTTATGTAAGAGTGTCAACCTTGAAGAAACAAATCCAAGAGTGGAAACAAGCATAACATGCATGCTTTGACATGGCCTTAAAAAGATATTATGCATTGTTAAACAACTGCCTAGGTCATGAGTTCTCCAAGGAGAGGCTAATGTACCATATCATAGATGGGCTCCATAATGAAACAAGGGAGACCCTAGGGATGTATGCTCGAGGTTAACTATATGAGCTATGAACCCATTAATTCCAAGAGCTTATCAACCAAGTAGCAAAAGAAGAAGGAGAAATGGCTAAATGGGAGAACATTGAAAAATCTCAACAGGCCCAAAACCTTAATTCAACAAGGGCCCATGATAATAAAAAGGAGAAATCAATTCACCTCAAGGAGGTGGAACCATCTTTGCCAGTAGTACAATCATTGGATGAAATTGAGGCAAAGATCAATAAGATGATGGAATAGATGCATAAAAAATGTGGAGAATATGCCAACATTATTGGAGATAGAGTCATGATGAACCAAGAAGTAGGACAAAATACCCTTAGACAATCGAAAAGAAGGGCTGAAAAGAATAAGAACTTAACTGTTAATCATATGTAACATTTGCCTGTACAATCACCCCAAGGGCCAATGTCCAATCTTGTCACATTTACAGGAGCATTGGGGAAGAGTGTTACATCTAGAGTTTGTACAAAGATACTGTGTTCGATCACAATGGCAACAATCCTAGTCATGGGGGAGGCCACCCTCAAACTGGGTACACCCTTCATACCATCTAAACCTAAGTGCTGATCAAGTCCAACATCCTATTTTTCCAACTGGGTCAACATCCTCTATCTCACCATGTGATTATTATTCTCCTCAATACTATCATCCCATATCCTCTCCAACACAACCACCACCTTGGATACATTACACTTCTTCTCAATTTCAATATTCTCATCCTTCACCTCCTTCTACATTGCCACCAAGTGTTCTAGTAGGGTTTGCACCACATCAGCAACCCACGAATATTACTTGTGCTTCTACTGACAACAGTAGTGGGAACTCTCCTCAACATTGAAGACGCCCCTTCTTTCAGCATGACTGTAAGAAGGGACAACACAACTTTAAGCCCACTACATTCTCCAACTTAGCACAAGTTCAACACTATGGTGCATCCTTCTCCTTTAACTCAATGCCTCGTGTTACTTTCTCTGAGCTACCAACCAATACTCCAACAACCATATGGCCCAATGAATATAGCCACCGAGGGAGACAGATCGATCCTTGCATACCATCTTAGGGTCGCAAGTACCATAGTGGGTCAACTCCTTATAAATTAACCACATCTTATAACATGCCCCACTATGTCAACTCTAATCAAGTGTGTGAACCCCAATGAGGTAAGTATGACCAAGTCCCAACATTTCCAACATGCAAGGATCCTAATTCTTCATTTATTAATCCTAGCCATGCTCAATTATTTAGTTATGGGGGATATCCCCCATTCTAATAACAAGCAGGATTAATAAATGTTTTTCATTTTCTTTAATTTTGAAATTTTTTTTTCAGTTTTTCACTTTCAACTAATTGTTTGATCTTTTTTCCTTTTTGTCTTTTTATCTTTTTACCTTTTTATGAGTAATCTCATCTAGGAATAAAACACTCATGTGAACCGTTAGTTGAGGTGTTGTTTTATGCTATCAAGTTTCAGGTGACTAATTATTTGAATAGCAAGCCCACAACATCCATCCACCCATTCTATTAATAAGGGGTTCTACCCTGGGTACAATGATACTCTTAATCATTAAAAATTAAAGTAACATTGTGTTATCATACCTAGAGTGAAGAAGGATGGACTAAGTGGGAATGGCCAGGGTGTGACATCAAGGGAACTTGTGGATTCTCTTTGGTGATATCTATGGGAGTTATCATGCAGCTTGGTTGTACTAAGATCCTTATAGATCTAATGAAAAATGGGAGTAAGAGTTATCAAAAGGCACTCAATCAAGGAAAAATAATGCTATTCTAGGGGGCTCCATTGGAAAGACATGTACCCATGCCTGAAGGTAGGCGGCTTCTCTGGATTAAGCATTAAAAAAAAAAAGAGTGTGTGTGTGCCAAAGTGGCCACACCAAAAGAACAAAGGAAAAAGAAAAGAAAAGACAGAGTGCCACAAAGCAAAATCACTCCTCCCTTGTATGAAATGCCAAGTGATCATACGCCTTACCATCATGGTGCTCTTATTGTTGTCTATCATTGGGAAAAAACAATGTGATGTCACTGATCAAAGGAGTGACTTGGTCCTAATTTTTCAACAATGGGTTAATGACACATTAATCATGCCTTACACTGAGGATTCATTGTGCCCTAGGTCAATTACCTCATATCCCAATCTTTGCAATCCCTTCTATAATTCGCATCATCTCGTTGTCCATGTAATTGGGACTTGTGACTTGTGTAGCATTGAATTCATACCTCATCATGGTGGTATTTAACATGTGTGTGTTTTGTTGCATCAGTGTAGATTACATTTAACCCTTCTAGTGCCTACAAACATTTTAAGGTGTGGTTACATAAGGGCATTATAGGTAGGAACTTGCTTTGGGGAGGACCCAATTGCGTGACTTTTGTAATTTGTACTTGTTGCACACCACCACATCATTTTGTACCCTCCGAGTACTTCATTGCCAAATCTATTCTTTCCCTTGTCATCATTTTATCAAACATTCCTCAAAACCATTACATGTCCCTTAATGTGTCACCTAAACAAACCAAGTCCAACATTAAACTTTTAGGGAAACTTCGTTGAAATTTTTTTTTCTAACTCTAAAATCACACTAAGCAAAGAATTCAATAATTACTAAAGACAACAAGTAAGGTATGAAATAATTTAACTTCTTTCAATAACCTTACTAACAATTGATCTTTGTGTGATTATCGATGACCCCTAAAAGAGGACAACAACGAGGACCTTCTCAAGGTGTAACTGAACGACCAAGGGAAAGTAGAGGCCAAGGACCTCATGCAAAGTAGGAGGCACAATCATTCAGCATCAATCATGAAACTTCTGTTACTGCACAATCTATCCAAGCAAAAGGTGGAGAGGTCAAGGCCCGAGCCTATGAAGAGGAACAATGGCTATTTGCGGCATGACATGTCAAGGCCAATCAAATGTTCCCGTAGCTGCCGTAACCATGGAAAGTGCCAACTCCATCAAACATTGGAACATCAGCATGGACGACTCATAATCCATGGATAGAAGAGGAAAAACTTCAAGCACTTCTTCAACGATATCAATCTCAGAAGCCTGGAGCGCAGAACAAAGGAAAGGCACCCATGGAGGAGCCACCGCCACCAGGAACCACATGAGTTCCATCCAATTTTGTAATTTTGTGATTTTTGCATTTTTCATGTTGTGTCCCAATTTTGTTTTATTGAGTTCTCCACTGCGGCATGAATAAATTCCTTGTCAGTCAATAATCCCATACCTATCTACTGTGTAATCAATGGGGCTTGTTCTCATTTTGACTTGAGGACGAGTTTTCATTCAATTGTGGGGTTATGATGAATCGTGATTCATTTGGTTGCGATATCAGACCCACGATATTAGGTATGCAATATCAAGTACGCAATATCAGACTTAACAACAATATCGGATACACGATATCGTGACTCCTGCGTGAGCCTACAAATACACATGTAGGCACACGAGAAGGGGGAGTCTGAAGAAGTCTTTAAGTTTTAGAAACAGTTAAGTTTTAGAAGTTAGTTTCTTTTCTTTTCTCTCTCAACCCTCTCTCCCAATGCATGGCCGCAGTGTGATGATTGTAATTGTACGACATCCTTTATTCGAGTGTGACGTACTTGGACATGCACATGATCGGAAATAAAGATCGAGATTACTTCATCATTGCAGCATTCACTTAGTTTAATCATTTAATTGTTATTTTTGTTTATTGCTTTCATAGTTAATATCTCTTCACCCTAAACTCCTTAAACACGGAATGAGTACAACTTAATCACAAGCATTTAAGTGTGACTACTTGGTAACCCAGTAGCGTACCTAGGATCTATGCTTGGTAATCCTAGTAGTAGTTGTGCACGTGGTCCAAGATGTCTACGGATGATTAAGGAACGGATGCTCATTGCACTTAGGCTAATTTAGACTCTCTCTTCCTATCTCCTCTTAGTATAGCTCTCTCTCTTCACCCTTTCCCTCTTAGGTTAATCAAAGTTATTTTTCATTGCCTCCAGGAGTAGCATTAGTTTAGGAACACATCATACACCTTACGCTGGACTAAACCATATGTGACAAATCATTTACTAGTCCAAGTGGGAAGACACCGAACTGCAATCAGCAAGTAACTATCTAGATACCACAACTAGCCCGTCTGCGGAGTTCAACCGGATCATGCATGAAATGCTCGTATTCATATGGTTGATTGTAGGGGTACCTCGCCGCTCATCACTTAGTATGTTATCTTAACTTGAGAGCACAACTATTGAAAAGGTAAAAGTTAAATAGACCAAAATTTCAACTTGATCCATTGCGGATGTAGTTTATAGATCCTTAAATTAAGGAAGAAGGGATGGATTTTGAATATCTATCTGGACCAAGCTTGGTCGGTTTTATGAACAAATGGCCATCTTACCAACTTAGGTCAAATGAAGTTCATGTTGAAAATGAATTCACCCAAGTCCAAAAAGAAAAAACTAAAATACGTTGATGTAGTTTATGGGGTAATGGCATGGTCATCAAAATGACCGGAAAAAAAAGGAAAAAAAAAAAGAGTAAAGGGAGCAAACAAACAGTTCATGCAACTTGGCCGATTTTCATTTCGCCAACGAGGTTAAGGCCAAATTGATTAAATGCAAAAATACCAAGTTCGGAAATTGGTTCCAGGCTAGATCGGTAGAAGAGCCAAGTTCAGATTAAGATTCAACACCACTTATTATGGTTGATTTAATAATGATGAAGGTACTAATTAATCTTTGTCGGATCTCATTTCGCCGGAATTTTAAAATTGGAAATTAACCAAGGAGCCAAGAATCCCCGCCACAGCCAACAATAAGGTAAAACAATATTTAGTAGTTGCTAGTCACAATGAAAGGATCAATCAGCTGCAAGAGATAAGCTGTTGAGGAAAAAAAAAAGCTTCTGAAATCGAATTCAGACCGGGTTCGAAATGACAGAGAATTAAAAGCTAATTAGAGAAGTTATAGTCCGTATTCAAGTACTTAATAAAAGGGAAAGAGCATATAAACTTCATTAACAACTATTCTAAATGCATATCTTTATTCTACATGCTTTCATTGAAATTTAAAAATGTTTATATATATTATTTTAATATATGTTCTTGGATTTCATCCTTGCCTATATATCAGCAGCCAAGAATACATAATTATTGTTAATGCTGGTCATTAGAAATGCATACCCTTTCAATGTAGGATTAAACTCATAAGGGATGTATTTTGTGCTCTTTTGAGTCCAAAGGAATGTGTTGGAACCTAAAATAATTTAATCATAGATATATCCCAATACATATCTCTAACTAACAAGACAACTTGAAGCTAACTATAATAAGCACATGTAGATGTACCTTAGTAGTCATAATACTAATCTAGAGAGGGTGTTGGAACCTGAAATAAGTGAAACATAGGTACACCCCAAGATATATAGTCCAATTAGAAGATTCACAAACTTAGCATTGACCATCAAAATCAGACCCATGACCTTGAGCATCCAAATCAACAATTTTAACACTAAGCTAATACCTGATTATTATCATGATACTCATCAAACCATAACAAGCACATGTAAAGCACATGCAAATGTAGCTTAGTGATCAAAATACTTAACTCTAAGTTAAGAAGTTATGGGTGATGTCCCTCTAAGTTAAAAAAATGAAAAAAAAAAAAAATTTATAATCGGCACTATTAAGACACTTTCAGTTCAAAATTTTATAACATAGGTTTGTTCCGTACATGTCATCCTACACATTTACCGTAAAAAGCTTAGAAAACATTAAATAAGTAAACAAAGTTATCAATCCAACTTTACTCTTTCCTCAAAATCCTGCCTCTCTCCACTCTCATGAACATATAGGAGCCCTTTGCACTAGAACAGAAGCGGCATCGAATATTGGTTTCGTTGCCAAGTTTTGCGTTGAATCAGAATTCCTGATTTGGTATTGCTAACGTAAAGCAAAGCAAATTCGTTGTTGGGCAAGGCGGGGCTTTTCTTGTACTCGCAGAGGACTACTTCCGTGGCGGGGTTTAACAGGGGGTTTTCCCCCTCTGTTATTTGATCGATTCTTGGAAATCAATTACTCGCTGCGTTCAACTGAAGGAGAACCATTTCAGTCTACGCAATAAGATCCAATCCAGGTAGACATGGAAGTTGAATTAGATGATATACCGTTCGATTTACATTTCCATCCATCTGCATCCCTTGTCGCCGTGGGTCTCATCTCAGGAAAACTCAATCTGTAAGTCGCGCTTTTTCTTTTCCGTTTCCCCTAAAGACGGTAGTTTAATTCTTTCTGCGATTTAATTCATTCCACAAGTTCGCGGTATTTTGACGAAATCGATTTTCAGGTTTCGTTATGGAGACTTATCGACAGATGCAGAAAGGTATGCATATTTTCCATTGCCCTGCTAATCTTTGACGCTGGAATGCTTGTTTTTTATTTTGAAATTATGGTTTCCAGCTTTTTTATTTTATTTTCTTGTTAGTTTATTTAAGTTAGTGAATGGCTGTTTGGAATCGGCAATTTTGGGAATACTCACTTGTGCATTGGTGGCCTTCACTCATGAGATTTTTCTAACGTAAATTTCTTACTGAAACATAGTTTGTGGAGTCAAGCTGCTCATAAGAAATCATGTAGAGGCCTTCGGTTTATTGATGATGGGAAAAGTAAGTGGGAAAACCTTGGTGATTTTTAATGTAAATTGATACCTGACTCTTTCCATATGAATTTTTGGAATTATTTGCTTGAAATATTAAGAACTGTTGTATCTGCTAATTCATTTTTTTTCTCCTTTGTGACTTTGTCAGCTTTGCTGACAGCATCTTCAGATTGCTCCCTTCTGGCGATCGATGTTGAAACTGGACGGCAAGTTGCTCGGCTTGCTCATGCTCACCCGTAATGCACTTTCCTTTAGTATGTTTTATAATTTCTTATCTTTAGTGTCGTTTTGAGAGACAATTTGTTTTAGATCGCTTTTTGCTTGGTTTGAAAATTATTCTGTTAGAAATTTCCTTACAGTTTTCTATTACTGCAGTGCTATCTGTATTCTCAATAGTTATGGCTACCATTCCATTGTCATCGCCTAATAATGGCAATCTTTGAAAATTGTTTTCACATGTAAAATGCAACATCTACAACCTGGTTTTGTTCATCATGTATGATTTTGATAGATAAGTTGTTGAAGCGTTACATGGTTACTTCATCTTGAAATTGAAATAACAAAAAATTTTCCAAGACTGAAAGGCTGATGCTTACCGTTTTCAAAATTATACCATTTCTGAACTTTAGATTAAGTACAATTAGGATTTTTTAAAATCAGGTTGCATTAGGATTGTGATGCTCGCATGTCTTGATAGAATACCAATAGACAATCCCAAATAAGCTAATTCAATGGTCCAAATGGAGAAGGAGTATTTCAGAAATAATCCTACCTACCACAATTTCTTTGCTATTCAAGAGTGTATCCAAAATGTCTTTTCTTAAACAGGCATCTAATTGTGTGCAGTGTATGTCACTAGCTTTATTGACATTCATTTAGGTTTCCTATGGATCATATTGATAACATCTAGGTTATTTTTTGTATATTTTGTCATGCAATATTTTCAAACTTTTGAGCAAATAGGAATGCCCTTTTTGAAAAAAATGGGCTATTGTTTGCGTGTATTGAAGAGAAGGGAGCAAATTCATGTGCCAAACAACTCTAGCTTCTAATATTAGGGAATGTCAGGAACATTTACATATCTTCACAACGGGGCTTCTGTGATGTAATTACTTGTTCTAATACAGTTTGTTGGGATTATTCTATTGAAAAGATAAAAATTTTAACTTTTTACAATGATGTAAGAACTAGACTTCAGTTTCTTCTACATTTTTTTAAGATGCTAAAAATCTTCAGAAGTTGTGACAGTTGCATTTGTTAATTGCAAAGGCATCCTATAAATCGTTTGATCAATCTGACAGAGACCATGACTGCTTCTGGGGATGAGGAGGGTATCATAAAGGTGAGGATATGTGTAATTTAGGTATTGCTTTCTTGGTTGAAAAGTGCAGTAAAATGGTGTTTGGTTTCTCCTGTTTCGCTGTATGCACAGCAGTTTCATAAAAATTTTATTTATTGAGCTGATCTTGTATTAAATTTTGTTGAGATAGTTGTTATTTATTGATTGCTTTTAAAACATTCAGCAGTGTATACATTGAGGATACAAACCATCTAGTTACGGGGGCAAATGAAATCTCTCAGATTTGTTGGTTCAATTATTTTCATGCAAGCAGCAGAGATAGCAATTATCCTTTCCAATTCAACAATAAACCAATATGGGGTTGTGTGCTTATGAGAATTATATCCATGGTCATTCACATTAACATTCTACTTTGCATTGCTGTGTCAACTGTAATTCTGCTGGAGTGTCAATACCTTTCAGATTAGTGTAATTCTGTGATTTTTCCTTGATATTGTGTGAATGGATTAAGTTCAAACTTTTGCTTCATTATTTCTAGCTTCTCACTAATTCCATATGTGCAGTTTTGTTTAATCTGACCTCTGTAATATGTGCATAACTTTAACCATAGTTTTATGTACTGAACTTTTCCATGGCACACCTGGCTTATAGAGATTTGTAAAATACTATTTTTAAATTGTTTACGCTTAATAACATGCTTTGATATGCCATGCTTACTGTAATGCCCATGCAGATTTGGGATGTTAGAAACAACACTTGTTGCAATGAATTTAAGGCTCATGATGAGTATATTTCAGATATGGAATTTGTTCCGAGCACTATGCAACTGCTTACAACTGGGTATGATTTTAATTGTTGTATATTTAAGCTATACATAAGCTATTCAATATTGTATTCCTTCCTGGAAACAATGGTTTGGTGCAGTTTGGTTTCTGATGTTCTGGCTATACTATTTTGGCATTTTACTTTAATCAGGCACAGAGAAATATCAAAAATAAAACATTTAAGGAATAAATTCTTTTCATAGGTTCTTTTTTTTTTTGATTCACAGGAGCCGAGTTGATGGATTGTTGATGTTTTCTTTAGATCATAAGTCGTGATAATGTAACTTTTGGAAAGAAATCTACCGGGTTACTTAATAAAGATCTAGAAGTCAAACCCCGTTTATTGTGAAGAATTTATTTGTGTTTTTAACCGGTATTAATATGAAAATGTCCTCTCTGACTATTTATCTTTATGCAGAGGTGATGGGAAGCTTACAGTTTCACATATTCGAAAGGGCAAAGTAAGTGTGAGAGAATTCTAATTCCATACATTTTTAAAGGAAATGAATTTTCTGTTTAAGGTTTTAAAAGTACAAAATAAACTCTTTTTCTTTTCTTTTTCTCTTTTGGAATATAGGTTCAAGCGCAGTCTGAATTTGCAGAAGATGAATTACTATCAGTGAGAGTTATGAAGGTATTTATGTTTTTGTTTTTTTATACTACTACTTTTTGCAATCATTGCTTTGGATTTTCTAAAAGAATTTTCTGATTGTTTTCTGTTTTAAAATGGAAATTCTTTAATTAGGATGGAAGCAAAGCTGTATGTGGTTCACAAGAGGGCGTACTACTGCTTTACTCCTGGAACTGTTGGAATGATTGCAGGTGAGTCAACAAAACAGTTCTTATTGTTAATGTTTGTCTCACATCTTGTTGGGTTTCTTATCTTTGTCAATTAAGATCATTAATTCTTTCTTTTCAGTGATCGCTTTATTGGACATAGAGATTCTGTGGATGCTTTGCTGAAAGTAAGTTTCTCAAAGTTGCATGCCCTCTATTTGATGTGGCAGTCTTCCAAATTACTTAGCGAGTAGCAATTATTGAATGATCCTCTTGTGGGGTCTATTGGCATGCAGTTAGATGAAGAAACTCTGTTAACTGGATGTGGAGATGGAGTTATTAGGTTAGTTTCAACTGACTGAAGACATGTTCTATTACTTTGAATTCAAATACTCGTTTTCATTGGAGACCTCTTTCCATAGGTTTCTGATCAAGCTTATCATCTTTAAAATTTGGAAGTGATATTTTAATTATCTTTATAGCATCCCATTTCTGTTTGGCTTACCAAGATCATTTCAGGGTTGTTTCTATCCTCCCAAACAAAATAGTCGGCGTGGTTGGAGAGCATGAATATATGATAGAGAACCTTGGTATGTTGGTTTTGTTTGTTTTGGTTTTGCTAAGGCTGTGATTCCTTGTTATGGCTTCACATGCAAATAAACTGTACGTTGGTATTTTGATCTTTTCAGCATTATCACATGATTGCAATGTCCTTGGAAGTGTGTCACATGATCAGACTTTAAAGGTTTGTTGAGTGCTTATATCTGTTACAAATTAACAAAATGGATTTATAAATCAGTAAATGTAAACGTGATATTTTATCCTAAGTTTTAGCTGATTACAATGTTATCTTTTTGATCTGTTGTTAATAAACTGATGGTTTCGTGCGGTGTGGAGAAGTTGTGGGATATAAGATGTCTAAATGAAACAGTCAATCTTGAAGAAAAAATGGAGGAAGCAGATAATAATGAGCATGTCGAGATGGATTTGGATGTTGAAACAGAAGATTCATCTAGAGGTATGCTGAATTTTAACATTTAATAGAACAAGATATAAAATGTTTATTTGCGTGTGCTTTATCAAAATTTTATAGATTATGTCAAACCCAATGTAAATTAATCAAATTTGTTGCAAAGATATTTTCATCTTTTCTATCGGATGTTTGCTGTATTATGGTTTTATCTTAAACCTGTGGGTCATTGAAGATAGAGGGACTAGAGAATTCCGATACATAATTGTCAAGTAATCGTGATAAACTGGTTTCTTAAACAAATGCAAATTTTATATAATGTTTGATGAGTTTCTGTTGGCAACTCAAACTGATGTGCAACTCTACAGTCGGCCTAGAAGATGCACATGCGTATAGGATGTGCATTACCAGTTTTTCAGTCCCCATACAAATGAAAATAGGATGTTGGATTGATACTTTCTTGGATGGAAAACTAAATGAGGTAGCGGTGAAAAAGTTAGTCATTGGAAGCCTAGTCTTTCCTGTTCTAATTTTTACGGTATTCATCATAGACAATATGAACCTTAAAATTTCATTACATAGACAAGGTAATAGAATAGACATAACGCCAAGACTTACCGTCACACATTGGCCTTTTAGAGTTTTCTTCTGAAGGCTTTCTGATGTGAACTTAATTCTCTTCAAAGGGCTCGTGAAGAAAGAAAACACTTTATTGTTCATAGTTGATTTCTAGGTGGCATTGGACTTTTCCGTTGCTTGCCTAACTTGGCTTTGGTGTATGCAGGTTCTAAACGTAAAAGAAGGAAAAGAAAGGGGCAATCGTTAACACACACAGCAAAGTCTGATTTTTTTTCGGATTTATAATGTTTCAAAGTGACTTTACTAAGAGGGTGCCTGGTTGAACAGATAACCAAAATTACAAGCCCTGGGTTTTGAAAGTGTACTTGCCTTAGCGTTTTACACGAGGCAGTATTTAGTGAAGGCCTCCCAAAGTACTTTTGATTAGTTTTTTTGAGGTGTTCTTTATTCAAATGCGGGGATGCATTTCTTTTTGTAGTTATAGCCAATGGGCACTTTTTATTTCCAGGGAGCAATGTAGTAGTCTCAGTGAAGGAGACTATTTCTGGTTAACTGGCCTTCTGACTGGGGAAAAGATTTCTAAAGCCCGATAGAAATTCTTGGACCTTGGGTGTCCAATTTTTGTAGGTTTTTGCGATTAAGGCTTTATTTCCTATTTAAAACTGGTATTTTGTTGCTAGTTTTTCAGTTCCCTGGCAGCAAGTGTATCCGTTGCTTTGAAGAAATAAATGTTGATATTATTCACATGTCCTGCCTGCTCAAAAGGGAAAATGCTAATGTGTTATGCATTTTTTTTTAAAATTTGAATTTTGTAATCATAATGGAAATTATCCTGGTCGCTTTTCTCCATTTAATAAAGACCTCCGGAAAAAAAAAAGAGTAATCACCATCATTAATTATGATTGTTTTTGTTGGCATGGCTCACTCCAGCCGGTTAGGCACCGGGTTCTTGTTATGATGGGTGGTTGCCCCCTTTTTTGTACTCATGACGTTTTGCTGGGACGGCCCCAAGTTTAATTTAACCTGACATGGTTTTTTCCTCTTAAACAGAAAAAGCTTCCTTGATTTTTCCATGCTGGTTTTCCCCACGTGCATATCGCTAGATGATATACGGGAAGCCGAGTAAGATGCATTCATAGGTTTAACTTCTTTTTGAATTACGTTGATTTGTTGTTTTGATCAAATGTACTGGTTAAGTTTTAATTTGGTATATTATTGGTGAAGTCTTAATTTGTGATTGTAGGGTAAAGGTGAAGACAACTTTATCTCAGATGAAAAATAATAATGAAGTTATTGCATCAGGTATTCCATAGAAATTTTAAAAGAATTGGGATTCATTACTTATTATTTAATAAAATTTTAAAACGTGGAGACATGCTTTAAAATTAAAGAAAAAATACTCTTATTTTATGGAGTAGAGCAGATGGGCAAAATTATTTTCATCTATGAAAACAAAGTAGACTTGAAAATTGGACAAACTAGAGAAAGGTTAAACTAGAAAAAAAGGGAAAGTGATGTAGAACATCAAATCAAATATGAGTACCGTTTGGATTTATCTTAGGAGATTTACTATAGAGTATTTTCTTGGTAAGATAATTAATGGAGAAATTTAGAGAACATGGTAAAAATGTAAGTATGATTTTCATTGACAGAGGAAAAAACATACCATAGAGTGCTTAGAAAAGTCATCAAAAGAAGACAAGAAAAACTTAAACTCAACTAAGCTCCTTGTTCATGAATCTTTGCTAAGCTGTTCTATAATATATATACTATACATGGAGGAAATTTTTCTTATTCTCTAAAGCTAGTCATGCCCACACATGATAATTAGAAACACAGTGAATTTCATACCTTGAGCAGAAATTCGAAGCTGAAATAAAAATTTTATGAGGAAACTTGAGCTTTGTAGCTTTATAAATGGCATTATGATATCCCCAGGCTTTTGTGAAGTGTGCTAGTGAAAGCTTGAAGGCCTTGCCTATTTTCGGATGAATCCAACATCTACCACCAAGTATCTCCTTATTGTACTAGTGAGCTTCCACCTTTGTTATAATCAAGTTCTATTAGACCATAGAGCTCAGACATCTTTTTGACACATATTGATGAAGTGTTTTGTGTTTCCCTTACAACAAAGCTTATTCTTCTCATACACAGTTTCAGCTATCAAGTGATTAATAATATCTCTTATAATGTTGGTCCTAGGTCTGAAATTGAGCTTGTGAAGGCCCATTTTCTCATAGACTTCTCATGAATCCCTCATTGAGTCTAAAGCTTAGAGCTTTATCTTTTCAATTAAATTATGATCTTCATCAAAGTTGAACAAATCTTTTTCCTTTATTTTTTATTCTATCCACCCAACATCGATCCATTGTCGAAGCTTATATATATTGAGCTTGAAGTGTTGAAGATAATCAGAGAAATTGAAAGTGTAAATATCTTGAAACTTCTATGGTGTTTCTTCCTTTTTCTTGTGAGACATTTTTGAAAGTGTAAATATCTTGAAACTTCTATGGTGTTTCTTCCTTTTTCTTGTGAGACATTTTGAGCTAAAATTCAAAGAACTTTGAGAAAACTTTTTTTATGCTTGAAGTATGGCTCTTGCTTTGATTCAATGCTTGGCTTTATTTACTACTAGCTTTGTGATTTAAAATCTCTCATGACCTTGTCAATTAATACCTGAGGCTTCTTTTTAAATTCACTTACTTCGGAGCAGGTTCTTTGAACCATCTTTTGACATGTTGTAAATCTTGATTTCACTGAGGTACTCTATTGTTGCTTAAAATGATTAAGAGTGATTGGGATGACATGGTGCATAAGTAGAACTAGCTCATAGAATTGTTTTCTGATTCTACAAGCTCTTTCCTTTTATCTTAAGTTGACATGGTAGAATAATTTTATCTTGTAGAACCAATTCCTAGAACCACTTTTTAGTTCATGAACTCTTCTTTTTATATTTTGAGCTTAATTAGCTTTTAAGTTCTCTTAAAATATTTGCTAAATTTAGTTGATCTAGATTAAAATTGTAATTAGGCATGTGTAGAATGATTTTTAGTAGGCCCCATGTATAAGCTTTATACTTTTGACATTGACGTGGCTTGTAGGACCATTTTGGAGCTCACGCGTAAAACTAAATTTTGGGTCTACAAACCCGCTATATAAGAAAGTTGAAGTGGTTTATAGAACCATTTAAAGGCTCACTCATAGAATTGAATTTTGATTCTACGAACCCACTCTATATGAAAGATGACGTAAAAAAAAAAACCATTCTTGAGTTGCTTTTTAGAAATAATTTGTAGTTCTACAAACTACTTTATATTCCTTTTCTTAATCTTCACTTATCTAATCTTTAATATGCTGAGCTGGATTAAAAAGTATAATAAGCATGTGCACAAAATGAATCCATAACCTCTTGGGGGTCCAATATATTTACTTTTGAAAAAAAAGCTATTTTTGGTTCTCATGTGGCTAGTAGAACCATTTTTTCTTTTGTTTGTATGAACTTACTCTTGGCAAGTGCTAATGTGATAGAACCAAAAATAAGCTTTGCTTGTAGAACCATTTTTTTTAAATCCTACGAATAGTGCTTCTTTCAATTCTTTTATTCTCTTCATAGAATGCACTCTATCTTTGAAAGTTGACATGGTAGAACTAATTTCAGGCTTCATTGTAGAACTAATATTGGGTTCTATGAGCTCATTAACTTATTCAATGTTGATATGGTAGAACAAAAAATGAGCACGATCTTTTGACGCTATCCTTAAGTGATGAAGTGGCTCATAGAATCATTTTAGCTTTTGTTTGTTGAACCAAAATTTGATTCTACAAATCATACTCTTCCTTCAAATGTTGATATGGCTTTCTTATATAACCAATATCTAGCTCTACAAACTTGCACTATGTAAAAGCTAACGTTGTTTGTAGAACTAGTTTGGCTATTACTTGTAGAACCTTGTTTGGTTCCACAAGTTTAATAATTTTTCCAAAGCCAATGTGGCAAAGCCAAAAATAAATCACCTTATGTCTTTTAAAAGCTTCTAACATGGGATGTAGACCTAATTTAGCTTTTTCTTATAAAACTAAATTTTGGTTCTATAAACCTATTTTGGACCAAGAGCTAATGTGGCTTGTAGAACCATTTTGAAGCTTATTTGTAGAATTGAATTTTGGTTCTACAAAGCTCACCTTCTCTTTGAATATTACATAGCTAATAATAAAAGCTTATCTAAACCATTTTTACAACTTCTTGGGATACCAACTCTTTAAAACAAGCTTTCCTTAGTCTACATGGCACATGAGTTTTACACATAAAGCTAAACTTTTATGTTCTTTTATATAATCAAATCTTGTAGAAATGTGAGGCAAATCTTAAATCTTTCAGCTAGCTAACATGGTAGAACTAATCTAAAATCT
Organism: Gnetum montanum; assembly: GCA_015680685.1. Classification (NCBI taxonomy): domain Eukaryota; kingdom Viridiplantae; phylum Streptophyta; class Gnetopsida; order Gnetales; family Gnetaceae; genus Gnetum; species Gnetum montanum. Next base: position 638,314 of record MNCI01035712.1, read on the forward strand.
CTTTGTAGAACTAATATTTGATTCTATGTACTTTCCCCAAATCTACAAACAAACTATCCAAGAGCTAATGTAGATTACAGAGTATTTCAGGGCTGGCTTATAGAACCAATTCGTAGAATCACTTTCTTGTTCTACTAACCTCACCTAATTCTATAAGCTAATTTGACATCTAGAGCTAATTGAACCTTTAGTATAGAATCTCTTTTACTTCATAAATCCAATAAAGCTCACATGGTTTATGGAACCAATTTTAGGTTTCTTATATAGCCAATATTTAGTTCTACAAACTGTTCTAGCTCTACAAGCTGACATGCCTAAATAATATTAGCTTTCTTTTATAAAACTAATCTCACTACTGCAAATCCTCAATTCTATGAGCTTTTAATAATAAAGTTTCAACTCATTAACCTACTATTAACTATTTGTGCTAATGCTAATCCTACACTGATCCTTTCAGCTCTTTGAATTAATTTCTATTGATCCAAAACCTAGCCAATAAACTAAGAAAAAAATAATATTTCAAATTATATTATGCCTTGCAAAAAATTTTCTTGGAGATTATTAAAATATGCTTAATTATCTAGTGCTGCATTAGGGTACCTTATATAATTAAATTTGGCTTAAAATCATGGCTCTTCATGTTGATTCCCTGAAGCTTGACTAATGAGCTTAGTTGTTTAACAGACAAATAATTTTTGAGTTGCTACCATACTTAAACTATTCATCATTTTCAAAAACCATTTATAAAATATGCTAAACTCCTTTAGCATATCTACAAACAGTTTATCTTTGAAAGTTTTATTCTTTATTTAGGGTTATGCTAAATTCCTTTAGCATATCCGCAAATAGTTTATCTTTGAAAATTTTATTCTTTATTTAGGGCTTTTATTTGGCACAATCATATTTAGGGGAAATATAACTACAAGCCAAAATTTCATGTACCTCTACAACATATTCTTTTGAGTATGATAAGAATACTTCTTACTTGTATAGAGCGAGTGGTTCATCTTAACCATATTGTATTAATTAATCAATCTTTCAATTAAGGAGCTTCTAAATATTTCTAAATTAAGCCCAATAATTTTAATATTTTTTGCTCATGGTAATGGTGATTTTTGTGACAACAACTATTATAAAGTACTAAAGCTTTTACTATTTCTTCAATGTCAAAAGTTCTTAACAATTCTCAGAGTTTGTTGGTATAGCCTAAATAGGAGCATTACGTTTTCTAGTAATAGTGACAACTTTCAATAAACTTTATAAATATTTTAAATATTTTGTACAATGTATTTTATGTTTTCTACAACATATGATCTAATTTTTCCATGTAGTATCTACTTCTTGACGATATGTACATCATTAGATGGTCATGTTTTCAAAATCTATAGTGGATCTATAGCCAATCTACATTCCTCAAAGAATCATGTAATGAGTAATCTAAATCATTTCCATGTCTCCTTGTTCCCATATAGAGCATTTTCATCATAGTACAACTATGCTATGAGTATTAGCTTGTCATCTTTGTAACTCATATATTGAATATACTATAGGATCACAAAATGCTTCTTTGGCTCATACGATGGTCAAGTTATGAGCAACTAAAATTCTCTTTGTTTTTAATTGCATGATAGAGCTATGATATTTTGTATATTAATTCTACTCAAAATGCTTCTTTTGCTCTTACAAAAGTCATGCTACGAGCACCAGAAAACCTCTTTGTTTTTTATTGCATAATGGAGCTATGATATTTTGTATGTTGTGTCTACTCCTTATCAAATGAGCACATCATTAAGAACAACATATAATCCCTATGGATCATAGGATAGCTAGCTATAGGGACCATGAATTATCTCTTGGCTTATTGGACAGGTGTGCTATGATACTTCAAAATCATCTTCCTTCCTCATCAGATGACTATGTAATGAGCATTTCTTTGGAAAAAACTTAGTCGCTATATGATATACTTATCATATTATGTCATCTATATATGATTATCATAAATCATATTGTCATTTACAACTCGTGTCACTATGATGTTGTCTACCTTAATCAGACTACCTTAATTAGAATCAATGAGTTGTTATTTTATAGTGGGCTTCATATAAGATTCTATATCTCATAGCACATCTGCTCTATGATAGAATATTATAATATATTCATATAGTAGTCTTTACTTTAGATTGATTTCTCCTACTATTATTATTTTCCTCATAGCTTGGTCTATAATTGATGTTCTTTTTATGTTAGGATGGACTATAGATGATTGATGAGTGGCGAGGTACCCCTACACTCAACCATACGAAACGAGCGTAGCACGCGCAATCTGGTCGAACTCCATAGACTAAATGCCTACACGCCCCATGGAACACTTGGGGTTAATCATTCGTTGTCTTCCCAGACTTACTTGTAGTTGTCACGGTGTATGGTTAAGTAAGTCTGAGGTATATGATTTTTATAGTCTTTTCTGGTTTTTCTCCTATGGTATCAAGGTGAAGGGTTGAGAGAACTAACTAACCCTAACTAATGACTAAGTCTAATTTAACTAGTGTCAGCATCCGTTCCCACTTACCGTACACACCCTGAACTATGCAACTGTGGCTACCAAATGCTAATTGTTACTGGGATCACCACACGTAACGCACGTGCTCGAAGTGGTCGTATTGAGGCACTTAACTAGCCTAAACATAATGAGTAGCTGATTCCTTGACTAGCCGTACACATCCGTAGATGCTC
>MNCI01035712.1:642131-662881 GCA_015680685.1 Gnetum montanum
CCCACATTCAAAGAGGCCATAGGCTCTGGGAACGTCCTTTGGAACAAGAGTTAAAGTCTTAATTGTAAGAATTTACCAAAAATAAAACAATGCGTCTACCAAAATATATACACTAATGATACAATCGGCAATGAGGTGAACAATGGAAAGAAGGATGAAGAGAAGAGAATGGAATGAAATCCCAAGAACAAGGTGGTATGCAGCCCCTTGTGTATTTCATGATTAGTGTGACTTGGCAAATCTCATTCCAACTCTGGCCTCAAACAAACCATGTCCAGTGACTTCGCATCAATGCATTCGGCCAAACCATCCACTTGAATAACAAGAATGCATCTCCAAAGAGCCACAACCATTCCGACGAAGCAAAGGAGAGAATGGGAAGTGAAAAGGGCCTTAGTTAGAGGGAACACTTTTGGTTCCATAACCAGTGCTTATAGCCCAATTTATTTGTCTAAGGGATGTGCTTTGAATTCTCACTTTGTTTTTTTTTGAATTTTGTGTTTTGTATTTTTATGCGTGAGAACCACACCATGCAAAGACTTTTTATTTTTATTGTCTTAGCTTTCGATAATTGGGTAACATCGAAACGGTAAGAAAACTCAAGAAGAAAACATCCAAGCACCCAAGAGAATGGTCCACAAAAAAGAATCAAGTTCCCTTGAAGTCAAACCCTTTGCAACCCTTAAGTCCTTCCTTAGTTTGAGAAATACTCAGTCACCGATTTGTTTAAGTTCTTATTAGAAGGGGACTATACATTTCCAAGCCAAGAGAGACCATAGAAATTGGTGGACGGATGGATGAAGTGGTCTCATTGCCTACCGTATCAAGAGAAACATACCTTAATATCAACATTGTGACTTAAAGGTAAAAATCAAACATTAGCAATCAATATGAAAATAGTTCATACCATTATTCTGAACACTTATTGGGTGACAAACTTACAGGGTGGATCACACACACACACACAAAAAATGGAAAAAGTATAACGATGTTGTAAAACAAAAACTAGAAAAGTTAAAGAAATTTGTAAAACAGAAATGTGTAAGAAAAAAAACGATGTAAAACAAAAAGGTGTAAAACAAAAACTTAAAAGAACTGAGGGCCTCATATGATCAGCACAGGTGGCCATCTCCCCCATGACTAAGTGGAAAGGGAGAGATCTGAAATAATGAGCGAGGCTGACCGCTGGTGGAGGTGTAACTTGTACTAGCTGTTGCCGATTCACGAAAAGGTTTTGTTTGTTGTACATTAACCAATAACCTTTTATCTAGGCTGTTAGGCTTATATACCATCATGGCTCTAGAGGGGAAGGTAGTATGAATAATATAAGGTCCTTCCCACAAGGTTTGAAACTTTGTACATTGGGGTACATGCGTGGGGTTCTAGTAAAGGACCTTATCTCCTGGGTGGTACCTAAACCTTCGGATCCTGAAGTCATGACGCTGTTTACTGTGTGCCTTGTGCAACTCATTTGATGATAGTGCAACCAATCTATTCTCCTCTAACATGTTTAAAGTTGCTAGACATTGTTTTTGTGCTAGGTCGAGATCCAGGTGAAGTTCGCAAGCCATAGACAGTGTACGAAGCTCATTCTGTATGGGGAGTTTTGGAAGTTTCCTGTACACTAGCTCATAGGGAGAATATCCTTTAGGGAGCTTCCAAGTGGAACGATACACCCAAAGAGTGTTGTTCAGTTTCGTGCTCCAATCTCACCTAAATTTGCTAATTGTTCATGTTAATATTCTTGTAATCTTCCTATTAGTAACCTCGGCTTGACCATTAGCTTGGGGGTGGTAAGGTGTGGTTAGTTTATGTTCAACCCCTAAGCGTTGCATCAGTTTGTGAAAGGTTGCACCTGTAAAATGTGTTCCATTATTAGAAATGAGTGCACGTGGTACACAAAACTTGTTAACAATTTGTTGTTGCACAAATCGTGTAGCTGTAGATGATGTACAGTTTGTTATAGTAGCTACTTCAGCCCATTTGGTTAAGTAGTCAACAACAACGATTATATATGCTTTTCCATTGGACATTGGTGTAATCGGCTCCATAAAATCTATTCCCTAGATATCGAATGGTTCTAAAGGTTGAATTCATTGTTGCGGACCCTCCATTCTAGCAATCATTCCACCATCACATTGGCAGCGCTCACAGGATTGGGTGAAATGATGGGCATCCTGAAATAGTGTTGGCCAATAATATCTTGCAAGCAGGACCTTAGTAGCCGTTCGTCTCCCAGCATAATGACCCCCACAGGGGCCCTCATGAGCATCCTAGAGAACTTTTAATTGATCTTAATCGGGTACACACCATTGAGCCAAGCCATCAGGATAGACTTTATAAAGTTGTCCCTTAATTTCCATGAAGTACTTGGTTTTGTGAAGAAACTATTGTTTCTTCCTAAAGTCCAACCCCTGTGATATTTTTTGGGAAGTGAGATAAGTAAGAGTGCTACTATACCAATTTATTTCTTTGGGTTGATTATTTACTACACCAGCAAAGAGAGTTTCATCAGAAAAATGGTCAGATACAGCATATTCATCCTCTTTGTTGTCCCAATGCAACTGAGATAGGTGATCGGCGACTACATTCTCGGTGCCTTTGTGGTCTACTATTGTTAAATCGAACTCCTGAAGAATTACCAACCAACGTATGATGCATGGGCTAACCGTTGGCTTGTTTATAAGGAACCTAATTGCACTATGATTTGTATGGATGTATACTTTGTAACCCAATACATAGTGCCTGAATTTATCCAGTGCAAACACTACAGCCATTAATTCTTTTTCTGTAGTCGTGTAGTTAAGTTGTGCACCAACGATACTCTTACTGGCATAGTGGATGTAATAAGGTCGTTTTTGTTCATCTAATTGTGTTAGTACAGCTCCTAAGGCGTAATTAGATGCATCGGTGATGATATGGAATGACCTGGACTAGTTAGGGGCTTGTAGAATGGGGATTTCCACAAGCCTCTGTTTGAGGGTTTGGAATGCTCGTTCATATTCCCTGGTCCATTCGAATGGTGCATCTTTTTTTGTTAATTCCACCAACGGTTTGGCAACTTTGGACAAGTTCGCAATAAACCTCCTATAGTAGCTAGTGTGTCCAAGGAATGACCTAATGTCTTTAACAGTTTCTAGTTGTCAGGTAATTCCTTGGATGACTTTAATTTTTTTTGGATCTACCTCAATTCCTGATTGTGAAATTTTGTGCCCCAGTACGATGCCCTCTTGAACCATCAAATGGCTCTTCTGCTAGTTGAGCTTGAGGTTGGTTTCAACACATCGTTTTCATACTTGCTCTAATCGGTCGAGGGCTTGATCAAAGCTCATCCCATAAGTGGAGAAGTCATCCATGAAGACTTCTACTCCATTACCTATTTGCTATTGAAAGATGCTTAGAACTAATCGTTTGAACATGGAAGGTTCATTGCATAAGCCAAAAGGCATTGTTTTGTACGCAAACGTTCCCCAAGGGCTGGTGAACGTTGTTTTGGCTTGGTCTTTTGGTGCAATTCGTATTTGGTTATACCCACTATATCCATCCAGAAAACTGTAATAGCGATGCCCTGCTATAGTGTCTAAGACTTGGTCAAAAAATGGCAATGGGAAGTGATCTTTGAATGTTGCCATATTTAATAGCCTAAAATCTATACATACCCTCCATTTACCTATTTTTTTCAATATGATGACAAGAGGACTAACCCATTCACTATCAGTGATAGGGTAAATGAACCCAGCCTTGAGAAGCTGCTCTAGCTCCTCTTTCACTATTTGTTTTAACTTTGGGTTCAATCGCCTCTGGGGTTGCTTGCGAGGTTTCATAGAGGGGTTTGTGTAAATCCTATTCTGGCATATCCTAGGATCTATTCCGGTTAGTTCAGGGTATGACGAGGCAAAGGCTGTTGACCACTTGTTTATCACTTTTAGCAAACTTTATTTTTGCTTGGGTGCGAGCTTTGCGTTGATGATCACTGATTTTCCGTTTTTAAGGGTCATGTATTCCAAATCGGTGGGCAACAATTTTAAATATAGGGGCTCTTGTTTAAACTCTTCAGGAATCTCCAACTTTCCCCAATTAATGTTTTCGGAGTTAAGGACTGGAAGTTGGTGACAGACTTGCTCTAATACATTTGTGCTTTCAATGTAAGCACTTGTTATTCCCTCAACTAGTTCCATGCAGGTTGTCGAGTCATTTTCTTTATTAGCCATCAGCCACCAAGTGTTTTCTTGTTGTGTGGCTATCGCATATAGGTACTTTTGTATGTCAATATCCCGTGCACACTGATTGCATGCAGGAAATGTTAAACTTCACATCACCCATGATTTTTGCACGCAATGACACCCTGTGTCACTATATGCGATGCATGGAACTCTTTTCCTCTCAATTTTTCCAAAAGTATTTGTCTTGGATATTTCTAGGTAAAGATTGCAGATTCCAAGGCATGCGTTGATTATATTCAGCCATGCCCTTCCCATTATAATTGGGAAATCCCCTTTGTCATTGTTTATTTGGATCACTAGGAAATCAGCTGGATATGACCATCCGCCAATAGTGGTAACAATGTCCTCAACTTGTCCCAAAGGAACAGTGATGGATTGGTCAGCCAACTCTAGGCGAACATTGCTCTTCTTGAGTGGAGGGAGGTTCTAGGTTTTATACAGTTCTTGTGAGATTAAGTTGACCATGGAACCTGAGTTGAGGAGAGCTTTATGGGGTTCATTCCCAGTGACTTGGAGGTAACTAGGGGGACTCCCAGATCCGATAATTTCTTTGGAAGGTGGTTGACCTTGATCCAATCGGTTACTATATGTGTTAACATAACTGTATGCATTGGGCACAATTTCTCTATCGAAGGGTTTCCCGAAACCTTATGTGGTATGGGGGTGTTAAGATGCTCAACTGCTTGTGAAGGCAAAGGTTTGGTTGGATTGTTGGTCCTAAGGAAGGGTCTTTTTGGTGTATGATTGTTAGAACCAATTGATATTGGAGGATTGGAAGCCTTCATAGTGTTGGGTTGTTGCGGTTGAGTGGGAATTACTCTAGGCTTTGTTGGAGCGGTTGGCCGTGGGGCTACTGGTGCAAGAGATGTGGATGGATTTGGAGGATAGTGTGGGTATGGAGCATTTCCTGAAGGAGAAGGAGTCCTAAAATACTCCTGAACTTGGTAGTAACATGGAGGGTTTATGTGACCCATAGAGTCACTTGGGGAAATCAGTTGTTGCCCATAATAACCATAAGGATTAGGCTATCGGTAAGGGTACTGTTATTTCGGTGATGGCATCCCCCATGACTGTGGGTATTTCCACTACTGATGCTGTCTGATGGGCTGTGGGGGAGTTCCACTTGGATAATATGTTAGTGGTTGGTGGAATTGCCTTGGGTTACCTTGTGGATGAGGTAACCTACGGGGTGTTTGCCATTGATTGAGTCTTGGATTTAGTGCATACACCCTAGACTCCTGTAGATGTGAGATAATGGGAAAACATCCCTTAGGATGGTCATAATGGCAGATCTCACATCCACCGTCATCATTTGTGTCAGAGTCCATAGCCACATCAGAGTTAGTAATTTCCCCCTTACCCTTGTTATGTGCAGGGCTTAAATCTCTCTAGTTTTTCTTACCTTTGTCACTACTTTGTTCTACCTTATAATCTTCTACAATTTTTAAGATGGTTTCAATTATAGAGTCTAAGGAACTCCATATGTCATCTACCTTAGCCACAATTTCCATTGTTAATTTTTGGATCGGCAAGGTTTTTCGATTCACCAACTCTTCGAGTAGTGACTCATCCTCTTCATCACAAAACTTCACTCCCTTCTTTCGAAGGGAGGAATCACGGTTGTACTCTTTCGCAATTTCTCTTTTGCGTAGCTCACCTTCTTCATTTGCTACTTGCTCCAACAAGCTTTGTACTTCATGGGCTCTAAGTTTTGATAATCACCCTTGGGCATAAGTCCCAAGGGTTCTCCGAGTTTCATGCCTTAGCCCGTCCACGATGTGGTGAAGTTGATCTCGCTGAGCGTACCCATGGCCCAGGCAACAATGTAACAATGTGTAATAGCGGGCCATGGCAGCATCCAAGGGTTCGTGATGACCTTGTTTCTAGCCTTGGATCTGCTTACGCAAATTGGACACTCTAGAGTACATTTGATACTTTTCATTAAACAGTTCTAGCATTGTACTCCACCTCCTGACGGTTTTCGATTATAAGGATCGATACCAACTCTCTGCTTTCTTGGTGAGTGTCCTTGGGAACAACTTAAGCTTTTGCCACTCATTTTCTATATTCTGCAAGGCACAGGCATCGTGGAATTCCTGTAAATGATTTTTCGGATTAGCATTGTATCCCCCTTCAAATCGTGGGATATTGTTCATGTCTAATCGTTTGATCCGACTATCTTGTAAATGCCTTGTGGGAATCCTAACTACCTCCGTTATGTTAAGCATACTTTGGGTTGCGAGTAGGGGCTCGTCATGATCATCTCTTTCATGATGCCTGTGATTTCTGCGTTGTTCCCTACTCTCCCTACATCCTTGCCCTTGTCCTCTCTCTCGAATCTCCCATCGAGGTATTTCATCTTTCCTACCTTTATCCTCACCTTTATGTTCATGGTGGCTACGCCTAGATGTGGAAGGAGAGGGTGAGTGATGTGAAGAAGGGGAAGAAGAAGGGGAACCATCACCATGATGATGTTTCTTGCCTTCTCTTCGGCTGCTAAGGCCCCGATCATGGTGACGATCTAAGTGCTCGTCCTTAGCATGAGTGGTTGTTCCCTCTGTGAACAGTTGGTGTTCATGGGCATCAGAACTAGGGATATGTATTGTTGATCGTAGGTTCTGGTACCCAACCTCCTCATCATCGTTAGGAGGGGGAACATCATTTGTTAAAGAACCCGTGATAAGGGGTTCCTCATCTCCTATTTCGCTAAGGATGTGCCTTTAGAAAAGTATGTTGACTCTCCTGCCTTAAGTCTCTCATACGTTGGGTATCTATGGGATAATAATCCCTCATGTTAAAATCTTCTGCAATGTATTTAGCATATAATTTAGTCATGCCTATCTATGCCAAGACATGGAAAAGCATGAGCAAGATTGATCGGTCTGGGGGTAACACAATGTTACCTTGCAAATCTCTCCATCGCAGCTGTTCGTCTTGATGGAGAATAAAAGTAAAATTAGGGATATACTCATCGGGATGAGTATATGTCATCTTATATTGTTTAGGACTTGGCTGATTTTGGTTATTTTTTTTATGTTGCCGACTATCTCATGTATGATCCTTAGGTGGTGAGTTGCTCTTATGAGAAGAAGGCATTTTTATTGGTGTGCTAATTTCACCATTAGATAAATTTTTCTTTTGATTAACCCGAAGGTTTGTTATGGCTCACAACGATGTGAGTGATATCCATTATGTTCTATTTAGCACACAAACACTTAGTCCTCAGCAACGACACCAATGATGAATGGCGAGGTACCCCTACACTCAACCATACGAAACGAGCATAGCACACGTGATCCAGTTGAACTCCGCAGACTAAATGCCTACACACCCCATGGAACACTTGGGGTTAATCATTCATTGTCTTCCTAGACTTACTTGTAGTTTTCATGGTGTATAATTAAGTAAGTTCGAGGTATATGATTTTTATAGTATTTTCTGGTTTTTCTCCTATGCTATTGAGGTGAAGGGTTAAGAGAACTAACTAACTCTAACTAATGACTAAGTCTAATTTAACTAGCATCAGCATCCATTCCCACTTATTGTACATACCCTGAACTATGCAACTGTGGCTACCAAACGCTAATCGTTACTGGGATCACCACACGTAACGCATGTGCTCGAAGTGGTCATATTGAGGCACTTAACTAGCCTAAACGTAATGAGCAGCCGATTCCTTGACTAGCCGTACACACCCGTAGATGCTCGTAATCAAGTCATACTTATTCTGCATTGTAGGAGTTGAGGGTGAGAGAATGTAATCGCGATGAGCAACCGATTCCTTGATTAGCCATACACATTTGTCAATGCTCGTAATCAAGTCGTACTCATGTCGCGCTAATGCAAGTAATAAATAACATGTAAGAAATAATAGGTAATAAATCTATTCCATGCACTGCAAGGCTTATCCACAAAGCTCTTTATTTTCGTACACAACTTGCGTTCAGGTACAAAGCTGCTCAAATAAAGATCCATTCACTTGGGGACTCCTACTGCGGGCATATGAAAAATATTCTATCTCTAGAGTGATCAAACTGCCAGAGTTTCCCTACTTTAAGCCTAGGATGGAAAATAAGGGGAGTGCTACCTCTTATTTATAGATTTGGCGACGGACCGCAATATCGCATATGTGACATCGCAGGGGACGACGCGATATCGCATGGCAAGCAATATCGCGGCGGCCGCGATATCGCAGCTTGTGCATATCACGTCTTATCAATGATGTTATTTTTTTTGAAGCTATTTTTTCATGTAAAATATATTAAATTTATTTTTAAAGATAAATCCTCTATCTTCTCTTAATTTCCATAGGACTTTTTTATCAACGTCGGACAACTAATTTTCTATTATGGCCTGCTTGTGTACTTAGAATTTGATCAATTTAAGCATTTTTTAAGCTTATAATGATCTTTCATGTTGCACGTATTTGAGCTATGCTCCTTAATATATTTTTAGGTTAAAATCTAATCCTCTTAATGAATATAAGATTTAGGATATTCTTTATTTTAAAATACATTTTTTTCATAGCTTTTCATAATCTTCATCTAACATTATCTTTAACCTTGCATAATCTTGTAAAATCATCTAGACATTTAAGCTTTTATTTGGGTAGAGTTGTATGTTGATGTGGAGATTAAGCTGCTTTTAGATCTTGTGATTTAATAGGATTAGCTTTTGTATGAGTTAATATGAGCTTGTTTTAGAATGGTCACTTGAAAGTGTTTAATCTAGCTCATGAAAAAGTATCTAGATGTTTTAAGATCATATAGATAGATTGGCTTTGTGTTACACTTACAGACTTCTTTTGAGTTCCATTTTAGTTTTGTGTTGATGTGGCTCTTAAAAAGCATCTGGATGAGCTTGATTGAATCTAGGTAATGTTTGAGCTACTTTTTAAAGCTTAAAATCATGCCTTTTTTTTCTGGATGATGTATCACTTAATACTTTTGAAGGTTGATATTGATATAGCTTTTAAAATTTTTGAGATGCTTTGGGTATATGGCCTAACACTTGTGTTTTATTTGGATTCTGTTAGCTTGGTGTGAATGTTAGGATTTAGCTTGTTGTGAATGATAGGATTTGGAATCTGACTTAGCAACACTTTATTAATCAAGCACTTATTTTGTCTAGACAATTTTAGAATCAACTAGATGATTCTAGCTTCTTTTGTGGGGTTGAGTTTTTTATAATAAGAAGATTGGGTTTCTTACTTATGTGGCTTAGTGGAGCTTTCTAGTATTTTAAGATTTTTTCTTAAATCACATATTTTTATTCATGTCATAGCTCCTTCCTTTGATTTAGGTTGACCTATAATAGCTTAAGTTTAACATCAAGTTTTTGATTCTAAAACTGAATTAGCAAAGAAAGATGTGGAAAATTAAGCACTTTGCATATCCTAAGCCTCCTCTTTTTCTTTTCTTTATGTCCAATGATAGAAGAAGTTGATATGGTGATGAAGCTTAGTAGAGCTATATTTTGGCTCTAGTTATTAATTTTGAGAAAAGCTAATGTGACAAATAGAAATGCCTTAGAGTTGAGCTTATAGAATCAATTTTTGGTTCTACTAGTGTAGCTGATATGGAAGATGAGCTTTTAACGTTTTCATCACTCAACTGCTAATGTGTAGGATGAGCTAAGTGGAACCAAATCTAGATCCTAAATAAATCTCTCAAATGATGTATGGTTGATGTAGCAAGAAACCTTTTTTTCTGAAGTGCGTATACAAAATTTCTAAGGCTTATGTGGCAAAGAGCTTAGATAGAATCAAAAATTGGCTTTAGTTAACTATTCTAGATTTTGTTCTTTTTTTTATTATCAATGTGGCAAAGAGATTTATCAAAATTAATCCTTGATTGATGCTCTTCTTGTTAAGTTGATGTAGTAGTAATGTTTTCCTTTAATAGAACACGAGTATAAAACTATGTTTTAGCTCTAAATATTAGGTCTAAATGGTGTGCTTTTTTTTCTTAGTTTATATCATATAAAGCCTTTGCAAAACCAAATCTTGGTTTTGAAATGATTCTAGTAGCTTTTTCGTTATACTTTTATCCTTAACTAACATAGAAATAGAACTTTTGCATCTCTTTCATAGCGAATGTGGAATATGAAAGCTATTTTCATATACTTTAGCTACTACAGCCCTCAATCCACATGACATAGACCTTTATGGTATCATATTCATAGGTAGATGAGCTTAATAGAGTTGAATTTTGATTCTAAGCTAACATGTCAATAGTACTTTCTTTTAGAACTAGGCTCATTAGAATCAAGAAATGGTTTTAGCTAAAGATTCTAATAGCTTGTTCTTTGAAAAAATGTACTTCCTTATTTGTAAGCTAACCTGGTAGATAAGCTTTGTCGAATATTTTTTCTAGCTCTAAAGAAAAGATCTTTCGAATGGAGTTGACATCATGGTCATGTCTTATTTTAGAACTAAGCTTTTTGGAACAAAAAATTGGTTCTATTTGATGATTCTAATGTCATTTAGATGTTTTTCATCAAGCTCCTTTATTCAAATTAGTTATATATTAAATTATGTGTTTTAATAAAGAAGCTTTTTGTGTTTTAATAAAGAAGCTTTTATCAATCCTACCACACCTCATGTTTACTAAGCTTGATTAAAAATTTTATTACCCATATGTTCTTTCCTTCTTCTAAAAGCTTATTTTCATATGAATTTTTTGAAAAGCATCTTGATAAGTTAAGCTTCTTACCAATAACCTTTCCAAAAGTACTCCAAATTACATCAAAGCCAATTTTTAGAACTTATGACTTCCTTTATAGATTAATGATATGGCTTATACTACTCATAATATAGCTTGAACCTAAAACCTAAGCATATTATGCAAAAAAATGTATGTGTTGGGCTTTCAAATGTTTCCTAAAAAAATCATTATTTGACTTCTAGCCAATTATCAACATAGTTAATCAATCTTTTAGTACAAAAATTCTCTTAAAGCTTCAAACACACTTGAATTATGAATAGTTTAGCCTTTCTTTAAAAATTATGTTTCTTGCTTTATGCCATAGCCAAATGTGCCAATAATAAGCACATGAAATTCTTTCTAGTTTTTATTACACAATGGACCTGTGATATTCCCTATATTCTATTTGAAAATTAGTTCGTTGGCTAATACAATAGTTGTGTTATGAGCACATGAAATCCTCTTTATTTTTGATTACATACTAGAGTTGTGATATTTTCTATATTGTGTCTGTTGAGCTATGATATTTTCTATATTATGTCTATTCCTCATTGGATTATTGTTCCATTAGAAACAAGATATCACCTTTGTGTCTCATACGTTGGCTAAGCTATAGAAATCATATATCTGTTGTCTCATTGGATGAACATGTTATGATGTTCCAAAATCATCTTCCTTTCTCATCTGATGACCATGTAATGAACATTCGTTTATGCAAAATTATGATACTATATAGGCTAAATGAAATTATCATAAATTATATTGTTTTTTTCATCTGATGTTGTTTACCTTAATCATAATTAATTAGTTATCTTTCTCTTTTATAGTATTCTTCATATAAGATGCTATATCTCATAGCATGTCTTCTCTTTGACATGGTATTAAAATATATTCATATATTAGTCTTTACTTGAGATTATTTTTAGTTATTTTTTAATGTTTTTCTTTATAGTTAGGTTTATTACTAATTTTCTTTTTGTGTTAAAGTAGGAATGTATGAGCAATAGTAGGAAAGAGCTTAAGCTTTTTCCACTTAGTTTCAATATTTTTTAAGGCACAAACATCATGGAAGGCTTGTAAATGATGTTAGGAATTAGAATTATAGTCTCCCTCAAATTTAGGAATATTATTCATATCAAGTCATTTAATGCAACTTTTTGTTTGATGCATGTGAGGTATTCTAATTGCCTACTTGATTTGTATCATATTTTTGGTTGCCAATAAGGATTCATCATCATTAGATATATCATGGTCATAATCTCTATTTCTATCTATTTGATTGTGATCGTCTCTTCTATGCTTCATTTGGTACATTCTATCTTGTCTTTGATCTTTATTTCTATCTTCATCTTGATTTATTAGTGAAGCTCTATCTCCATACCTATGTTTATCTTTGTTAGAACTATATGTTAAAGATAAAGAGGAAAATGATGGACTGGGAGAACTATCATGGCTCCTATATTTTTTCCTATGATCCCTTGATTTATCTCTTCTAGGTTTACTAAAGGTCCTAGGCCTTTAGTTTCTTCTTATTTGAGGACTTGTTCCATCCCCTCTAGGATTGTCTATGACAATTGAACATTGTCTTTAAAAGTGGTAAGGGTTGAAATGATGAGACCCTTAGTTGAAGTGGTTCAATCTAATTTTTTTTAATTTAGATCCTATTGTTTCTTCTACTAGTGTTCTCATCATGTGATGGACTATCAACCCTATGTGAAGAAGATATTTTTTAGATTAATAATGTGTTTGACCTAAAATATTAATATTTAGTAAGAGATAAATTATTAATGCTTTTATAATGATCAATTCTAATATAACTAATCTAGATTACTAGCATGTATCCCCAACAATGACACCAATGATGAGTAGTAAGTGTCCCCTATGCCCAAACATACGAATCATAAGCGTTCATATGCAATTTGGTTGAATTCCATGGATGAAACTAGTATGTTATCTAGATCATTAAGTGTTGATTGTACATCACTATCTTCCCATTCAGACTATTGGTCGCTCTATAATGTTTAGTATAGTTCAAAGTAAAGCATATGTTTATGATGTTGTTGGGGCCTTGAACTAAAATAAGTAGGAACATTGAAATTAATTATTTAATCTAATTAATAATAAGGAGATAAATCCTAAGCTAGCCTAAGGATGATGAGTGTCTATTCCCAGCTCACTATACACATCCTGAACTTATGTACCCACTATTGGGATTACCAAACGAATAAATGTTTATGTTTGAAATTAGTCATGTTCAGTTCACCAATTGATTAATATGCATAAAATGTAAATATTAACTAAATACATGCAATGTAAATTACATTAAAAGAAAATCTATTCTAAGTCAAAGTGCTACAATGAATATGAATGCATCTCAATCTTATTGTTATTCATGGAATATGTCTAGGTGCAATGCCACTTGAATGAGATGTTGTACAGTTGACTCAAATCTACATTGTTGGCACTCACTAACTATTTGTTAATATTACAAAAGAAAATTGCAAGAGCTTAGCTGCATTACTAACCAAATGCTACCAAATAAATGGTGGATAATTGCATATTTATAGAAAAATAAGAAAATTATATTGACACATGTATTAATGCATCTGGCTACATTGACCTTGTTGACGTAGCTACAATATAGTAGATGTGACATAGCATTTGTGATGTAGTAATCAATTGAGATGTGTTAATGGAGATGCATTAACACAAATGTAACATAGCATCTGTGATATAGTATCGATGATATTGTAGTTGACTGATATGCTTATGATATTCTTAACAAATGATGCTTCATTAGTTGTTGTTGAAACTTTGGAAAAATTGATGATTTCATGAATTATTTCTAAAGAACTTGCTAAATGCTTGATGAGATTGATGATTAATGGTGATTGATGAAGGAATATTGTTGAAATTTTTCTAAAGAATACAATTATTTAGGATAGTTAAATGTAAGAAAATGAAGAGTTGTGAAGAGAATAATGAGAGTTGAAAATTCATACACAATCTTTATTCTCAAATTACAAAAGTATTACATCATAATATGACCTCGGTATATATGAAAAATAATTGTGAACAAATTAGGGGATAATGAAAGTTATTTTCCAACAAAAAAATGAATAAATCATAAAAATAATAATGAATTAGGGCTAAAAAAGTACATTTATGCATCAATTCGTAAAATAAAATTAATTTAATTTTTTCCTTTTAGTTTTAGAAAAAGATAGAGTACAAGGCTTTGCTTCCTAAATTACAAGTTATGCTATAAAGTTACTTGCATTAGATAATAAAATAGGGTATATGCTTAGAAGGGTTACATTATGACCTAATGATTAGTGGACTAGCACAATTATTGTTTGCTTGCAAATCCTTTCCTACTACTCTTCTCATAACATAACTTAGAAAATGCTCCAAAATGGCCATATTCTAATTTAAAAGCCCAGTCTAAACTCCCCAACCATGATAGCAAGGATGAAAATCCAAGTTCAAGAAAATCCCCCTCTACATTCCATTAGCTCTCCTCAATAACCTTCTTTTGATTCTTAGGCTTTAAAAGTGATAATTAAATATACCGTTGGTTAGTTAGTGGAGGAGACAACTCAATTATTAGTTAATGTAGAAGATTTTGAGAAGGGTTGACAAATTATCTCCATTAGGAAATTGAATCAAGGAAGTCATGAATGTGTTAACTATCATGCCATGTTTGACGCTTACCATAAAGCTTTAGAGGAGAGTCTGAAATAGGGAAGGTAGACGTGATATTAACCTATTTTTCTTTTCTTGATCGTAAAATTTGAGGGGCTAAATCTTAGATCTTCTTACATTTAGGTCCATGTAAGAAAAGTATCAAGTCATCTCAAAAACATGGAGAATTGTTAAAATAAGATGGATAGGCATATTGTGAATGATCAGTAGGAGACTCTCAATCGTAACCTCCATGGTAGTTTAGAAAAGTTTATGAAGCTGCCCCAAGATATATAAATTAATGGGATTTTGAAGTCCCTAATTTTCACATCTTCCTCAAAATTATCCTTTCTTGAAACTATGTTAGTTTATAGAGTTCAAAGAAAATATATTTCTTTAAATATTTAATTCAAATCAATTCTATAAGTATGTTTTTATGACAAGAGACTAAGGTTTGTAAATTTTCCTGACTTCTTTGGCCTAGGTGAAGTGGATGAAAATCTCTCCTAAAGAGTTTGAGAGGAGATCTTATTTTTCTCTGGTGAAATTACTATTACTTCCTCTATCCTTAGATGATTGGTGATGAGTTGTGGATTGGCTACGTCGATGAGGCCTCGTTGACTTGGCCTTGTCGACTAGGCCTAGTCGATGCAGGGTCTATTCTTGCCTATAAATAGATGCCAACCTATCATGTTTAGGCATCATTTAATCATAGCTGTACTAAAGATTTTGTAATTTTTCCATGTGAAAATTAGAATATTCTTCCAAGTGCTTGTAGCATGAGTCATTGAGTGTACAGATTTTTATTTGAGCACTATTGTACCTAAGCACAATAGTATGTGCAACAATAAAGATGAACTTCTTGGTAAACCTTGCAACATTTTGGATAGTTTAAATGTTTCATTTATGCATTTAATATTTTTAGCTATTTATTCAATGTTCTCTAGTAATTAAGCTAATTAGGTAATTAAGAGAGATAAGCTAAATAGCAATTATGTAAACACATAAGTACGACCGCTTCGAGTATGTGTATGACATTTGGTAATCTCAGCAACGCTTAATGCTTGGTAACCTAGTGATGAGACATGAAATTGCTCATATTGCTGGTGGTCGCATTAAGGCACCCACGATAACGCATCCACATTATATCATGGGTCGCAATATCTATCTCATCTGCCCGCGATATCGCATACGCGATATTGTAGTCAGCCGCAATTTCTATAAATAAGAGGCATCTCTCCCTCATTTGACATCCTAGTTTTAGAGTGGCAAAGCTCTGGCAGTTTGATCCCTCCAGAGTTAGATTTTTTCCCGTGTTTGCCCGCAGTGTGGTGAATGTAATTGTACGGTGTCTTTATTCAAGTGTGCCATACTTGGACATGCACATGACCAGCAATAAAGATCGAGATTACTTCATCATTGCAACAACCAATTTGTTATTTATTTATTTCTTTATTTATTTAATATTATTTATTGTTTTCTCTCTCTCACCCTTAAACTCCTAGAACGCGGAATGAGTACGACTTAATTATGAGCATTTAAGTGTGACTGCTTGGTAGGCTAGTGGTGTAGCTAGGATCTACGCTTGGTAATCCCGATGGCGTACCTAGGATCTACGCTTGGTAAATCCTAGTGGTAGTCATGCATGAGGTCCAAGATGTGTACGGTTGATCAAGGAATCGGTTGCTCGTCGCACTTAGGCTAGATTAGATTTTCTTACCCTTTTCCTCCTAGCTTAGCTTAGTTTTATTATTTTCCACTGCCATCAGGAGTAGCATTAGAATTAGAACACATCATACACCTCATCTGGACTAAACCATACGTGACAAGTACAATACTAGTCTAGGTGGAAAGACAGCGAACTGCGACCTAAGAATAACTATCTAGGTGCCACAACTAGTTCGTCTGCGGAGTTCGACTGGATCGTGTGTGCTACGCTCATTTCGTATGGTTGAGTGTAGGGGTACCTCGCCACTCATCACCCAGAAATGTTATACGTGTTCAAGATGTGTATGGTAAGTGGATTGGATACTTATGTTAGGACTAGTTAAATAGTAATTAGCTTATTAGATTAAAGTAGGTATTAAATTATTTTATTCTCTATCTTGTTTATTTTAAGCACCAAACCATAAAATATAACACGACAAAAATCATGTGCCTTAATTACACTTAAACCATACTAATGAGAGCGGTTACTCTAGTGGTTACTCTAGTAGTTATTCTAGTTATTAGAGTGGTTACTCTAGCAGTTGCTTTAGCAGTTTATTCTAATTATTAGAGCACTTACTCTAGCGGTTTATTCTAATTATTAGAGTAGTTACTCTAGCAGTTTATTCTAATTATTAGAGTAGTTAATCTAGCAATTTATTCTAATTATTAGAGTGGTTACTCTAGTTATTAGAGTAGTTGCTCCCAAGCCTATAAATACAGTGCCCAGGGGCACAATTGGGAGAAGTCTTTTAGCAATCAAGTAGCGAAACTCTTACAGTCTATTTAAAAGTTAGAATATTTTCCAAGTGCCCGAAGCAGGAGGTCTATGTGTGGATGGATCTTTATTCGAGCATTGTGTACCTAAGCACACCTTGCGTACGACAATAAAGACGAGCTCTTTGATTCATCCTTGCAGGACTTGAGATTTGTTTTCTTACACATTTATTTTATTTTATTTTCTTATGCATTTATTTTGTTTTATGCACTTTACATTTATGTTATTAGCATAGAATTCATTTTGATCAATTATGCAAATCGTTAAATTACATAAGCATGACCGCTTCAAGCATGTGTGTAATGCTTGGTAACCTAGTAACGATTAGTGTTTGGTAATCCCAATAGTGTTGCACTGGTTTAGGATGTGTACGGCAAGTGGGAATTGATGCTTGTGTTAAGATTAGTTAGAACTTAGTTAATGAGTAGTTAAATTAAATTATTCACCTAGTTATCTCTCACTTTCCCTATTAGCATAGGACATAAAAACATAAAAGATATAAAAATCATATGCCTCAAGCTTACTTAACCATACAATCACGACATACAAGTAAGTTTGGGAAGACAACGATCAATCAACCTGTTCTTGTTCCACAAGGGCACATAAGCACTTATTCCTTGGAATTTGACTGGATCATGCGTGAAACACTTGTATTCATATGGTGGAGCATAGGGGTTACCTCAACGCTCATCATTGGCGCCGTTGTTGGGGACTTAGTTGTTTGTGTGCTAATTAGAACATAGGAAATCATTCACATTGTTGGAATGAACCCTTAGGGTTGATTGAGAAAATAATAAACAAGAATACATTGCACACTAAATAGACAAGTATGTCTCCTTCTTCATACAAAAGTGCCTCACTGCCTAGTTCTGAAATAGGAAACAGTTGATGGCGTAATACACATGATGTTGATCCGCCAGTTCCTCAACACGTTTGAGTGGTATATATTCATCCCAATGAGTATATACTAGATTTTACCTTTATCCTCCATCAAGATGAACAAATAAGTTGGTGAGACTTAGAGGGTAACATAGTGTTACCTCATGATCGTTTAGTCTTGAGCATGCTTTTTCATGCTCTCACATGAATTGACATGCTGCACTTACATGTAGAATACATTGTGCAAGACCATGACTCAAGAGAATACTGTTCCATAGAGGCACAACATCAAAGGGACTTACAATAGTAGAGACATCATAAGTCTTTGAAGCATAAGTGATCCTAGGATGTCCCACATGTCTTAAGCGAAAATGAGGGTGGTGAACCTACCTCAGGCAGTCATCCACACAATGATGTTCCTTCCCTTGACTTTGGCCAAGATGTTGTGTATCAGAACCTTCATTCCACTATTCATAACCTAGGTTTTGATACCCATGGGCACAAAGGGTTTGAAAAAGGGACATAAACTCATGGTAAAGGTGGACATTCTGATCGCAATCGTGATTGGGGTCAAGACCATAAAAGAGAAGGTAGCAGAAATTGTCATAGTGATAGTTCTCCTTCTTCTTCACCTTCATCATTTCCTTCACCCTCTCCTTCAATATTTGGACGTAGTCATAAAGAAAAAAATCAAGTGGATAAAGGTAGGCAAACTAGAAGTCATAGATGAAAGAGCCAGGAAAGGGGATGAGGGCACTCTAGAGAATCACAACATAGAAGAAGAAAGAGTAGGGAACAATGTAGGCATCATAGACGCCATGGACGAGACGATCACAATGAACCCCTACTCAGTACTCAAAGTATGTTAGACATAACTAAGGCTATTAGAATTCCAACAAGGCACCAGAAAGATAGTAGGATTAAGAGATTAGATATGAACAATATCCCACGATTTGAAGGGGGATACAACGTTGATCCTCAGAATCACTTACAAATATTCCATGATGTAGGTGCCTTACAAAACATAGAAAATGAATAGAAAAAACTTAAGTTGTTCCCACAAACACTAGTTAAAGAAGCGGAAAGCTAGTATCGATCCTTAGAACTGGAATCCATTCGTAGGTGGAGTACCATGTTAGAATTGTTCAATGATAAGTACCAAACGTACTCTTAAGTGTCTAACTTTTGAAAGCAAATCGAAGGCTAGAAACAAGGAGTACATAAACCCTTGGATGCTACCATGGGTTGATATTATGCATTGTTACAGTGTTGTCTTGGCCACAGTTATTTGCAAAGGGATCAACTGCACCATTTCGTAGATGGGCTTAGGCATGAAATGAGAAGAACCCTTGGGACTTACGCCCAAGGAAGAATATTTGAGCTTAGGTCCCATCAAATTCAAAGAATATTAAAGCAAGTTGCTAAGGAAGAAGATGAGCTACAGAAGAGAGTAAGTGTGGAAGAATATAATCAAGATCCTTCCCTCCAGAAGAGGGGAGTAAGATTTTGTGAGGATGAACGAAGAGATGGTGAATAGGAAAACTTTGCCTATCCAAAAGTTGACATCAGAAGTATCGTCAAAGGTAGACCAAATGTGGGATTCCCTAGAAAATATATTTCAATATATTTTTAAAATAGTAGAGGAGTTTAGAGAGTAAGGTAGTGATTGTGAAAAAAGAAAAAAGAGAGAAGTTGAACATGCACGTAACAAGGGTAAGGGCAAAGTTGCCATCATTAAAGAGGTTGTGGAGTCGGAAACAGACAATGATAGTGGATGTGAAATATGTAAATATGACAATCCTAAGGGATGTTACCCTGTAATCTCAAATCTGCAAGAGTCTGGGATGTATGCACTCAACCCATGATTGAACAAATGGAAAGCACCCTGAAGGTTACCTTACCCCCAAGGTAACCTAAGATAGTTTCACCAACCCTTAACATATTATCCAAGTGGAACTCCACCATAGCTGATTGAGAAATATCAATAGTGGTAGCACCCGCAATCATGGGGAATGCCACCACCAAGGCAACAATATCCTTACTAGGAACTTGACCCATATGGATATTATGTGCAGTAGCCAATCTCCCCATGTAACTCTACTGATCACATCACTCCTCAACCTCACTACCAAGCTCATGAGTATTATGGGACTCCATCTTGTAGGGGTGATATTCTACAAACATATCATCATTCTCATCTGGCCACATCTCTTCCACCAATAGCTCCACTACCACTTGCTCCAACTATGTAGGGTGAAATCCCTACCCAGCCATAGCAACGTAAGGCCACAAGGGTTGTTAAATCTTAACCTACTATTGATTTCAACAACCACATGAAGAAAATACCTTTCTTTAGAACCAACGGTCCAACCAAGCCCTTGCAATCACAAGCGGTTGATTCCTTAGACACCTTAGTATTAATGAGAACTTCAGAGCCTTCTTTAACTCAACCACCGCACTCAATGCATACAGTCATGCTAACACATGCTGTCACTAATTGGATCAAAGTTGGACACTTGATTTCTCAAGAAATGTACAAGGCCTAGAACCTACCTCCATTGAAAATGAGCAACATCTATCTAGAGTTGGCCGACTAGTCCATCACTATCCCATTGGAACTGGTGGAAGACATTGTTACCACTATTTGTGGGTGGTCGTACCTAACTAACTTCTTAGTGATTCATGTAAAAAATGGTAAAGGGGGTTTTCCTAATCATAATGGGAAGAGCATGGCTAAGCACCATCGACACATGTCTAGGAATCCATGATCTTTCC
>MNCI01035712.1:666968-720616 GCA_015680685.1 Gnetum montanum
ATCATTAGTCTGTTCTGGGTTGATGCATTTTTTTTCTTTGGTGAATTCTTGTGGGTATGTTTTTAACTCTTGCTTCCAAATGACATTCCTAGAGCCTACGGACTCTTTGGTTTGTGGGTTTGTTAGGGCATAGAAGGCATGATCCTACTTTGGGGAGGACCCATTGGCATTCCTTTTTGGTGCAATTGTTAAGTTCTTTTCCTTAAACATTTTCTGCAATTGATCATCTCTTATTTCATCCCCATCCATGACATCCATTTTATTGGTGTTGTTGTTATTTTTTTCCATCTTTTTTGTTCCTCATATTTTTCCATCTTATAGCTACTGGAGGTTCGCTCTTAGTTGTGGGGGACCTAGCACAAATTTTTTAATTTTCTCCATTTTACTAGTCACCTAACCCCTACACCTTGGGTAGTCACCTGTGATAAATCTCTGAACCAGTTTCTACCATAACCACAACTTAGCCAATGCACTTCATATCAAGGCAAGGTATCAATTGCATTGTGGTTTATCTATCCTTGCTCATTTGTGATTGTGTTGTGTGTGTAGGTGACGATCATACAAAAAATGGATTGGGCTTAGAGGAAGCACTCAGGAAGGATCGACACTAGAGCATTTACGAAAGGAGTAAGTTTGGTGGTGTGGCTATGGATAAATAACGGAAGGTGCAATCTTAGCATTGGCAACAACATGCTTCATTTTCTTTCTCTCTCTTTCTCTACAAGCTGCCAAATAAAGGCTTGAATGTCATTTATGTACGAGTGTTTACCACAATGGTCATGAACAATAATGCTATAATATGATTATTGATTCGTTCACTGGGCACGTTAAGTCTATCATCCCATTCCACCATCAGTTGTTAATTAGTTAATAATCCCATACCTTCCCAGTATTTTGTAAGGAACTTGAGGACAAGTTTTCATTCAATTGTGGGGGTACGATGATAGCGGTTACTCTAGTGGTTACTTTAGTAGTTATCCTAATTATTAGAGTGGTTACTCTAGTATTTTCTTTAGCGGTTTATTCTAATTATTAGAGCACTTACTCTAGCGGTTTATTCTAATTATTAGAGTAGTTACTCTAGCAATTTATTCTAATTATTAGAGTGGTTACTCTAGCAGTTTATTCTAATTATTAGAGTAGTTACTCTAGCAGTTTATTCTAATTATTAGAGTGATTACTATAGTTATTAGAGTAGTTGCTCCCAAGCCTATAAATACAGTGCCCAGGCGCACAATTGGGGGAAGTCTTTCAACAATCAAGTAGTGAAACTCTTGTAGTCTATTTGAAAGTGAGAATATTTTCCAAGTGATTGTAGTAGGAGGTCTACATGTGGACAGATCTTTATTCAAGCATTGTGTACCTGAGCACACCTTATGTATGGTAATAAAGATGAGCTCTTTGATTCATCCTTGCAGCACTTGAGATTTTTTTTCTTATGAATTTATTTTATTTTATTTTATTATGAATTTATTTTATTTTATGCACTTTACATTTATGTTATTAGTGTAGCAATTCATTTTGATCAATTAAGAAAATCATTAAATTACACAAGCATGACCACTTCGAGCAAGAACTTAGTTAATGGTAACTCAGTCACCATTAGCGTTTGGTAATCCCAACAATATTGCACTGGTTTAGGATGTGTATGACAAGTGGGAACAAATGCTTGTGTTAGGATTAGTTAGAACTTAGTTAATGAGTAGTTAAGTTAAATTAGTCACCTAGTTATCTCTCTCTTTTCCTATTAGCATAGGACATAAAAACATAAAAGATATAAAAATCATATGCCTCAAGCTTACTTAACCATACAATCATGACATACAAGTAAGTTTGGGAAGACAATGATCAATCAAACCATCCTTTTTCCATAAGGGCACATAAGCACTTAGTCCTTGGAATTCGACTGGATCATGCATGAAATGCTCGTATTCGTATGCTCGAGCATAGGGGGTACCTCATCGCTCATCACATACCTTGAGATTCACAAGTATGGTTAGGAAGACAATGAACATCCTCAACGTAAAGTTTACCTTCTAAAAGAACTAGTGCATTGGAAACTATAGAGTCCATAGAATTTGACTGGATCATGCATAAACACTTTGTGATTCATATGGTTGAGTGTAGGGGTACCTTCATTGCTCATCATTGGCACTATTTCTATGAACTCTTTTTGTTGAAATGTATGCTATCTAGGATTAGTGAGCATTATTAATATCATTGGATGAACCCCAATGTTGACATCACTCTCAAATTGTATAATTACACATCATAGTGATATTTTATTTATTTTCAAAATTTTTTCTTCTCACAGGCATGAAGATGTCAAACCACTTGTCCCATAATAGTGCAAGGTAGTATATACTCATCCAGATGAGTGTGTGTCTGATTTCACCTTCATATTGCACCAGTATGAACAATTGCGATGGTGTGATATGGAAGGCAACATTGTAATGCCTCCCAACTGATTTGTGCCCGTGATGCTGCTTCAAACTGTTGTGAAGTTAGGCATCCATGATCTCTAAGAGGAGTACATTTATATAATTATGACTATTGGGACTACTATTCCACTAAAACACAATGCTGAAGAGATCAACATCAGGAGAAGCAACATGAATGTATGAAGGGGAAACAATGCACCAATTCCTTATTCCTGTTGAACCAAGACAATAATGAGGGTCCTTTCTCTAGAGGCTTTCAACATGAAAATTCTCCACCCCTCGATATTGGTGATGGGGGTGTGAAGCTAAATCTACATTTCACTATCAACAGACTAGGTTTAGAAAAAGATAACAGTTAAGGCAGGGGCTTGGATAAACATTAAGATGATAAGAAACCTGACAAATGTGGCCATGACAACCAAAGGGAACTTGGAAGATACCATGGTGGTGATAGTTCTCATTCATCTTCATCCTCTTCATCTGCATCTTCTTCTTCCTCTTCTTCTAATGCTGAAAAAATTTATAGAAGAAATAATTGTGATGGAGGTGGATAGTAAAACAATAATACTAGCTATCATGCCCACAATAATCGAAGGGCCAATAAAGGACATCATTGATAGCAATGAAATAATGCTAATGATGAGCCTTTATTGGCAACTCGAAGCATGCTGAACATTGCAGAGGTAGTCAAGATTCCAACTAGGCATGTGAAAGATAGTTAGATCAAGCTCTTAGACATGAACAATATCCCAAGATTTGAGGGGGGATATAACTCTAATCCACAAAATCATCTACAAGCCTTTCATGATGTTTGTGCGTTATAAAACATAGAGAATGTTGGCAGAAATTGAAGCTATTTCATAGGACACTCATGAAAGAGGCAGAAAGCTAGTACTAGTCCTTGGAGCTAGAATCTATACACTGATAGAGTACAATGGTTGAGCTATTTAATGATAAATACTAGATGTACTCTAGATTGTCCAATATGAGAAGGAAAATCTAAGGCTAGAAATAGGAAACACATGAACCCTTGAACACTACCATGGGTAGATATTATTCTCTCTTACATTGATGCTCTAGCCATGGTTATTTTCAGAGGGAATAACTTCACCACATCATAGATGGGCTTAGAGCAGAAACTAGAAGAACTCTTGGGGTTTATGCCTAAGGGAGACTATTCAAACTAGGAGCTCATTAGATATAAAGGTTGATAGAGCAGGTAGCAAAAGAAGAAGGTGAGTTGTGAAAAATAAAAAGTGTAGAAGAATATAATAGGAAACCTTCCATCAAGAAAAGTGAGGTTCAATTTTATGATGTGGAGGAGTCACGACTAGATGAAGTGGTGAATAGGAAAATCATGCCCATCCAAAAATTTGTTTATGATATTTCAACAAAGGTTGATAAATTATGGAATTATTTGGATGAAAAATTCCAAACTACTATGAACCTTACTATAGAATCCAAAATAGAAGAATAGTGATCACAAACATAGGAGGTGAAATGAAGCTGAACGTGCCTACCAAAGAGGTAAGGGCAAAGCTGCTATAGTAGAAGAAGTTGTGGAGAATCCAATGATGATGTTGGGTGTGAAATTTGTTAATATGAAAATATAAAGGGATTGTGGTCTATGGTGTCACACTTACAAGAGCTTGGGGTGTACACATTGAATCCTCAACTAGCAAGGAGGCAAGCACCAAGACAATTGCCTTATCCTCAAGGTAGTCCAAGGAAGTTCCACTAGCAAAATTAAGCTTACTATCCAAGTGGAGCACTGTTGCAACTGTACAAGTAATACCAGTAGTGGAACAACCAAAATTATGGGGAATGTTGCCACTAAGATAGTAGTACCCTTACATGCAACTAAATCCATTTGGATACTATGTTTAGAAACCTATTTCTGCATGAAGTTTTGGTAGCCACACCTCATTCCAGTATCACTATTACCCTCTGGAGTACCATTGAACTCATTCACCATCTACTTGAGGGGAGAATCCATATCCATACCATCCTTTGCATCTATCTACATACATCCCTCTTGAAAGACCACCAAATTTGGGCTCCCAGGTCTCAACTATGAATTTGGCTAAGTGTCAAAACTTGGAAAATTGCTATAAGTGTTGAGACTACACTCCCACTACTAGTACTTTGCTTTAGAGTGTAGTCAGCGTAGTTGATATGGATTGTAGATTTGTAGAATTTTCTAAGTGTTAACAACAACTGCAAACTTTTCTAAGTGTTTTGAATATGCTCACCCTCTTAGAACTATGCTCTAGAGCATAGTTAGCGTAGTTGAACTTGGAATGATTAGTTTTGCATATTTTCCTAAGTCTCAAGCTAGAGGCTACTGAGCATGGTTGGGATGGATGAAACAGTTTGGCAAATTTTCTAACTTCTAAGCCTATGCTCCTTACTATGCTCTAGAGCATAGTTAGCATAGTCTACATGGGCATGTCATATTTGCCAAATTTTTTTGAGTGTTAGGGCTATGCTCATACCTTTAGGACCACACTCTAGAGCATAGTTAGCATAGCTTGTATAGAGCATCATTTTCTGTCAATATTTGCCTAACTCCCAGGGCTATGCTCTAGATTTTAGGTAGCATAGTCTACCGAAGCTACCTTTAGAAGCCTTTAGAACTCAAAAACAACTTGCATCTCAGCTCCAACGTTCCTTTAGCAAGAATGATAAGCAATTTGCATATCTTTTACACCTCCCATTTTCTCCTAAGTTATACCTACACTCAACACCACTCGAGAGGGTGGGTAGTGTAGTCTTCAAATTGCACTATTTTGCATCATTTTCAGGTACATTGCAGTCTATTCGGCACTCGCACATGCAGTCTCGATAGCGTACTCGCAATCTAGCAATCTCATAGGGTCAATTAGAGCACACCAACAGAACACCATTTTTCTTTAGTGGAAGCATAGTTGGGGCTAGTGTAGTCCTAAGTACCCCTCTACCACATGGCGCTCAATCCATGATTCACACCAACCTTAATCCTATAAATACCCCTGCATCTCATGTTTTAGGGGTTGACATTTTTCATTTAGTAGTTGGCATTTTTCCATAAGCACTCTTACACCTAAGCATGCTTAGTACCTTGACAAACTTTGGGACACCATCAACCACCATTGCACATCACCACAATGCCTTTGTACACCACCCAGTGCATTGCCAACCACCACAGCTTGTAGGACATTGCAACAAGAAACTTGATAGACTTAGACTCCACAATAGATGTTAGTTCTTGATGGCCACACCCTAAGATTGTGACTACACTCACCTACTACACCTATTGTACACTATGTATCTCCTAAAATTTCCTTTGTAAGTGACTATGCTCCCCCCATTTGGGGTGGTGCTGCTTTCTCTTTTACCTACATCTTGCTCAATTTTTAACATTTTCTCTTGCATTGTAGCATTTTATTCACATTTTCATCATTTAAGCAAGTATTCGCACATTTGCACCCTTATTTTTGCATCCAAAATCTTTGCTATGCTCACATTCATGGACATTGCAAACATTGCATCACCACCTTAACATTCATTTCATTGTAACACTTGTAAGTCCGAGTTTGATCAACAAGACTGTCCTAGGCACCCTACTTCAGTTTTCTAGTAGGCGCTCGCATGAGAGCAGGGTCAAGACTATGCAACTGTGGACCCCTCAATGTTCCATTCTAGCCTTTGACATTTTTGGCTGCTATAGTTTTCTAGCACTAGAAAAAGGGCCTTTGCCATTTCCTTCTTTGGCTATCCCTTGGCTGTTGCCTTGCATGCTCTCTGCATGAATGGTGTTGACTGGACCCTTTATTCGGTTCCCCTGGAACCTCGCTAAACAACACCAAAGCACATAACTTGCAATTGCTAGCTCTAGTGTAATGAGTGTAGCTATAAATTTTGGGTTCGCAATAAAGCATAGCTAGCT
This sequence comes from Gnetum montanum, assembly GCA_015680685.1. Taxonomy (NCBI): domain Eukaryota; kingdom Viridiplantae; phylum Streptophyta; class Gnetopsida; order Gnetales; family Gnetaceae; genus Gnetum; species Gnetum montanum. The sequence continues at coordinate 673,338 of MNCI01035712.1, forward strand.
CTAGTGTAATGAGTGTAGTCCTAGAGTTAGCATCTTTTTCAGCAATTTATAGTTAGTCAATTTTCGGCATTTTTATACTTAGTCATTTTTCTTTGTTTCTACACTTAGCTATTTTTCAGCTTTTGTAAACCACCAACTCTTGGCATTCTCCCTTGTCCCATGAATCTCAAATAGCCTTTGACCTCCTCATTGAGTATAGTTGTTGTCTAGCTCATTTAGTGGAAATTACAGATTAACCTTCCTAGGGCTAGGGGCCTTGTCCTAGCACAAAGGCAATCTTTGAGGTAGTGTAACCTGCTTCTTGAGGTCATGGTGCTCAACAACGAGTGGTATAAATTCATTTGTGTAAAAATCTAGGTGGGTTTGCCCTTAGACCACTAAGAAATGGAGGCCAAACATAGTTATGAGATCATGTACTCCCTTCTTATTTCAACTTTTTCTCACTAGTGGATGTTGGATAATCTTGTCCGCAGCATGGGCCATGGGGAAGGGGTGGACTATGAGGAGCCCCTCTAGGAGTATCTAAATGAGTTCAAGGATTAATTCAAGCATGAGAACCCTTTCCATGCCTTATTCTACTAGACATTCTATGCTTTCGATCCTCTACAGTCCTGTAGCCTAGCATCACTGCCCAGGTCAACATTTGTGGTGGTAACTCACCACATGCCGCATATGCACTAGGATGCTACTCCACCTTTTAGTCTTTCTTTTAGAGTTCCCTTCACTGTTCCTTCATAACTTGTTCAACTTTTTCAACCCATTCAACCTGTTCAAGTCATCCAGCCTTCTGTAGTAATAACCGTTGCACCTACGCAACCCTACATGCACAGCATGCATGTTCCTCCCCTACCGTATGTGACTCAAGCATCATTCATCCTGCCTACCATGCTGGAACCCTTTATAATAGCCTAGCCCACAAATCTATGGTGGGGCTTGAGTGCTGTGTCCATGGCATAGCCCATGCAACAAGCATCACATGTGGTCATGTAACCCAGAGTTGAGTCATGGGCCACCCAACAACCACAGTAGGTAGCACAACCCATGTAGGCTACCATTGCAACTGCACTTGGCTTGGATCAAGAATTCCAGCTGATCCAAAGCCTAACCAAAGAGGTTAAGTAGCTTAAGGTCACCTCCTTAGAATTAGTATATGTGATGAACTTTTACTAGGATGATCCAATTAGTTCTATAGTTCCACCACTGGCATTGTTCACTAGGGTCTTGCTCCTACAATTCACCAAATGCAATGGTGAAGGAGAATCTAATGTCCATCTGGTAACCTTTCAATCTAAATGCCTCCTACTATAGGCATGATCAAACACCTTCATTCATGTGTTTTCCATGTCACTGATTGGAAAGGCACTAGATTGGTACTGTGTGCTCCCTAGGGCCTCCATCACTTTTTTCAAGGAGTTGCTTACCCAATTCGTCACATGATTCAAGTACAACTTGAAGCCTAAGGTGACCTTGGACTAGCTGATGTAGGTCAATGAGGGCCACTTAGAGCCCATGCAAAAGTTCATCCAATGGTGGAGCACGTCACTCAATGAGATCCATGAGCCTATCACAGAGACACACCTATTGATCATCTTTAAAGGCACAGTGAATGACTTCATCAAGTCAAAACTATACTACCTTGTCCTACAATCCTTGAGCTAAGAATTTGCTCAAACTAAGGGCATTCAATATGTGGTGGAGGCCAACAAGTATCTGGTCTACATGGCCTACAAAAAATGGCATGCAAAGAGGAAGAAAGACAAGAACAAAAGTAAGCAAATAACCATAACCATTGCAACAATGACACATGAAACTAAGCCTATGAATGCCAAACCAATGACCAAGCCATCCAAGGCTCTATCCAGCAACAACAAGGTAGCTAGCCCTAGTCTGGTGGCAAAAAACTAGTCTACGTTGTCCACGACCACGGTGCCAGTTGCCACAAGGCCTAACTTTGAGCACAAGGAACCTTCAAAGTATACACCATTGCCTATCAAGTGGTCAGAGCTGTTGGATCAATTGCTTCATGCTAGACACATCTAGTGTAAGAAAATGTCTAAGGATGCTCATAAGCAGCATGACCGATACTATGAGCTCCTTAGAAATCCTTCAGCTACATTGCCTAATGAGCCCTTGGTCCCTAAACATTTTAGATTAGATCGATTTTTCTAGTATCACTAATTGCAAGGTCATGACACAGACTTCTATGTGGCTTTGCAGGATGGCATCCAACACATGATTGACAAGGGTGAGTTGGTCCTTGATGCTACAAACCTAATGTGCCCCTAGAACCAATCAATGGGAGTTTATAAGGACTTGTTCAATGCAAGTAGTGTAGGGTACATCATCAATGCCATTAGCATTGATGACAATGCAAAACTGGAATGGGAGTCATTCATGGTTTGTGTACCCTTTGGTAGTGCTAGGGCCTCCTTGATAGCAACTAGTTTAAGGACCCCTTTTTTCATTAGAGCACCACCTTGGGCACTCATAATATGCTTTGTGTTTAGGGCCTTGTAGCATGTTATAGCTATGATAGCCCAAAAACCCTTTTTCATAAGGGTGCCGCAACATGGGGGCTCCTCACATGTTGGGATTTTAGTGGTGGGTAATGCATTTGCCCTTGCTCAACCATAACCCTATCTTGAAAGTGACATCAACAAGCAAACAAGATGGTAAACTAGGAGGCCTAATGAGCACCTCACTGAACGAATGCTAAGGAAACACAAGGAGCAAAGGGCATTAGGCCCACCAAAGCCTATTTCCTTGTCCTTCATACTAATGGCCCAATCAACTGAAGAGGCCACAAAAACTAGCAACCAACATTGGAGCATTGAGGATTTAGTAGCAAGCAACCCACAATAGAGCATTGAAGCTCCAAAGTAAACAAAGCAAGTAAGGCCCAAATCCCCTCCATAAGAGATTTGTCTCTTGGGCTGAATGGAGAAGATGAAGGCCACCAACAACAAAGTGGTAGAAAATGGCAAAGATTTCCTTGATGCATTGGTACAAGTCAAGTAGGATTTGAAACAAAAAAAATACAATGTTAAACTTGTATGACTTGGTAATGATCTTCTCTGCCCATTGTGAAGCATTAGTGCACATGTTTACCTCTATCCCTGTCATGGATAACATTCCAGTAGACGAATACTCCATGCACACTGTGATGTTTCCTCTTCCCTTGCAAGAATTAAGTTCAATGCCCCTAGTGTTTCATGATGAGGTGATTAAGATGGACGTTGAGAAGGGTCAAGTCATTACTGCACTAATGTTCATCACCATCCGTGTGGAAGATTGTAGGATCCACAGGGTGCATGTTGACGATGGGGTGGCAACCAATGTCATCCCATACACGGTTGTTGACAAGCTTGGTCGTGCTGACTAGATCCAACCAACAAAGACAACATGCTTGAAGTCCTTAAATGGATCAAATGTTGTAAGGGGAATTATCATGATAGCCTTCATTGCAAGGGAGCAGTTCCCTATTACTAGCAAATTCATAGTGGTTGAAGAGATGCTAGGTGTCAACTTGATCTTGGGTAGGCCCTATCCTAGCCATGGACCATCTCCTTCCTAATCCATTAGGAAATCCACCTTTCATACAAAGGTGGAGAGGTTATCATACATGATGACAATGTAGCCTCTATGACCGTCAACAACATTGATGTTGAATAAGGGTCAAAGGTGGAATTCCCCAATGATATGCCTCTCACCAAAAACGAAGGTGAAAAATGTGAAGCATACCAACTCAAAGAGCCAATAGAAGCCCTTGACCCTCCGGAGGATGCTTTGTGGGTAGAATTGCCCTTCAATATACTTGACAAAGGTTAGGGTGAGTACTATATCATACCCTTCAGGCCCTATGCACCTTCTAACCTATACTAGATTAAGAAACAACTGTGCAACTAAGGCATTTCCTTGGTCCAATAAGCATTGGGTCCCTGCCTGCCCCACTTCTACATGCTTTTCTTGTTTGCATTTTGATTGCATTTTATGTTAGCTTGGTTGTTATCATTTTTTGCATTATTTATTTTGCATGTGTTCAATTTTTTGTAGTTGTGCATTTTTTCTAAGTTTAAACCTTTGCTTAATTACTTTTTGGTAATTATCTTACATATAAAAATAGCAAAATGTATAAAAATCATAAGGTTCAAAGATTAGAAAACGTTATGGCCCAGTAAGGCCAAAAACTGGCAGTTTTTCCTTTCTTCATTGTATGGCCTAGAATGATCCAAAACTATCAAACATGGCCTACCATGGCCTTAAACTAGCATTCTACGGCCTTAAACTAGCATTCTACGACCTTAAACTAGCATTCTATTGCATGACCTACCATGGCCTAAAATTGGTGATTAAATCTCCCTCTATTGCATGTCCTGAAATGGCCTAAAACTACTAGCATGGCCTGCCATGGCCTAAACTAGCAACACTTTTCCTTTCAATGCATGGCCTAGAATGACCTTAAACTATCATTGAGGCCTAAAATGGCCTAAAACTAGCAATTACTATAGCCTAATTACATTAACTCATCACAACATTAACAATAAGCATGGCAAATAAATATCAAAGTACACTCATGATACACTCCATGTAGCAAAAATCCACTACATCTCATGCTCATAAAAATAATATGGTATATGTCATCCACATTACACCACAAAAATACAGAAAATACAAAAGTGCTTGATGGTAGGGCTACATCAAGGTTTGCATAACTAGTGGTGCTAGGTGGGGGTGGAGGCTCCTCTTCTTTTGCCATGTCGCTAGGGCCTATAGCATCGCCTGGTGCTTGTCAGTAGCAATAATAGGACATAAAAATTGTAAGTGAGTGTACAATATACAACTAATAGAAAAAGCATAAAAAGTAACATAAAAGATCTAACCTAAGAGGATCCTACATTGACCATGTCTGGAGGTATTCTATTAAGGCCATCCTCTAAGTGTTAGAGGATATTAGCCTCTGATAGTTGCATCTAGTCTTCCTAGCTGAAGTTAATACCTGCAAGGGTCTTGTCTTCGTCCATGGGAATCCATGCAGGTTGCTACATAGAAAAAGTGGTATACAAAGTCTTCCCTAAAGGAATGGCAATCTCCCACTTAGGAGAACCACTAACCATTGTGTGGCAAGTGAAAATCTCAAAAGCCCAACACCCACCAATCACCTCAACGAACAACTCAAGGTGATGAGCTTTGACAAACTTCTCTTTGAGTTGCTACAGATATGCACCTCACTCACGCTTGTAGTGATGCTTGTGATCCTTCTACATGTACCCCCACTTTCACACCTTAGCATTGAAGCTCTTCCACTCCTGGCCATTTTGGGCAAGTAGGTCTATCTATAGCTTCTACTTGATGACCTCCCAGGTGGCCTCATTCTTGCCCTGGATTGCTGACCAGTACTAGCATAATCAATCTTTACAATCTGTCAGGTACCATCTCCCTATGTCTGAGCTAATAGAAAATCATATTAGGACTAAAGGTCCTTGATTTTCTTATTTTGGCTTGTGACTATCTCCTGAAGCTTATGCACATGTTTCCACAAGTGCTCATTTGAGCGCCTATAGGTCCATAATGCTTTTGCACTAGAAAGCACACACTTGCTAGCTACCTCATACACATAGCAAGGTACTTGTTCAACTTTAGGAGAATACTTAGGGATAACATCTACTTTGGCCACCTAGTTTAGATCCCAATGAAGCTTAGAACGTATTGGCATTCAACAAGTGAATTAATAGCAACCACAATCTAAGTGTAAAATTAGTAAAGAAACATGAGGAAAAATAACATCACATGCATATTGAGCTTGGGATCGACCTGTAGTATGTAGTCTACCATGTCCTCAACAATGCCTTCCATGAAGGCAAAATTTTCTGGAATCTCTATCCATTTCTCAATGTGGTAGGTAGGTGCAGGTGGTGGACCATTGGTAGGTGCATCTGTAGTTGCATAACAACAATAATTTTCAATAACTAAATAGCCAAAGATGCAAGAGCAAAAGAGCAAAATAGATGACAACTTAAAGTGCTTACCGAGTAAGCTCTTAGGTGTGAGAGCAGGGAGATCTCCCAGCTGTACACCATTAAAGAGGTTGGAAAAATTACCCTCGTTAGGGTGGAAAAACCCCTCTACATCAAACTACTAGAAGGCCTCCATGGCCTTGTGCATCCCCTCCTTGGGTGCCTCCTGCACCTTAGCTTGAGAAGGGACCGTCTTTGTTACTATCGCTGCTACTACTTTGGTAGCCCTATCACCTAACTCAAAAAAATAGCATAGTAACATTAGTGTAAGATAATAAGAAAACTTAAAATTTATAAACATAGAAAATTTAAGAACAAATGTATCTACACATGAACTAACCTATAACATCCATGTGCAAAATTGGTATCTTGAGGTGGATTTTCTTGGTGCCCACTTGTCCAACCATAGGGGCAGCCTCCTCTGCCAAGTGTGGCCTCTTGATCTTCATCTTGAAAGGTCCCACTATTTCTATGATGTAATGATTGGCCTTATTTTCATCCCTAATAATGGTTGGGGGACACTTGCCCACACTATCATGGGAATAATGTGACTGTAACCTCCTCAAGTGGGCTTTGGTCAGAAATAAGTATGACTCGTCAATCCCTTTTGGGGGGTCCTATGTGCAAGTTGTTATGAACAAGTGCCTAACGAAAGGCTTGGACAACTACTCATGATCCTTCACTACTTAGTGCTCACTATCCTAGACCACCAAGAACTTTGAAAACCTTTGTAGATACATTGGAAAGAATGCAAAGTGCATGTGAGACCTTGTGTGGAGGTTATAGCAAAATTGGTGATCTCGGTTTGTAGTCTAGTGGTGAGAAAGAAGGCCTAGTTAAACTTTGTGCCCTCCTTCAATACCTCCCTCATCACCTATGCCTACTCCACTCGAAGGATTTTTCCTTGGGAGATCAACTTTAGAAAGGCATAGACACTAAAAAGAGGATAAAGCTCCTAGACATCAGGCACACACACGTCTTTAACCATGATGCCTTTGTGAGATCGGTTGGTTCCCAACCACTCAATCTTTCCTTTGTGGTCCATCTCTCTATTTTTCTTGTCAATGATCAATGGTACCTTAGAGGGAAGGCCAAACATATCAACAAAGGAGGCGTTGTTGAGGTCTAGGACTACCTTCACTCCATGCATGTGGGTGATAAAGAAACATGCATCATTGCTGAAGGAGTCTATAATGGTGGCCATCTCAACCATTGGAATGCTAGGGTTAAGGGCCAAGAAAAGGTTCATTAATCATGAACTTCATCAGTCGGCTGGTCAACACCTCTGAGGCTTAATGGCACAACCAATGCTATGCCCCCTCTACATCACTGTACTTCATTATGAGGGTGGCCTCACTACAGCCTGTGGTGACTATTATCACCTCTCCTGAAGCAACTATAGCTATAACATAGGAAAAATTAATGTTAGCATTATGTAAGGGCAAATCAATGAGTGCATGTGAGCAAGCTTAAAAGATAAATGCACAAATGCTTACATGGAACAAACAGTGTGTGAGGTGTTGGTGGCAGTGCAATTGACTCCTCAAAGTTGGGCTTGCCACTAGCCGATCCCTTATCAAGCCGATCAAGGGTCTTGCACCACTTGAACACCTTTGGGTATCAAGTGGAATATTTCTTTAAATCTACTTCCACTTTCTCAAGCACGACCTCTCAAAAGTTCGTACTAGAGGAGAAAACCTCTAAGGTAGTGTGGGTCAAGGAAAGAGCCTCCTAATCATCGTGGAGCCCTTAATCATGAACTTTAAATTTGGCATAAAGCATAAGCAGTTAGTGGTTAGCAAATCTAGCATGGGCCAATAACAAGAAACATAATGCACAGTCATGGGAGTGCTCACCCTCCTACATAGTATATGGTGGCAGGTGGATTCTAAAACATCATATATACACACAAAGAAGCAAAGAGGGTGCTACTCCTGCTATAATAGAAAAACTCTGGCATCCCCTAGATCTTGGATAGGGGATGGAAGCCCTTGGGGCTTCACATTGAACCACCTACTCTATCATCATTGGTTGTGAGCGCATTAGACATGAACCTTAGTATGTCCCAGTTGGTCCTAGGCAGCAATGTCTTGGTGATCGTAGTCGCAGCCTCCACTGCTAAGTATGATCACATGATCACACTGAAGTGTTGTAGTAGGAATGTCAAGAACTTGGATGCCCTTGGCTAAAACCATACTGCTTGGTGACTCAACTTCATATTCAGTGTAGGTATGTTGGGAACTAGCTCACTCATGCAGTAAAGGATGCTAATAAGCTCCACGGTGATCAAGATAGGCTTAAACAATACCCTCCAATCACAAATGACAGATGCATTGTTAGTATACAATAGATGCATTTTGTCAAAAATTTATTAATTTACACTTAGAAAAAATTAGCATAGCATAACATAACCTAGAAAAAACATATCCTAGGGCCCCATGGGCCCCATGGATATAGGACGTTAACATACACATTTGACACACATGGTACTCATTGGGGTACAACATGTTAGCATAACATTAATATTTCATTTCACATGTGTGCATGTCTCGCATTATTGGTTTGCATGATTTAGCAATTTGACATTATTTTGGTTTGCAAGATTGACAGTATCATAGTTTTCATCATTGTTTACATTTAGCAAAATTTTTCAATTTTTTTTTAACTCTAGGTAATGTAGTCCAAAGAGTCTTAGAAAAAATTCGAACTCTAGGTTACCTCTAAGAGTGTGGCCCAGAAATGTGGAAAAATTTCTAATTGTCAGCTATGTAGCTCCTAGAGACTTCAAAAAATTTGAAAAAAAATCTAATTGCTAGCTACTCTTTAGGAGTGTAACCTTTGAAAAATTCAAAATCTTTTGCAAAGAAAGAAAAAAAACTAATTGTTTGACATGGCATGCCACACACTCTATACTAACCATCACCATGGCCACCATTCCTATGGTTGTGCTACCCAACCCTTTCCCCATTGGCTATGACTTCCTTGGTCATGGCTACCACATCATGACCCTTGTCTTATCCCCATGCAGCAGGCTATCCTGGCCGTTGTCGATGCTCTGTCCCCTTGGCCACTACCATGACCACCAAGTCATCATCCTTGCCTTGTGTAGGGGATGAAAAGTAAAAAAATATGGCATGGATAATGCCATGTTCCTAACCTTGTAGGTAGTGGCTCTTGGCCACCACTACCTAGCCCTCCACTTTTGCCTTGCCTACGCACTAAGGAAAAAACCCTCCATGGTTCATCCCACCTCATTGGCAATGGCCCTAGGGCCATGGTCGAACCCTCGCCCCTACCTTGTGTAGGTCCAAAAATGAAAAAATGATTATTTATCCTCCATTTACCCACACATACCCACTACCTCTCCTACCCTATAGTCACACACGCCATTGCAGTAGCCATGGCTGTTGCAAAACTTACCCTTGCAATAGCCACGAAACCCCCTCTTGGTAGCCACATTGGCCACCACGGTTGTCGCAGCTGCTATGATGTAAACCCTTGTCCTTAAACCTAGATTAAACCCTTGAACTTATGCACATCACTTTCTACCACATGCATTTAGCCACAAACCCCTGTGACATGGTGCATTCCCCCACTACTATGATGGCCACAACGACCATGATTGCTGTGGCCCCTGCCAAGGTAGGGTGTTGCCCACAAAGCTTGAAGCCCCAAGCCCCAATGCCTAAACATTGGAAAGAAAAAAAGAAAATGTATAGAAATGGAAAAGGAGGTGATTTTAGTTAGGCATATTTGGTAGTTAATGACATTCTCCTCTCCTCCTTGTGTACTCGTGGTAGGTTCTCCAGGACTTGCTCTCCCTCCTCCACGTTGGGTAGGTTGGGGTGCTGATGTCCATGTTAGTGTGACATTGTTGGCAGACTATGCTCTTGCATTCATACTATGCTCTAGAAATTCATTTTCACTTTTGAAAATGATAGTTTTACCAAGGATAAAATGCACTTATATATCCTTGGGGATGACTTAAATTTTTACCTAGTCAGGGCTATGCTCAACAATGCCGAGCCTAGTTAGGTATGAGCGTAGTTACTAGAGTTAGAAATTTTTTTAGTTATTTCTAGACTTGGAAAAATTTTGAAATTTTCTTATCACCCAGTGAGCACCCCAACCAATTTTTCTTTCTTGACACACTAAGCCTTGTTCCAATAATGTATTTAGCGCATCCAACCATCTACTATGACAATAAATTGGCATTTCACTATCTACTATGATGTTAAACTAGCATTTCACCATTTTCTACGATATTAAACTAGCAACCAATGATTCACTAAGATCTTAAACTAGCAACCCCATGGCTTGTTGAGGCTTGAAATTGGTCCATGCATTCCTTGCTTTCAAAATTGCATTTACATACTTAGGTAGAATTTTATCGTATTTTTTCCTTTAATTGTGCATATTGCTTTCATTGAGATAGGTGTGGTTGGATATTTTTTGGTTGTTTTTGTAGGATTATTGTAGGATTCACAACATGAATATGTACAAGCATCTTCATTTACCTCTGGTTCTCACTAGGCCACATGGTGATCTTACGCGATGCATCAATCCTCAATGCCTAGACATGGAGCCCGTAGCCTATGATGAATACATAACATTCGTAGAGGCATCACTAGACTAGCTAGACCATCTAGTTAAGGCTCTAGATCTAGAGGTAGATGACATCATAGAGGATCCTCTAATTGAAATCCTCATAGCAACATCTAGTGGAAAGGTAAAAACATTGAAACTTAGTTCTTTGTTAGAGCCTCAACATGCCCAAAACATCACAAAAGTACTTACCAAAAACATCAAGGCATTTGTGTGGTCTTATGGAGACATGCCAGGCCTAGATCCTCGTGTAGTGCAACACAACATAATCCTCAATCTCAGCATGAAACCAGTCAAGTAAAAAGCTTGCAAGGTTAGGCTTGAGGTGGTGTTGGTAGCCCATGATGAAATCACCAAGCTTTATAAAGCTGGTTTCATCTAGGAAATTAACTACATTGACTGAGTCTCCAACATCATTTTTGTCCCTATGAAAAATAGAAGTATATGTATTCGTGTAGACTTATAGGACCTAAACAAGGTGACCATTAAAGATGACTTCCTGTTACCTAGTATTGATCAATTAGTTGATACCATGGTTGGTCATGCATTGGTTATATTTTATGGATGGATTCTTGGGGTACAACTAGATTCAGATTAACCTAGAGCATCAGTTCAGTACTACCTTCATGACCCCTTGGGGTACATTTTGCTACACCATGATGCCCTTCAGACTCAAGAACGTAGGAGCAACTTATGAACCACCATGACATACATCTTTAGAAATTACTTATTAGGTCTGCTTAATGATTACATGGATGATATAGTAGTTAGATCCAAGGCATCATACAACCATGTAGATGATTTAGACCTTCTGCTCAAATGCTGCCTGAAGCATGTACTTAGGCTAAATCCTAAGAAATATATCTTCAGTGTCAAAATAGGTTACATGCTAGGTTTTGTAGTATCTAAAGTAGGAATACATGTAGACCTCGATAAGGTTAAGGTCATTATCAACTTAGCACCACTAGCCAACCTTAAGGAGCTATGAGGGTTATAAGATAGATTGCAATTCATACATCAGTTTATCGCACGATTGACTAACAAGTTGCAGCCAATGCAAAAATTGCTCAGAAAGGAAGTCCATTTTGAGTAGATAGTTCAATGCCAAGAGGCATTTGACAACCTTAAACAAGAGCTGGCTCAACTTCCAATAGTCTACCCTCTGTAAGAAGATAAACCATTCTACATCTACCTTGCTACCTCTAATGTGTCCATCGCTTCTTTGATTTGCTAAAAGTGCGATGATGGTATTGAGGTCCTAGTGTACTACCTAAGCCATGCATTAGTATCCTATTAAGCAAAGTACAATAATGTGGAAAAATACTTGCCTCACCTTAGTCTTTGCACTTAAGAAGTGGAGGCATTATCGTTTCCATAGCCAAGTAAACGTCATCTACAAAAGCAACATACTCCAAGCTATTACAATGAATATATATGAGAGCAGTCACATAGCATGTTAAAAATAAATAATTATAGAGTTTGACCTGCATTACATTGCACAAACATCAACCAATGGTCAAGCAATAGCTGCAAAACTTATGGCTTCCTCAATCAATGACCAAGTAATGATAGATTTGGAATTTCCAAATGAACATGTCACTAGCATAAGCCAGTGCTTGACAACTTTGAGGTACTATTACACTTTGATGATGCTTCAACCTCCCAAGGGGGTAGTATTGCTACCGTAATCACATTCCCCTTTGGGAAGATTAGACCCTTCACATTTCATTTTTCATTTCTATGTACTAACAATGTGGCAGAGTATGAGGGTCTTCTTCAGGATATCTTAGTAGCTTGTGACCTAGAGATACAAAACCTAGTGGTCCAGGGAGATTTGCAACTAGTTGTTAACCAAGTCATAGAGATTTATGCTTGCAAAGCCCAATACTTGAAGCCTTATTATGACTTGGCAAAGAACCTAATCAAGCAATTTGCAACTACTAATGTCCAACATATCCCCCACAACAAAAACTCCATTGCTGATGCATTAGCTACGTTAGCCTTAAGCATTGCACCTAAAATGTTTTGCACATTGCTCACCGTAGTGGTAGTTTACACTGTACCTATCATGCAAGGAACAAAGATTGCATCCATTTCCATAGTAAGCATGACCCATGCAGTAGAGTGGTATGACGACATCAAGTTATACCTTCTACAATGTGAACCATTGTAGCATCTAACCACTACCAAAAAGGATGCAGTGTGAAAGAAATTATGGTAGTATGTCATCATGGGTGATAGCACACTATGCTAGCAATCCTACGATGGCATACTGTTGACATGCGTTAGCGATAGCAAAGCACAGATGATTGTTGAACAAGTCCACAAGGGACTCTATGGAGGCCACATAGCACCCAGGGTAATGGCAGCAAAAATCAGATGCTTAGGCTAATATTGGCCTTACATGGAGTGGGATTGCATTTCCAAGGTTAAGAAATATGACATGTGTAAATGGCATGATAACTTAATGCACGTGCTACCCACTGAGTTGCATACAACACAGATCATGTGGTTGTTCCAACATTGGGGGTTGGACATCATAGGATTGATAATGCCTACATCCTCTACAAGGCATAGTTTCAACATAACTACCACTAAGTATTTTACGAAGTGGGTTGAAGCTATTCCCCTTAGGAGGACTACATTTTAGTAGGTTTGCAAACTCATACTCGATAACATAGTGTTCCATTTTGGTTTTCCTATGACCGTTGTCATAGACAATGGGCCACACTTTAGTAGTGTTGAGACTAATGCCTTTTGTAAGCACCTCAAAATCAAACATTCCTTTTTGTCATCCTACTACCCATAGGTGAATGGCCAAGTGGAGGCAAAAAATAAGGTCATTATCAATATTCTAAAGAAGATGCTTTGCAATAACAAATAGTGATGGCACAAGTAGTTGATCTATGCACTTTGGGCCTACTGCACAACACGGCAAATTACAATAGGTAAGACACCATGCAGTCTAGTTTATGGATCTAAAGCCATCTTGCCTCTTGAATTGTAGGTCCCATCACTCTGTGTAATCCTCTCAAGCTTCATCGATGAGGCTTAAAACGATGAGTTGAAAATCATCAACCTTGACTCAATAGAGGAGGAGCACATGCAAACACTTGGTCAAATTGAGTGGTACTAGTAAATGCAATGGAAAAAGCAACATGAAAATTAGCATTAGTGTCCAATCAAGGAAGGGAACTTGGTCCTCAAGGATATTTGTAAACCTATAGATAAATTCTTAGCCAACTGGGAAGGACCTTTCTTGGTCGTCAAGGGTTATGGCAATGAAGCATTCAAGCTTGCTAACAATGATGACAACGAATTTGCCAATATGGTAAACCACTCGTACCTAAAGTAGTACTATGCCTAGTACATAGCATCACATCAATGACAAAGAAAGGCAAGCAAAAGTCTACTATGACTATAAACTAGCATAGAAAGTCTGCTACAACTATAAATTGGCATAGAAAGTCTACTACGACGATAAACTAGGAAAGAGAGTCCACTACAACTATAAACTAGCATAGATTAGTTTGCTATGACTATAAACTATCATGGATAGTCTGCTATGACTATAAATTGGCAAAGGTACATCCACTATGATGCTAAACTAGCACAACAATAGTTCACTATGACTATAAACTAGAACAAATCATCCTTGGCCCACAACACTAAAATTAGCATCCATAGTATTTTTTTTGCCACGATGCTTAAATTGGCACAACTCATCATTGCAGCATAATGTTAAACTAGCACAACATCCAGCATTTGCTACGATGTTAAACTAGCACATAACAATTTGCTAGGATGTTAAACTAGCACATAGCAGTCTGCTAGGACTATAAACTAGCATATCACAGTCTGCTAGGACATTAAATTATGTTCATGATTGGCTAGGATCCTAAACTAGCACTGCATGAGGTTTACCAAGAGCTTAAACTAGGTTTGCAGCTTTGCACACATAGCTCAACACACATAGTTCTATAGGTAAGCAAGTGCAAATACTTTTGATCTTTCATCATTTTCCAACATCTCATGGCTAGGGTGGGGTAGGGCATTTTAGTTCTAGAATAGAGTTCACATTGTGAAGAGAGGCCTCTGGAAAATTTGTAGCATTACCACCCCTAGCATTTTGCTGATCCTCTAGAAATGCCTAGCATTACCACAAAAACCATAGTAGATGTAATAGAACTCATCCTATGGGGAGCCTTTGTAGGCTAGTCAAATCCTAAGTAGATGTAAGGCAACTCATCATGGGAAGGAAACACCTATCCTATAGATGCAACACTACTGCCTAAAGCAAAGCCCATTAGGTGGCACATAGCCCACTTGATGAAAAGCATCCTATAGCTATCATCTCACAATGTGCAGAACCCAAAGTGGGTTCACCTTGCAGTAAAAAAAATGGGGCAAAAGAAGTCCCCAAGCACAACTAGCAAAGCTACAATTTTGTAACTAGTTCAACCATAAATCTACATCGACCTTCTCACAACAACTTCGATGAGAGGTCATAATTTTAGGGGCAAACTATTTTGGTGCCATGGATGTTGACTGTCTCACAAGAACTTCAACGAGAGGTCACTATTTCAATGACAATCCACCTTGGTGGCATGATCCTCGTCAACTGTGTTGACTCTACATCTTATAGTGGCATACATTGTTTACATATCATTCCCTTGTTACCTCTTAGTACACTCCCTACATCCTTTATCCCTAGCAAACTATTACTGCTAGCACTCTTGGGTATGGTGAAGTGACATTTAGTTGGGTATTGATGAGTGATGCTGGTGCTGGGCCTATTGTGATGTTTTGCATTCTTTATTGAAATCTCTTGGGCCATTCCTCTAGATGTCAACAAAAAGGAACCAATGAAACACCACCAAATTTGGGCTCCAAAGTCTCAACTAAAAATTTGTCTAAGTGTCAAAACTTGGCAAATTGCTCCAAGTGTTGAGACTAGATTCCCACTACTAGGACTATGCTCCATAGCATAGTCAATGTAGTTGGCATGGACTATAGATTTGTAGAATTTTATAAGTGTCAACAACAACTACAAACTTTTCTAAGAGTCTTAACTATGCTCACCCTCCTGGGACTACACTCTAGAGCATAGTCAGCATAGTTGGTCTTGGAATGACTAGTTTTGCAAATTTTCCTAAGTCTTAAGCCAAAGGTTGTTGAGCATGGTTAGGATGGATAAAACAATTTGAAAATTTTTTTAACTCCTAAGCCTATGCTCCTTACTATGATCTAGAGCATAGTTAGCGTAGTTTGCATGGGAACGTCATCTTTGCCAGATTTTTTCAAGTGTTAGGTCTATTCTCACACCTCTGGGACTATGCTCTAGAGCATAGCTTGCACATAGTATTATTTTATGGCAAGATTGCTTAAAGTCTGGGGCTATGCTCTAGAGTTTAGGTAACATAGTCTACCAAATATGCCTTTAGAAGCCTTTAGAACTTAGCATTGGCTTGCATCTTAACTCCAACATTCCTTTGGAAAGAAAGATTAACAATTTGCGTTTCTTTTTCACCCCCATTTAATTCTAAATTATACCTATGCTCGATACCACTTGAGAAGGTGGGAAGCATAGTTCCAGAGTGTAGTCTCCAAATTGCACTATTTTGCATTATTTTTAAGTACATTGTGATCTATTTGACACTTGCACATGCAGTCTTGGTAGTGTAGTCACTGTCTAGCAATCTCACAGGGTCCATTAGAGCACATTAGTAGAACAATATTTTGCTTTAGTGGGAGCATAGCTAGGGTTAGTGTAGTCCCAACTACTCCTCTGCCACATAATGCCTGATTTGCTATTCATGCTAACCCTAACCCTATAAGTACCATTGCATCTCATGTTTTAGGGATTGGCATTTTTCATTTAGTTTAGCATTTTGACATAAGCATCCTTGCACCCGAGCATGCTTAGTGTAGCAACCAAAAACGTCGGCGGCTAGAAGAACATCGAGGGTCGGCGGGTGCGATAGTTCCAACCCCGTATCCGTAGGAGGGTGGTGCTGGGTGTGTGCGGACACGGGGTGCGCTGAATGGTTTGGTCGATCAGATAGGGACTTACATCAACGTCAATATAGCCTTTTGCAACGTAAATAATGTGAAATGCAAGATAATTCTTAAGGATAAATGAAGCAGGGGAGAAACTGTAAAAATGCAACAGTAATACGAAATAATGCTTAAAGGTAAATAAGACAGAAAATAATGCAAGAATACGAGACAGTAAATGAGAGGTAAAGTAAAGTATGGTTAGAAACATGCACCACTCCAAAGCTACAAATTCATCCAGTCAGGGTGGATACATTCAGCTGCATTTGCAGAAGTCCTAAGAGTAACTGAGGCATGCTAGAAAAAAGAAAGAGCTATGCGCTTGGATGTGGACTTCATGTACAAACAATGTGGGGCTCTACCAAAGTGGTAGAATGGAGACGGGGACCTTATGCTAGTCGAGAGAGACTCTCTATTTATAGTGTTAGACAGATGACTTTGATTATCACAATGCCGGCGAGAGGGGAAATCTTTGTTTCAGAATTTCAAAGTTCCCACTACTTGGAAGCTATTTGCTTCCAAAAAGATGTGAACTCTTTTGAAATTGCCAACTTTACAAATTGCTGACTTTTCCAAATTGCCGGTATTTTTTAGCAAAACATTGCGGACCCATTATATGATGTTTGCCAGGATATTTATAGGGATGAAGGTAAGAAAAAATGGGTGGTTCAAATGCTACGTGCTGTAGGCTTTTATTATCTTACTGACGCTACTCGATACATCTATGACTGTTGGGCTTACAAGACCATTGCGATATGAGCTTGCCATGCGATAACTGCGATCCTACTACGCCGCAATCGCGCCATCAGCGTCTGGAGATGTGTGCCAATGGTCTGATTAGGTGGAGTGCATTGATGCCGCACAACCACCTATATTCCTTGCTATGCTTTGTGATGTAGCCTGCTTGGCATAGCGTAGCATCTTGTCGCATGTCCTACCATATGTCATATGATTTCTATGCTATGCTATGCTACGTAGCGTAGCAACTTGCCTTATTTGTGAAAGTTTTGCTGATTTGCAAACCATTTTCCTATGATGCCAGTTTTGTGAACTTTGTTGATTCTGCCTTTGGAACTACCTTCTGTCTCTTCCGCAGGATTGCTACGCCTTGCTATGCCATGTAGCTCAATGTAGTGTAGTAGCAGACATGGTCCACCGCTTCCTAACAGAAAGGGAAATCATTGTAGAACTTGAAATTAGGCGAGGGGAGTGGGTAGTGAAGTCATTGCTATGCTACACTGTGTGACATTGCGTAGCGTAGCACTTCATTCTGCCATCGTTTTCTGAAGCTTGCTATGGTACATAGCGTAGCAGGCTTCATGACTTAGAAAAGTTGTCGAACTATTTCTTGCACATCCAAGATGCTACCGCTGATTTTGCACACTATTTCTGAGCAGGCTGTCGGTTGTTTAGTCTACTTTGGTGGGTGGACAGGTTGGTATAGAACCTGTCCATGCTCAAAGTAGAAAATTTTCTGAACTAGCCAACCTGGACTCAGAACATTCTTCTCCCAATGAACTGCCATAGTACTGTGCGGATTGCAAGAGCCTGGTGAGGCCAGGATGACCCCACATTTTTTAGGGTGTTTCATTGGCCCCTCTTTGTTGACATCTAGAGAACAGGCTCGATGGATGTTGGAAAAGAATACGAAACACCGTAGTAGGTGAAATGCTAAGGTTATCACTTGGTGAGTGCTGGGACGTCGCTTGGCCATGCTTGAGAGTGTTGCATTGGTTTTACGGAGGTTAAGGTAGAGAGCAGAGATGATGTTTAGCTGAGTCCCTCATCGAAGTGCTCTGAGGGGCTCATTTGCATTTTCATTTTTGGATGGCGCTGTTATTCAACCTCCTATAGGTAGGTGTCCCCTTAGCAAGATGAGTTGCGTTACATCCATGGAGAGTTCTGACTTGCCTACTGCAATCTTCCGCCCGACAAGCTGTGTTACGCGTGTGCCAGAATTTTCACTCTCAAATAACCATGGTAGTTGACACACTTGCTTCGCGACACTATAAACTTTGCTACTCTAGTGGGATGCATCTGCAGGGATGAGGTCTTGCTGGCTACTAGCATTATTGTTACTCGTGGGCACTGTTGCTGGTGTGAGATGCCCATAGCAAGGAGGCCAGTAGTGGTCCTAGCAGCGTCGGTCGCGAGGGAGCTAGTCCCGAAGGCATCGAGGGCATAGATTGATGAGTGGATACAAATTTTAAAAATAGGATTGATGAGTGGCAAGGTACCCCTACACTCAACCATACAAAATGAGCGTAGCACGTGTGATTCGGTCAAACTCTACAGACTAAATGCGTACACTCCCCATGAAACACTTGGGGTTAATCATTCGTTGTCTTCCTAGACTTGTGTTTGTCACGGTGTATGATTAAGTAAGTTCGAGGTATATGATTTTTATAGTCTTTTATGTGTTTTTCTCCTATGCTACTGAGGTGAAGGGTTGAGAAACTAGCTAACTCTAACTAATGACCTAAGTCTAAATTAACTAGCATCAGCATCTGGTCCCACTTACCATACACACCCTGAACTGATGCAACTGCGACTACTAAACGCTAATCATCACTGGGATCACCACACATAATGCACGTGCTCGAAGTGGTCGTACTGAGGCACTTAAGTAGGAGAAAAGGGTTGAGAGAATCTAACTAGCCTAAGTGCGATGAGCAGCTAATTCCTTGACTAACCGTACACATCGAGGTGTTTGACTACCACTGGGATTACCAAGCGTAGATCCTAGAATATGGCACTAGGTTACCAATTAGTCACACTAGATTCTCGTAATCAAGTCGTACTCATACCGCATGTGATGAGTAGCTGATTCCTTGACTAACCGTACACATCCTTAGATGTTCGTAATCAAGTCATACTTGTACCGTGTTCTAGAAAATCAATAAATAGCAATTAAATAAAATCCTATTCCATGCACTGCAAGGTTTATCCAATCAAGTTCATCTTTATTGCCATACCCAACTTGTGTTCAGGTACAATGTTGCTCGAATAAAGATCTGTTTACTCTAGGACTCCTACTGCGGGCACATGGAAAATAATCTATCTCTGGAGTGATCAAACTTCCAAAGTTTCCCTACTTCTAGATAAGGATGGGAAATAAGGAGAGTGCTGCCTCTTATTTATAGATTTGGCGGTGGACCGCGATATTGTATACGCGACATCGTAGGGGACGATGCGATATCGCGTAAGCAATATCGCATGGGATGTGATATCATGGTGGCTGTGATATCGCATACGTGATATCGCGACTTGTGCATATCGCGTCTCATCATATCCCTATGACAGAATGAAAACTCGTCCTTGAGTTCCTTACAATAATATTGGGAAGGTATGGAATTATTGAGGGAAATTAAGCTAATGGGATGATATGCGAATGGATCATCATTACAAGACTTGACAAAAATGGTGTTCATGACAACAAGGGTGAACACCTTATTACAATGACATCAGGCCTTAGTTGGCAGCTGAGAAAGAGAGAGAGAAAGAAATGTTGCTGCTGCCAATGCCAAGATTGCATCTTTGTTATCCATCCATAAGCACGTCATCGATCTTGCTCCTTACATAGCTGCTTCAGCATTGCTCCATTCCAAGTGTTTTCTCCAAATCCAATACCATTGTTGTATGATTGCCATCTGCACACATAACACAATCATATATTAGCAAGGGTAAATGAATCATCATGTAATTAATACCTTGCTTCTGTGTAGGTTCATTAGCTGGGTTGTGGTATGGCTGATATGGATCGGGAGATGTATTAATGATGACTACCAAAGGTGTAGGAGTTAGGAAGAAAATCAAAAATTTTGGGGCTAGGAGAAAATCGGGTCCCGTACCCCCATGACTAATTGCAAACCTCCGGTAGCGTTAGAATGGAGAAGAAAAGGAGGAAGAAAGAAATATAAAAAGGGACAAATGAAAACATTAGTGATATGGATGTCAAGATGGTAATGAACAAAATAAAATTAATTGCAAAATGTTAAGGAAAAGAATTTAACTAATGCCCCAAATAGGAATGTCAGTGGGTCCTCCCCAAAGCAGGCTCATGCCTTTAATGTCTTGACAAACCCACATTCAAAGAGTCTGTAGGCTTTGGGAATGTCATTTGGAACAAGGGTTAAAGTCTTAACCACTAGCGTGTACCAAAAAGAAAAAAATGTATCAACCAAAATATATACACTAATGATACAACTGGTAATGAGGTGAACAATGGAGAGAAGAATGGAGAGAAGAAAATGGAATGGAATACCAAGAACAAGGTGGTGTACAGCCCCTTGTGTGTTTTATGATTAATGTAACTTAGCAAATCTCATTCCAACTCCAGCCTCAAACCAACCACATCCAGTGACTTCGCATCAACGCATTCGGCCAAACCATCCACTTGGATAACAAGGATGCATCTCCAAAGAGCAACCACCATTCCAATGAAACAAATGAGAGAATGGGAAATGAGAAGGGCCTTAGTTAGAGGGAACACTTTTGGTTCCATAACCAGTGCTTGTAGCCCAATTTTATTGGTCTAAGGGGTGTGCTTTGAATTCTCACTTTGTTTGTTTTTTTTTGGGTTTTGTGTTTTTATGCGTGAGAACCACACCATGCAAAGACTTCTTATTTTTATTGTCTCAGTTTTCGATAATTGGGTAACATCGAAACAACAAGAAAACTTGAAAATAAAACATCCAAGCACCCAAGAGAATGGCCAACACAAAAGCATCAAGTTCCCTTGAAGTCACACCATTTTCAATCCTTGAGTCCTTCCTTAGTTTAAGAAATGCCCAGTTACCGATTTATTTAAGTTCTTATTAGAAGGGGACTGTACATTTCTAAGCTGAAAGAGACCATAGAAACTGGGGGATGGATGGATGAAGTGGTCTCATTGCCTACTATATCAAAAGAAACATACCTTAGTATCAACATTGTGACTTAAAGGTAAAAACCAAACATTAGCAATCAATATGAAAACAGTTCATACCATCAATTTGAACACTTATTGGGTGACAAACTTACAGGGTGGATCACACACACACACATAAAATGAAAAAAGTATAACGATGTTGTAAAACAAAAACTAGAAAAGTTAAAAAAAAAATTATAAAAGAAAAACTAGAAAAGTTAAAGAAATTTGTAAAACAAAAATGTGTAAAACAAAAATGTGTAAAACAACAATCGAAAAAGAATTGAGGGCCCCATATGATTAGCATAGGTGGCCATCTTCCCCATGACTGAGTTGTAAGGGAGAGATCCGAAATAATGAGCACCTGTTTGAATTTCTAAGAAGTGCCCAACTTCTCCCAATTGATGATCTTAGATTAAGGGGTGGAAGTTGGTGATGCTCATGTTTCAGTGTGTCTATGCCCTCGTTGTTGGCAAGGTTTGTCTCCTCAATTCCTTCCATGCATATTTATTTGCTCTTTCAAGTAGCTATCAACCACGAGGTGTCTACTACTGGTGGTGTGGTTGCTACATACAAGCATCTTTGTTTTAAAGTTTCAAGGGCACACATGTTATATGGAGACATTTCCTCCATGTCATCACCTGATGAATCACTGTATGTGATGCATGGAACTTTCCTCTTCTCGATCTTTCCACAAATGTTTATCTTAGAAATTTCCAAGGAAAGATCACCGATCCTAAGGCATGCGTCTACTGTACTAAGCCATGCCCTTCCCATTATAATTGGGGAGTCCCCTTCGTTGTTGTTAACTTCAATCACCAAAAAATCAGCTGGGTAGGACCAACCACACATAGTGGTGATGATGTCCTCCACCAATCCCAAGGAAATAGTGATGGACTAGTCTGCTAGCTCTAGTTGAATGTTTCTCTTCTTAAGTTGTGGCAGGTTCCAAGCATGATACATATTTCATGAAATTAAGTTGACTCTAGAACCTGAGTCAAGAAGAGCCCTATGTGGTTCATTTTCGGTGATCTGTAAATAGATTAAGGGACTCCCATGGTCAGTTAATTTCCTGGGAAGGTGGCCTACCTTGATCCAGTCAGTTATGGTATGCATTAACATAACCATATGCGTTAAGCTCTGTTGGACTGAAGGGTTCTCCGAAGTGTTAGATGGTGGAGGAGTGAACATGGGCCCAACTGCTTGTTGTTGTGAGAGTTTATCTGGGCTTTTGGTTCTGAAGAAGGGTCTTTTCTTTTTACAATTTTCAGAACCAGTAGCAGGATGAATATTTACAGCTCTCGTAGTGTGACATTACTATGGTTGAGGAGGAAGTTTCCCTTGCATTGTTGGAGTAGGAGGTGTTATGGGAACTACTACTAGTGGAAGAGGTGAGGATGGATTTGGAGGATGGTGTGGGTATGGAGTGTCTCCCGAAGGAGAAGGAGTCCTTCTGAAGTGCTCCCAAACTTGGTAGTGATGGTTGGAGGTTGTGTGACTCATAGAGTCACTTAGAGAAATCAGCTGCTACACATAATATCCATAAGGATTAGGCTGCTGGTAAGGGTACTGTTGTTTTGGCGATGGCATCCCCCATGATTGTGGGTATTGCCACTGCTGATTCTATCCAATGGGCTGTGGTGGTATTCCACTTGGATAATACATTAGTGGTTGGTGGAACTGCCTTGGGTTACCTTGTGGATAA
Organism: Gnetum montanum; assembly: GCA_015680685.1. NCBI lineage: Eukaryota > Viridiplantae > Streptophyta > Gnetopsida > Gnetales > Gnetaceae > Gnetum > Gnetum montanum. Next base: position 696,628 of record MNCI01035712.1, read on the forward strand.
GGTAACCTTCGGGGTGTTTGCCGTTGGTTGAGTCTTGGATTAAGTGTATACACCCCAGACTCCTGTAAACATGAGATGATGGGGCAACATCCCTTAAGATGGTCATAATGGTAGATCTTACATCCATCATCATCATCTGTGTCAGAGTCCACAGCCACATCGAAGTTAGTGATTTTTCCCTTACCCTTGTTATGTGTAGGGCTTAAATCTCTCCACTTTTTCTTACCTTTTTCACTACTTTATTCTACCTTAGACTCGTCTACAATTTTTAAGATAATTTCAATTTTAGAGTCTAAGGAACTCCATATGTCGTCTACCTTAGCCACTATTTCTGTTGTGAGCTTTTGAAGCGGCAAGGTCTTTCTATTCATCAACTCTTCGATTGGTGACTCATCCTCTTCATCACAAAATTTCATTTCCTTTTTTCAAAGGGAGGGATCACGGTTGTACTCTTCTGCACTTTCCCTTTTGCGTAGCTCACCTTCTTCTTTTGCTACTTGTTCCAACAAGCTATTCACTTCATGGACTCTAAGTTGTGAGAGTCTCCCTTGGGCGTAAGTTCCAAGGGTTCTTCTAGTTTCATCCCTTACTATCCACAATGTGGCGAAGTTGATCCCACTAAGCGTACCCATGGCCCAGGCAATGATATAACAATGTGTAGTAGTGGGCCATGGAAGCATCCAAGGGTTCATGAGTTTTCCAGCCTTGGATCTGCTTACACAAATTGGACACTCTGGAGTACGTTTGATACTTATCATTGAATAGTTCTAGCATCGTACTCCACCTCTTGATGGTTTTCGATTCTAAGGACCGGTACCAGTTCTCTGCTTCCTTGGTGAGTGTCCTTGGGAACAAATTAAGTTTTTTCCACTCATTTTCTATATTCTGCAAGACACAGGCATCGTGGAATGCCTATAAATGATTTTGTGGATCAGCATTGTATCCTCCTTCAAATCGTGAGATATTGTTCATGTCTAACCATTTGATCTGACTATTCTTTAAATGCCTTGTGGGAATCCTAACTGCCTCCATTATGGCAAGCATACTTTGGGTTGCAAGTAGGGGCTCATCATGATCCTCTCTTTCATGACACCTGTGATGTTTGCATTGTTCCCTACTCTCCCTACGTCTTTGCCCTTGTCCTCTCTCTTGACTTTCCCGTCGAGGTCTTTCATCTTTCCTACCTTTATCCTCTTCTTTGTGTTCATGATGGTTGCACCCAGATGTGGAAGGAGAGGGTGAGTGATGTGAAGAAGGGGAACCATCGCCATGATGATGTTTCTTGCCTTCTCTTTGGCTGCTATGTCCCTGATCGTGGTGATGATCTAAGTGCCTGTCCTTAGCATGAGTGGTTGTTCCCTCTGTGAATAGTTGGTGTTCACGGGCATCATAACCATGGTTATGTATCATTGATCATATGTTCTGATACCCTTCCTCCTCACCATCGTAAGGAGGGGGAACGTCGTTTGTTAGAGAACCCGTGATAAGGGGTTCCTCATCTCCTATTTCGCTAGGGACGTGCGGGGATTTTCCCTTTAGAAAAGTATGTTGACTCTCCTACCTTAAGTCCCTCATACATTGGGCATCTTTGGGATAATAATCCCTCATGTCAAAATCATCTGTAACGTATTCTACGTACAATTCTTGCATGCCAATCTGTGCCAAGGCACGGAAGAGCATGTTAGGGACTGATCAATCTGGGGGTAACACGATGTTACCTTGCAAATCTCTCCATCGCAGCTGTTCATCTTGATGGAAAATAAAGGTAAAGTTGGGGATATACTCATTAGGATGAGTATATGTCATCTTATATTGTTGAGGCACTGACTGATTTTGGTTATGTGTTTTATGTTGCCGACTGTCTCTTGTATGGTCCTTAGGTGGTGAGTTGCTCTTATGAGAAGAAGGCATTTTTATCGGTGTGCTAATTTACCGTTATATAAATTTTTCTTTTGATTAACCTGAAGGTTCGTTAAGGCTCCCAACGATGTGAGTGATATCCCTTATGTTCTATTTGGCACACAAACACTTAGTCCCCGGCAACGGTGCCAATGATGAGTGGTGAGGTACCCCTACACTCAACCATACGAAACGAGCGTTGCATGCGTAATCCGGTTGAACTTCGTAGACTAAATGCCTACATGCCCCATGGAACACTTAGGGTTAATCATTCATTTTCTTCCCAGAATTACTTGTGTTTGTCACAGTGTATGGTTAAGTAAGTCTGAGGTATATGATTTTTATAGTCTTTTATGTGTTTTTCTCCTATGCTATTGAGGTGAAGGGTTGAGAAACTAGCTAACTCTAACTAATGACCTAAGTCTAAATTAACTAGCATTAGCATTTGTTCCCACTTACCATACAGACCCTGAACCGATGCAACTACGGCTATCAAATGCTAATCGTCACTGGGATCACCACACGTACCGCACGTGCTCGAAGTGGTCGTACTGAGGCACTTAACTAGGAGGAAAGGGTTGAGAGAATCTAACTAGCCTAAGTGCGATGAGCAGCTGATTCCTTGACTAACCATACACATTGGGGTGTTCGAATACCACTGGGATTACCAAGCGTAGATCCTGGAATATGCCACTGGGTTACCAAGTAGTCACACTAGATTCTTGTAATCAAGTCGTACTCATACCGCATGCGACGAGCAGTCAGTTCCTTAACTAACCATACACATCCTTAGATGCTCATAATCAAGTCATACTCATACCAAATTCTAGGAAAGAAATAAATAGCAATTAAATAAAATCCTATTCCATGCATTGCAAGGTTTATCTAATCAAGTTCATCTTTATTGCCGTACACAACTTGTGTTCAGGTACAATGTTGCTCGAGTAAAGATCTGTTCACTCTAGGACTCCTATTGCAGGCACATGGAAAATAATCTATCTCTGGAGTGATCAAACTGCTAGAGTTTCCCTACTTCTAGATTAGGATGGGAAATAAGGGGAGTTCCACCTCTTATTTATAGATTTGGTGGTAGACCGTGATATCGCGTACACGACATCACAGGGGACGACACGATATCGCATACACGATATCGCATGGGATGCAATATCGTGGTGGCCACGATATTGCATACACGATATTGCGGCTTGTGCATATCGTGTCTCATCAAGGATGTTTAGTAAAAGTTTAAAAATTTCAAAGTGGACATCCCTAGCCCCCATGACTAATGAGCATAACTCTGATTGTGCACAAGTTTTTGGATAATTGAAACCAAAGGTCCAATGTAGAAGATGAGTAAGAAATTTTTTGGAAGTTGAATGATATTGAGATAGAAAGGTAGGAAAAATTAATTAAAATTGATGAGATGTAGTCCCAAAAGCATGCATAAATTTAGACAAACTATCAATGATGTTCTAAAAGATGTGAAGGTTAGTTGAAACCCATGACCAACAAAAGTTATGCAAGTGGGTCCTCCCCAAAGCAAGCTCCTACTATAATGCCCTTGCATAACCACTTCTATAGTGTTCATGGGCACCTTAGAAGTTAAATGTAGACCATGCCTTTGTTTTAAAAAACACATAACTACCTTTGTTGGGATGTTGCACTATACTAAACAAAACCATTGAAAACATAATTACATGTAGTAGTCATGTGAATAATGGGATGAGAAGGGATTACAGAGATTAGGATGTAAGATGCTTTATCATGGTCATAATAGGTTCTTTTTTCAAATGTGACTAAACTAATCAACATACTTATCCATCCAGGTTTTAGACTAATTCCATACTAGCAACAGTGACCATGCATTGATGTGTTCCTTCATGTTGACCATCATGAGTCCATAAGCACCACAAAGAATGATAATCACTCCAAAAAAGAAGAGAAGAGAATAAGGAAGGAAGGGCCTTAGTTAGATGCATACCTTTAGGCATGGGTAACATGTCTTTCCAGCCTCATAACTAGCACTTGTAGGCCATTATTATGTCTAAGTGATGTGCTTTGAATTTCCATTATTATGTTTTTTTTGAAATGGGAACCACACCATGTAAAGACATAGCTTCCTATTTATAGATCAATGGAGGAGTAATGATATAGTCCTCGCGGAGTCATAAATCACATGAAGAAAGTCAAGAAGAGAACCCAACAAATCCCCTTGAGATCACACCCTTACCATTCCCACTTGGTTGTTCCCTCTTTCTTCAAGGTACAATGACCATTAATTGATTTTAGGTTCATGAAAGAAGAACCAAATTATTTTCATGATAATGCCCTTTTACTTAGAGAACTGGAGGGATGGATGAGGTTGTCTCATTACTTTACACAATTACTTACCCAATTGTCTTGATAACATAGCACAAAAACCCAACACATAACATAGCAACATTATTAACAAAAACATAAAAGACATTCATACAACATAAAGAAAATGACTTAAGAAAAGAGAAAATTATAAAGAAAAGGAAAGTAACAAGAAATTAAAAGCATATTAAGAATTATAAAATATGGAAATAAATAGGGAAATGATAAAAAATTGTAAAACAAAAAAGTAAAAAAAAAACTTATTAGTTCTTAAACCAAAATGGAGCATATCCCTGATGATTAATCTTATGGCCACACATTTAGGAGATGGGCCACAAAATCTCCTAGTTATACACCACTAGTTTTCCATCTATCATCATTACTAATTTAATTAATCGCGTGGTAGCACATCTAACATTGGTGATAGTCTCATTTGAATCATTTGGAGATGTATCTTCATCTAGACTTGAAGGTGTTTTCATTTTGGGGGGTCTAGATGTGTTTGCCTCTTCTTCTTGATTTTTTGTTTTAATTCCTAAGTCTTCATGTTTAATATAACTTTTTGGTGTATAATTAGAGTGTAATATTTGTATGTTTAAGTCCTTTTTAAATCCATTTTATTAAGTATAGAACTAATAAGTAGATTTTTTGGTTCCATGCATCTTTTAATGGTTTTGTACTCTTATTTCTGAGCCACTAGGTGTCTTCTAGTTTAGTGGCTATTGAGTAGACTTGTTTTCACTCACACACTTATTCCTTAACTTTGTTGTAGATTGGTATAGGGGTTGTGTTTATATTTTGAACTTCCATCCTATAACTACATCCTTTATTATTATTAGTGATGCATGAATTCTTCTATCTCTCCGTAGTGATAGGTTCATTTTTTATGTCTTGTGTTGGAGTGATGATGGTTGTTGGCTTTTGCATATGATCAGAAGACATTGTTTTGATGAGGAATGGTGGTGCATTAGATTGGCCTTGTGCTGGTTTTAATGTGCTAGTAGGTCTACAAGTTTTGCACTTGTGCATGAGAACTATCCTAAAGAAAGTATGTTTCTGAGGTTATGGTTGAGATCTACTAGCATTATCATTTCCATGTATGTTCATAGCACAAGTGACATTCTTTGATTGATGTTGTGGTGCCAAACATTTCTGTGTTGTTGGCAATGACATATGGTGAAGGGAAGTATGAGAATATTGAGGATATGAGAGAGGATGAGAGGCATGAGTTGGTGATATCACAAAAAATGTTGCAGGTTGATGATATTGAGGAGAGTGGGTAGTAGTGATTTGAGTAGAGGAAGTAGAACCAGTTGGGGAAATAGGTTGTTGAACATAACATCCATACAAGTCTAGCTAGCAATAAGGATAGTACTGGTTTGATGATGGCCTATCCCATGACTGTGGGTTTTGCCACTATGGTTGGTAGTAGTTTTGAGGTTGATAAGAAGTCCCACTAGGATAGTATGGTTGGTTGTAGGGCTGTCTATAATTATCTTGTGAAAAAGGTAATTTTCTAGGCATTTAATTTTGTATAAACTTGGAATTCAAAGAAAAATCCCAATACTCATGTAGATGTAACATGATTGGGAAATAGCCCTTTGGATGGTTATATAGGTAGATTTCACATCCATCATCATCTTTTATGGTTGAGTCTATAGACTCTTCACCTACATCCATTTTTCCTTTTTACTAATAAGTGTTCCTACTAGTTTCTTGGTTCTTTTTCCTCTTCTTGTTTTGATCACTTGATTCTTTTTTTCTTGTTATCCTCTCATCTATCATTTTTACGTAAGCTGTGACTTTATCATTCATCAACTCCCACATATTATCTAGCCTTGCTTCAAGCTCATCGATACTTTTGTAATGGTAAGGTTTATTATGAGATCATCTCATCGAGAGCTGTCTCTTTTTCCTCATCATAGATATGGACCCTCTTCTTTTGAAGTGTTACATCCTAGTTATATTCCTCTACATTCTCTTGTTTACATAGCTTTCCTTCTTCTTTTTCCACCTGTTTGATTAGCCTTTGTGTCTAATGGGCTTTTAGTTTAGATAATCAACCTTGGGAATAAATCCCAAGGGTCTCCCATGTTTGATTATGAACCCCATCTATTGTGTGGAAAAGTTGCTCTTTTGGAGAGAAATCATGGCCAGGACATCTATGTAGTAGCAAATGGTATTTATCCAAGGCCACATCTAAGGGTTCATGATATTTTTTCTTGCACCCTTGGATTTGTTTTCTTAGTTTGGACAATGTCACATAGGTTTGGTATTTTTTGTTGAAGAGTTCTAGCATTATGGACCATGGATGGATTGAATTTGGTTCCAGCAATCTATACCAACTTTGAGCTTCATCTATTAGTATCCTAGGAAAGAGTTTAAGCTTTTTCCACTTATCTTCAACATTTTTCAAGGTGCAAGCATCATGAAAGACTTGTAAATGATGTTGTGGATCAGAATTATAGCCTCCCTTAAATTTAGAAATGTTCTTCATATCAAGCCATTTAATGCAACTTTCCCTTTGATGCCTTTGACGTATTTGAATTGCCTCCCTAATCTATGTCATGCCCCTAGTAGCCAATAAGGGTTCATTAGCATTAGACATGTTATGGTGATAATTTCTATTTATATTTGTATGATTACGCTGACCTTGTCTATGCTGACTTTGATGTCTTTCATCTTGCCCTTTTATTTTATTCCTATTTTAATCTTGACCTTGTAGTGAAGCTCTATCTCTATACCTACATTTATCTTCATCAGAATTAGATGTTGAAGAGGAAGAGAAATATGGGGAACTAGAAGAATTGCCATAGCTTTTATATTTTCCCCCATGGTCCCTTAATTTATCTTTTCTAGGTTTAGAGGAGGTCTTAGGCCTTAAAGCCCTCCTTGTTTTAGGACTTGCTCCATCTCCTCTAGGATTGCCTGCACCAGTTGAACGTAGTTCTTCCATGTAGTAAGGATGGAAATGAGCATATGAAATTCCTTCTTGAGGTTGTTCACTCTAATTCTCGTTATTATAGAACCTATCATTTCTTATATGAGTGTTCATGTACTTGGTCCTATGTGAAGAAGACATGATTTTTAATGTGTGTGACTTAAAATAAAATATTCATATTTTCTACAAGATAAATCATTAATACCTTTACAATGAGTGTACATCATATAACTAATCTAGATAACTAGCATCATCCTCAGTAATGGTGCCAATGATGAGCAACATGTATCCCCTACACCCAACCATACGAACTAAGAGTGTTCACATGAAACTTAATCAAATTCCATGGATGGAACTTATTTGACATCTAGATCATTAAGCATGGATCATAGATTGTTGTCATTACTAGTGGTAGCTTTATCATGTATGGTTTAGTCTAAAGTGAGGTATATGATTATTGATGTTGTTTTAGCTATTTATGCTACTCCTAACAATAATAGAAAAAGTAAGTATTTAATCTAATTAACAATGGAAAGAAAAGTCTAAACTAGCCTACGGGTAATGAGTGTATGTTCCTAGCTTACTGTACACATCTTGAACCCACGTATCCACTCCTGGGATTACCAAGTGCTACGCTATTAGGCAAACCAAGCAATAAAACTATTGGGATTATGAAGTAAATATGTGTTTATGCTCAAAACTAGTCATGTTCATTCTACCAATTGATTAATGTGGTTGGAAACATAAATATTAATTAAGTACATAAAGAATAAATTACATGGGAAGTAAATCTAATCTAAGTCAAAGTGTTGCAATGAATAGGAATCAATCTCAATATTATTGTCATTCATGGAATGTGTCTATGTACATTGCCACTCAAATAAGATGTAGTACAATTAACTCAAATCTACACTATAGACACTCACTAACTCTTCTCTAAGACTACGAAATAAAACTACAAGGGTTTAGTTAATATATTTATAAAAGAATGCCAAATACATGGCAAGTGCACATGTATTTATAGGAAAAAATAGACATTGATTCAATGGGTATGTGTCGATGTAGCTACGGCATTGTAGATGCAACATAGCATCTATGATGTAGCAGCTAGTAAAGACACATTGACAAGGATGTTACAACACATGCGTGATATAGCATCTATGATATCTCAACCAACTCATGTTTCATCATCTATTAATGCTAAGCATTTGTTCAAGTATATAAACCAAGCCCAATAATAGTAAAAGAAAATATATTAATAAAAAATGTAATTAAAGTCATGTGAAGGCTTTAATGTTTTCTTAGAGGGGTTTGATGACATCTTGAGCAAACTAAGTTTCTAGTAAGTAACTTAATTTTAGGGGTTTCTCCTCACCATTATGGACTGAAGTGGGGAGTTCGATAAAGGGATCCTTTGTGATGTTTTTGACCTCTAAATCAAGGGTTTTGACTATGTAATTAGGCCACTCTAGGGACTTTTCTATTTATGCTATATGATTGAACAAGCTCCTAGGTTCAAGATCTAAGCGTTTAAGGTCAATTGGTCTTTCGACATCACCAAAGGATCTAGTAAGATTCAGGGATAGGTTGAATTATTTCCATGTATTCATGATTCAATCATGCATGTTAACAAAATCATATTAACTAACATCTACATGATATAATAGCTAAAAAAATATTATAATAATGCAAAATACTATAATAATAAAGCAAGACAAGGTAAAATAAGGTCAAAACAAAGTAAAATAAGATAAAATAAAATCAAAAGAAAGTAGATTAATGTGCAATTAGGTGGAACAAGAATCAAATAATGCCAAATGATACTAAATAAGGGCCAAATCAAGTTATAACAATGAAAAACGATGTCAAACAAGATCAAATGAGGTCTTAATGATGCAAAATGACATCAAATGATGTCAAAAGTTGCCAAATGATGGTAAAAATGAGGCTAAATGAGGTCAATATCATGTCAAAATGGGGTCAAATGAAGCCAAATGATGTAAAAAATTAATGTAAAATGATGTTAAACAAGGTCAGCTAATGTCAAATGATAGCAAATAAAGTCAAATGATATGAAATGATTTTAGATGATATCAAATGAAGCTAAATGACATCAAATGATGGCTAAATGATGAAAAATGTTGTCAAATAACATCAAATGATTTTGAATGACATAAATTGATAGAAAAATGATATCAAATGATGTTAAGTGAATCAAAATGATATTAAATGATGTCAAAGGATATCAAATTAAGTTGAAATGATACAAAATGATGTTGGATGACATCAAATTATGACAAAATGATATGAAATGACATCGAATAATACCAATTGATATCAAATGATGTCGATGGAGGAAAAGAAAGCCCAACAAAGTTAAAAATGATCAAAGATAATATTAAATAATAATATTCATTTCTTAGGTAATTATATGGTCAAATAAGGTAAAATTTAGTGAACGTAGGCCATAAATTACTGAAATAAGTAGAAACTTTATGAAATTAGATTATAAATTGTTAAAATAAGAAGAAAATCTGGAGAAAACATGTGGTAAACTAGCAAATTATGTAAAAAATCTAGAAAAATAGTTAAAATAAGAAAATGTATTGTAAAATAAATCAAAATACGGAAAAATCTTGTGAAAATTACTAGAATAATGGTTTTTCATGGTCAAAATAATGAAAAAATAAAACTTGGTGTACCTAGCATGTGGGGATCATCTCCTCAACATTTGAATATTTTGTGTCACATCCACAACATGTAAGACTTATGTAGGTAGTGTATGAGCTAGAGTTTTCAAGTTGAAAGGTTGTTTATGCTCCATACATTGGTCCATACACTAGCTAAGTGTGTGGGACTAGGATCCTCGGCATGTGGATACTTCATGACATAACCCCAATATGTGGGGTTTGCATCTAGAAAGTGTGAGTATCTTAGACTAGATTTTAGGCTCGTGGGATCCATCAAGGCATATTATGATCACTTTGGATTAGGTCTTTACATGTGGGGCCCATCTTGGTAGCATTTGGGTAATTTTGGACTTGTCAATTATTGTCATGAATGCCACATGTTGGCCTACATGCTATCACAACATGTGGGGCTTGATCCTCCAATGTGTGAGACTTAGTATGCTAGCTTATGGAAGTTTTTAACAAAATTTTCAGCCTTTATAGGTTCTTATGGTAGCATCTACTATTTAGAAGAGAGATATGTAGTTTTTGAGACTATTTAGGATAAAGTATGAGCTGCATAGATCATGTTAGAAGCTTGTTGTTGCTGCCACAATAGGTGGGACATGTTTTTCCAATGTGTGAAATGAAAAATCAATTTTAGGAGCTTGTAATGTTTAAAATATTTTCAATTTTTCATCCTACATCTTGTGGGATCCACCATGAAACTTATGAGCAATTTTATAAATGATGAATCTTACTATAAGCTTCACACATTGCCATAGCATGTGGCATAGGTACTCCAACATGTAGGGTTGAACTTGACATCTTAAGGGGATTTTTGAGTAGTTTTCTTGGCTTGTTTCAGCTTTCATGGTAATGTCCAATGTGTATGGGGAGATCTATAGTTTTTTTGGTAATTTCAAGTAAGGTATGAGATGATGGACCAAGCTACGAATTGGTGAGACTTCACACACTACCCCACACACTACCATAGTGTGTGGGAGTTGAATCCCCAGCATGTGGGCACTTCGACCTTAATTTCTAGTAGTTTTAAATAGGTTTTTGACCTATTAAAGTTTTTTTGATATTTTAAGGTTTTTCAGGGCCCAACATATAGCACATAGGAATTTTGGGTAAGGGAGAAGATTTGAGAAGGCTTCACACATTGGCCCACATGTTGCCACAACATGTGGGCATTTTGGAGTTGAATCACAATGTGTGAGGCATCTTGATGTCCTTTCCCAAAGCCTATGAGGCCCACAAATGGTCAAGTAAATCCCAAGTAAATATAAATGTGTAAGGTTTATTTCCCCATTTATTTTTCAACCATAATGTGTAGAAGGTATTTCTTGGCATATGGAGGGTTTCATGGGTAGTGCGTGAGTATTATGAAAGGATTTTAACATTCAAAACCTAATGTTAGAGGTTATTTCTCATCTAATCTCACAAGGGTAATTTATAAGGGCTAGAGTTGTTGTAAAAAACCAAAATCCATAGAACTTTGTAGTAATTTTTACATTTACCCATCATTGTGTACAATGTGGTTGTAGTAGAGTAGAGAATTTGGGCTTCTTCCTTTAGTAGAACTCATGAATCTTAGCCACCATGATGAAGAAGACCAAATCAACTAGCTGCAACCTAGTTTTGGAAGAGGAGGATGGGGCTCTATAAATTGTTTCTAGGCTTTTGGATCCTTTTGTAGGCAAAGGATCTTTATTTAGAATTGCTAGGTACCAATCTTCTACCATTTTTTCTTTTTCTTGATGAATTTGTGGAAAAGCTTTCCCACTCCTAGGCTCAACCCAATTAACATTTTTTACTCTAACTATGGAAAATTAAAGGTTTAGGCTTTCTAATCATGTTGGTAGTGAATTTTGATTTTTGTGCATCTTATGGTGAAGATTTGAATTATTTCCCACACTTGTGCACAACATTTTTTTGCCCTAGTTTTATCACTTTTAGTGAAAGTTCAACATTTTTTCTAGTCTTTTTGCAATGTAGTTTTTAGGTTTTGACTTCATATATTTGTCATTTGAGGTCTTCTAGATGATCTAGAGATGGAACCACATTTTTAAAGATCTATTATGAGTTTTTTATGGGGTTTTTCCCAACACAGTTTTCAGCATTCTAGTCTATTTTCTCAAAATTTTGTAGTTTTTCCATGGAAAAACTGGTAATGTTTGAAATTTCTTAGGCATTTGTGGTCAATGTTTAGGGTTCTTGGAAATGGTAGATGTAGTGTAGGATGTTCTTGGATGAATTTTGGAATTTTTAAAATGTTTTTGAAAATGTTCCCAAGGTTTTTACTACAGTTGTTTCACTGTGAACTAGGGTTTTTCTGATGACAATTCTATGGAATTTTGGATTTTCTACATTGTAACTACAATGTTGATGGTCAATTTGAGTTGTTATAGGCATGTTCTATACATTTACAATTAAAATAATTTTTATAAAAAGTATTTTAAATGTTTTTTTTCTAGCCTTGAAAACTATTTTGGTCAATTTGAGATTTGGTTGTAAAGTTTCACTATGTTTATGTGTAGAATTGATAGCATGGGGCACTTGGATTTGGATTTTGGCAATGGTGAATTTTTTTCCAAGTTCCATGGCTAGTGTATGACACTCCCTAGACTTTCTAGAGTAGTGTATGAGAGGTCTTAGGGGTTTGCATAGGGAAGAATGATAGTGTATGGGCTATAGAAGCTAAGAAAACTTGTGCTTTTTGCTTTCACTTCCTTGTATCCTATGTGTTTTAGATTGTGAAAATTTTTTGACCACTCCTTGTAAAGATTCTCTTGTCCTTCAACCTATAGTTCTAGCAATTCGGGCTTCATGTTTTATCAAAAACTTGGTTTCATGCCAAGTGTTCTTGAAAATGCTTGTTTTAGGATGTTACATGCCAACTATTTGTGAAAATGTTAAACTATTTTCCCACAAGGACAAATTGATTTTTTTATGCTAAAATGTTTTCTAATTATCCAAATTTTATTTTTCTATATTTCATGGCATTAAAATATTCAATTTATTTCTTTTACTATGTGAATTAAAGTGTAAAGGCTAGATTTTGAATTGCATTGTAAAGATGATTGCATTAATAGACTTGGTTATTTTTTATGTAGTTTGTTTCCAATGGCAAGGCTATCATCCTAGAAGTTAATTCGGTTTTAATTTTTTTATTTAAATGCTTTCTATGGCATCTATGGCTTCTTATGGCTATGTGGTTATGTGGCTATGTACAGGACATTGCTAAAACCTATTTTAATCATCGTGAAGTTAATGGGAATTTTGTGTTACATGGGGATGGCTATACAAAATAGCTTGAACCCTAATATGATCCTTTATAAGTGCACCCTAATATGGTTTAGATGTAGCACTAGAGAATTCTTGATGTACCTACTCCATAATTATAGTGTGATTATGTGGTCACACTTGGTTGTGAATGTTGCAGTCATAATCATGGAGACTCTTGTGGTAGGGTCTTCTAACCACATCTTACTGTCCATGGTCAAATATCGTGACACTTAGAGAGAAATAGCATGGAATGAGGGCTCATATTCAGTGAAATTTTGACAATTATCCCAAATCTAGGAGATGCCCAAGTATTCACAGTACAACACTTGATGCTAAGTCACTGTATAAACACTCTATTTGAAAATCATCTAGGAATTGTCTATCTACTAGAAGCATAAGCTTGGTTTCAAGTTGATATTTTTTGTGTATTTTTTGATTTTAGTGTTTTTTTTCTCTAATTGTTTTCATGCTTTATTTTTCTAGGTATAGGATAAACCATGGAGGATTGGTGAAAAATTACCAGACCTCATCTGTAGCCTGTACAACTTTGGAGGAGTTTAATTGTGGTAAGATCATAAGAGTGTGAGTGCTTGACCAACTCAATGAAGAGATTGGAAGGTATTTTATGTAGTATTCTCAGATGTACCAAATGTGTGTAGCTACTAATTGTACACATGGATGATGTGCTCATTGAGATTTAGAAACAAGTGCCAATTCAGTATAAGACTCTAGCTTTTCCTAAGTTTAGTTAGTGAAAGTTGTTTAAGCATGGGCAATGTTTTTAGCATTTTTTTATTTTTTTTGTGTTTTTAATTTTACAAGGTTCACGAGTCAACTATGTTATGCTATAGATTCCATGCATGAGTCTACAATCACTATGACCATTTTAGGCCATGTTGAGGAGAAGGTTCAAGTAAAGTGGTATGACATAGACCTCTCATAGGAATGGTTGTTAAACAAAGCTTCTATGGATATCTGACAAAGAATCACTGATGTAGGTTATAATGATAAAAAAGTTTAGCATTGGAAGAACCAGAAATTCTAGTGTAGAACAGTTTAACTTCATAATCCATGGGCCTCAAAAAGGATCTAGAGCATCTCAAATGATCTTGATGATTACTTGAGGACTTAATCCTCTATTAACAGTTTTGAAAAATAAAGGTGAAAAATTTATGCAATGGTGATCCAAGCATTAAATTTGATAATAAAGAGATAAAAAAATAATATGGAAAAAAAAAGAAAAAAGAAAAGAACTGCAACTTTGTATTAAATTTTATAAAAATTTTGTGCAAAAATAGTGGTTAATAGAGTATAGATCATTGGCATCAAAAGCTTGAAAATTCAAAATATCCTTGAATTTTGATGAAGACAAAATGATATATTTTGCAATCCAATTTGTGCCTATCTATCTTTAATGATCTACTCTTAAACTTTGTTTGCCATAGGTTATCTCTACTCTTGGTAATCTATGTTGGTGGAAAATGGTTATGGACTCTTAGATTTTGCTATACTCCAAAAGTCTCAAGTTTGGATGAAAGTAAAATGATCCCACGTGTCTTGAAAATGATGAAAAATTTGTATTAAATAGGTTATACATTTGCTAATTTTTTTTCTAGTTTGATTTTACCAAATTTCTATAAAACTTTTGACATTCCTTGCAACATTTTTGATGCTTTCAATGATCAAAATTTGTAGTGCATGACACACTAATGTTTTTAACCTTTTGAGCTTAAAATACCAATGTGTATGATATGTTTCACCATCCAAAAGTTGCAGCATGTGCACACCAACTTGTGAAGCCATTTTTGCTAAATTCAGTGGCATATTTGGGATATTTTTATGGCCCAAATTCCAAAATGTGGACCACCAATGTTGTTGGATTTTGTTGCCAAAATTTAGCAATGTATTAACATTTTGAGCCTCCACAAGCTGGCATAAATGAAATCCACAAATTTTGGGCTTTAAATTTCACTCCACACATTGAAAAATGCTCAAAACTTTGTCAAAGCAAGGCCATAACGTAGTATTTTGATGGGAAAGTAAGATAATTGTTTCTACCTTTAAATTCCAATCAAAATTCAATGATAGGTTGGCTTTATGGGTTTTTTTAATTTTTCACATGGATTTTCTTCAAAGTTTTTCATTGGTCCCTCTTTGTTGATGTTTGGAGGATTGACCTAAGAAACATCAACAAAGAATGAAAAACACCATTACAGATGCATCACCAATGCTCCTTCTCCACATTTGATTTGATAACTATCAAATCATGCTAAGGAGTGCTCATAGTGATGAAATAAGATCATAATGGAATGTTATGAGTTTGGGATGAGATGATGTCTATATTGGTTATGATCACATCATTTATTTGAATGATCACATGGGCTAATAAGGTATTCCACATATTGACATCATGGATATGATATGGAAGTGACATGTGTACTAGCTAGAAAGATCTTCATGCTTTGTGCTTGAATTGCTGGTTACAGGATGATGTATTTGAGGAATCAACACTCCATTATTGGGCTTCTTGGTCACTTGGATCCTCCATTTATTTTTTTGGAGCCATTCATTTCACTTTAGGCTACATTGGCCTCTTGGTTTTCTTGGCAATTTTCTTTTCCATTTTCTCTTTTTTTCTCTTTTTCCTAGAGGTAAAATCTTCATTGGATTTTATTTTCAAGGTTGAATTTGGTTTTATTTTCTCATTGAATGAGATATGTTACATTCAACAAACTTTTTGGCAAAGCATTTCAAAGATGATATCATATGACCACGATGCATGGATGTTGAATATAGGTTCTCGTTGTTAGCAAGGTTAGGGAAAGTTGTAGTTTGGTTATAGGAATATGGATTACGAGAGGTGACTAAAATGATGTGAGGTAAGCACTATTGATAAGATTGAGCATGCTAACCAAATCTTGTGTATCAAGATCACATGATTACTCATCACTCCAATGAATCACATCTTTGTGATGACTTTAGGTTCATCCTAGAAGCACAACTCTAAGAGGACATGAAAAAAAATCAAAGAATATATGTGATTACAAGAGATTGCCAAAGGTCATATGAGGTAACAAGTAGGCAGAGGCTTCCATTGGTTACAATTGATAAAGCATGAGATTGTTTTTTGTTTTATAGATTTATACAAAGTTTGTAGTGCTTTAAGATGTCAAAAAGAAATAAGAGGTCATGTTGGCTCACTTTTTGTAGTCTACTAAAATTATTAATGTTGATAATCCATTTACACCTATAAATAAAGGCAAATAAAGGCTACAAGCATATGGATTAGTGTTAGATATAATAATTCTTGAGATAGGAATGGTTGATTGGATTGGTCAACTTAGTGTCATCCATGTCCACTAGTTTGAATGCTCCATTGTCATATGCTCTGGTAATCAAAAAACGTCCTTCCCAATTATCCAATAGCTTCCTTGCATGTTCATGAATGACCTTGAGGACAAGTTTTCCTTTCTTGAATTTTTTCCTATTCAGATCATGATGATGATGTTTTTTCAACCTCTCTTAATATCATTTGATGTTGGCTAGCATTTGTATTCACTACTCCTCCACTGAATTGAGATCAATGATATGCAACTCCTTATTTTGCTCATCATTGATGAAGTTAGACAGAGCTACCCTCAAATATGAAACCTACAATTCAAGAGGCAAAACAACTTCAAATCCATAAACAAGGCTATACAAGGTGGCACTAGTTGTAGTTATAAAGATCGTCATATAAGCCCAAAAGACATACAAAAGTTGTTCATGCCATTTGCATTTGCTATCATTTAACATTTTATTAAGGAGGTTTATAATTGAGTTATTAGTATCTTTCACTTGACCATTGGCTTGCCAGTAGTATGGTGATGAAAATGAATGTTTGATGTTTACTTTTTGATAAAAGGTTTACATTTCTTGGCTACTAAACCATAGTCTATTTTCTATGACTATAGTTAAGGGTTGGCCAAAATGTGATAGTATGTTATCTAATACAAATTTATAGATTTGTTAAGATCTTGTTTTCCTTAGAGGAATAGCTTCAACCTACTTTGTGAAATATTCAGTTGTTGTGATGATGAATTTATGCCCTACAAAAGACTTAGTATTTATACATCTGATTATATTGATTCCCCATTGTTGAAATGACCATGTGATTTGAGTGGTGTGTAGCTTAGTTAGTGGCACATGTATCAAGTTACTGTGCCATTGAAAAATTTCATAAGTTTTAATCTTTCCATATATTACCAATAGTATCCTAAGCATCTAATCCTTGTAGCCATGGCTCTAGGTCCTATATGTCCTTCACATATGCCCTTGGGATCCTACTCAGGGATTACATGGGCTTCACATATGCAATTGTATGACCTTCGACATAATGTGTTATCAACTAGAATGACATATTGTTTTGATCTTTTACATGTAGCATCCTTTTGAGTTGTAGTTAAGTTTTGTGGAGGTTTAGAATGCATTAGGTAAAACTTGATATCATTGTATGCCTCTTGTTGGAGAACATTATTAATGGAGGCTATAGAGATGCCTTCAGTATTCTGTATGATGGAAAGAATGGAGTTTACTTTGAAGGAAGGTAACTTATTAAACATATTAGGCATCATATTTAGAGCTAAAATGACATCAGATAAGATGTTCTCAATTCAAAGAATGTGTTAAATGCCAATATTTCTAAACTATACCATGAGTTTTTTGGCTAGATTGTACTAAGATTGTAAGTGTTTAGCCTTGCATGCATAGACATTGATTACCTAGTTAACCACAAGTTGAAAATTATCTTTTATAATTAAACATATAATCCCATGATTACGAGCTATCGTCATCCCTTTGAGGAATTCCTCATATTCTACTATATTATTAGTGCATGGGAATTTGAAATGATAGGTGAAAGGTTGGATCTTACTAGATAGTAACATTATGATGACAACAATGCTTACTTCTTGTGTAGTTGAAGCTTTGTCAAAATGCATAATGGTCCCATATCCTTCAAGTTCTTCATTAATGATGTTGACATGCTTATCTAGGAATTTGAGATCTATGGCTGCATTATCCTCAATTGGGGAAGTGGTAAGTTGTATGGATATAGCTTGACCTTTTGTTGAGGCTTGGAAGATGTAATATAGGACAAAATTAGTAGTTATGGCTTTCCATCTAGCTAATGACTACTCTTGTAAATGTTGGTCCTTATGGCTCTTAGCACATTATTCTTACATATGACAATGACTTGGCTCCTAAAGAGGTAGGGTCTCCACCCCTTAAAGAGAAGACTAGGACTAAACAATACTTATTGACCTCTAGGTATCAGGTCTCGTAAGCTATCAATGCATGGCTTAAATAGTAAATAAATAACTTTGCTTCATCATCTTTTTTTTGATAAAGAAGAAAGGATATGAACATGTTAGAGAGTCCAAGGTAGATGTAAAATGGCTTGTCCTTTTGAGGTGGATACATGGTAGGTAATTAGGTCAAGTCTTAATTAATGTTGTCAAAGGCTCCTTGGCATTGGTCAATCCACTCATAGTGAAATCCCTCATTGAATAAGTGTTGCATGGGTCGTAGCTTATCTATGAGTCTCGAGATGAATCTACAAATAAACTATAATCTACCATGTAATCCTTGTAGTTTCTTAAAGTTAGTAGGTACTTCCAAGTTGGTTATATTCTTAACCTTATCAATATCAACATGTATCCCTACCTCAAATACTACAAAACCAAACATGTTACCAACTTTAACATTGAAGACATGATTCTTAGGATTAAGTCTAAGCTCGTACTTAAGACATAGTTGGAGTACTAAATCAAGGTCATGTTTATGATCTCTCACTACTTTAGACTTGACAACTATATTATCAATGTAATCATTTAGTAACCCTAGCATGTAGTCACTAAATATGTAGGTCATTACTTGTTTGTAGGTTGCACCCACATTCTTTAGACTAAATGGCATCATTATGTAATAGAAGGTTCCCTAGGGGGTTATAAAGGTCATGTGTAGCTAATGATATAGGTTGATCCTAACTTGGTTGTATTGTAAGAACCCATCCATGAAGGATAACAAGGCATGTCTAGCCATGGTATTGATAAGTTGATCAATACTAGCTAAAGGAAAATAATCTTTGATAGTTGCCTTGTTGAGGTCTTAGAAATTAATACAAATATGAATACTCTTATTTTTCTTGGAAACCACCACTATATTAGACATCAACTTAGTGTAATCAATAGCTTAGATGAAACATGCCTAGTAAAGCTTCTTGATCTCATCATGAATTGCTAGGCCAAATTTGATCTAAGTTTATTAAATTTTTGCTTAATAGGCTTGATACTTGGATCAAGTATGATATTATGTTATACGAAATATGGGTCAAGCCCTAGAGTATCCTCATATGATTAAGCAAAGACTTTAATGTTATCATAAAGGGTCTTGATGATGTCTTGGGCTATTTGGGGTTCTAGTGAGAAACTTAATTTTAGAGTTTTCTCCTTTCCATTGTGGGTTGTGATAGAGATTTTAACTAAAGAGTCCTCAATGATGTCTCTAGATTCTAAATCAAGAGTTTTGACTATGTATTTGGGCCACTCTATGGACTTCTCTATTGAGTCTATATGGTCAAACTAGCTCCTAGGTTTAAAATCTAAACAATCAGGGTCATTTGATCATTTGGCATCACCATAGGATCTATTTAGGTTTAAAGATAGGTTGAATTTTGTCCATGTGCACATGTTATAATATTTTCTATCAACCAAAAGCATATTAAGTGGCATATGCATGATATAATTCCTTAAACAATGTCAAAATAATGTAGTAATAAAGTACCATGGAGCACAACAATGTCAAAAGAAATTAAAATAATGCAAAACAAGTTACAATGAGGCAAAGTAACATCATAACAAGGTGAAGTAAGATCACAAAAGGTAGATCAAGGTGGAACAAGGACCAAATGATGCCAAATGATACTAGGTAAGGGCTAAATAAGGGCTAAATTAGATTAGAACTATGCCAAAATGTTATGAAATGAGGTCAAATAGGATCCAAATGATGAAAAATGACATTTAATGATGTCAAATGACACCAAATGATGGCAAGATAAGACTACATGAGGTTAAATGATGGCAACATGATGAAAAATGTTATGAAATGACATTAAATGATGTTGAATGACAACAAATGATGACAAAATGATATCAAATGATGTTAACTGATATTGAATAATGGAAAAATGATGAAAAACATATTGTCAAATGACATCGAATGATGTTGAAATGATGCAAAATGATTGAAAATATTATCAAATGGCATCAAATTATATAAAATGATATCAAATGATGGAAAATGAGGTTAATCAAGGCTAAATAAGATCATAAAATGTTGAAACAATGCTTAGAGGCATCAAATAGTATCAAATGACATAGAAGCAAGGTAAGCATGGTTGAATAAGATTAAAAATATTGAAAATAATATTAAATAATAATATTTGTTTTCTTTTTTAGGTACTTTTTTGGTTATTATAGGGTAGAATCTAATGAAAATAGACCACAAAATATTAAAAAAAAAGTAGAAATTTGATGAAAATAGGTTATAAATTATCAAAATAAGTAAAAATCTATATAAAATAGGATGTAAACTGATCAAACACATAAAAAAGATAGTAAAAAATTAGAAAAATCTTCTGAAAAGTAGTTTTAAACTACTATAGAAGTTTTGTTTTGATAAAAATGATTAAAAATGTTGAAAAATTGTGTTTACAATGTGTAGAAATCACTCCTTCAAAGTGTGGACATTATGTGTCATGTACACAACATGTGGGGCCTATGAAGGCTATGTTTGGGCTAGATCAATGAAGTTTACAGTTTGTTTGTGCTCTACATTTTGGTTCATACACTAGCCCAGCATGTGGGGCCTGAAGCTCCAAGGTGTTAACACTTTAAGTTTGAACCACAACGTGTATGTCCTATTCTACCAATGCATAGGTATTTTAGACTTAGTTTTAGGCTTGTGGGACCTACCAGGATAGCTTGTGATCACTACAGGTCAAGCCTATGATGTGTGGGATCCACTTTGATGGTGTTTGAGATTGTTTTGACTTGGTTATTTGTATTAGATGCTTTATAAATTGGTTCACATGTTGGACCAACATGTGAGGCTTGGTTCCTTAATGTGTGGGAGTTATATGTTAGATTTAGGGAGAATTGACCAAGTTTTTGAAGTTTCTAGGTTCTTATGATAGTGCCCAAGGTTTGGAAGAGAAATCTATAGTTTTGGAGTTATATTGAGCAAGGTGGAAGCATTTTAATGTCCACATGCTGGCTTGTACATTGGCCCAACATGTGGAAATTTTGAATTTAATGTGTGAAAAATTTGATATGAGTTTTATGCTTGTGGTACCTAATAGGGTAGCTTGTAATCACTTTGGGTTGAGCCTTTGACATGACTTTGGTAGTGTTTAAGATCATTTTGACTTGGTTATTACTTCTAGAGATCTCATATGTTGGTTTACATGTTAGCCCAATATATGAGGCTTGATTCCTCAATGTGTGGATCCCATTAAGGCCATTTTGTAGTGATTTTAACTAGGTTTTCAACTCTTCAAGGCTAATAGGATAGTTGCTAATATTTTGGAGGGAAATGTGCAATTTTTGAGGCTGTATTGATTAAGGTGAAGGTTTGTTAATGCCNTGGGGCTTATATTCCAAATGTATGGACCTCATAGGCAATTTTATGGGAGTTTTAAATAAGGGTTTAACTTCCCTAGATTCCTAAGCTTCAGTAGTCATTTCACTGCAAACTGGGTTTTTTCGATGAAAATTTCATAAAATTGTGGTTTAAAATTGGTCTTCCTACACTTGTAAATGTAGTGTGGAAGATGAATATAAGTTGTTAGGAGCATGATATATATGGTTACAATTAATAATAAGTTTTAAAATTTTTTCCTATATTTTTCCTAACCTTGGGATATGTGTTGGTTAGTTGTAGTTTCAATTGTAGAATTCTGTGGTATCCATGGCTATAATTGACAACATTGGTCACTTGGAATTGGATTTTTGGCCATTTTTTAATTTTTTTCCAAGTTCTATGACCAATGTATAATATTTCGTTTACTTTCTAGGGTAGCATATAAGGAGTCTTGGGGTTTTGCACAAGGAAAAATGGTAGCATATGGGCTCTAGGGGCTAAGAAAATTTGTCATTTTTATTCTACGTTCTTTGTATCCTAGGTGTTTTGTATTGTGAAATTTCAATGACCACTCATGATAGAAATTCTATACCTCTTGATTCATAGCATTGTCAATTTTGGCTTCATGTTTTATCAAAATCTTATTTTCAAGCTACATGTTCATGAAAATGCTTGTTTAGGACCTCACACACCAATTGTTTATGAAAATGCAAAACTTGGTTTTTTGCAATGTTACATGTTCATCAACATGTCAAATTTAGTGTTTTTTGGCTATGTTGATTGAAGTGGAAAGGTATGGATTTTGATTTTCATTGTAATTATAGTTGTATTGGTTAACTTTGTTATTTTTCATGTTTTATACTCAATGGCAACATTATCATCCTAGAGGCTATTTTGTCTTAAACTTTGCTAGTTTTTGTTTAAATGTTTTTATGGTTTTCTCTATTCTAATGGTTGTGTGTTTTTGCTATGTGTAGAGCCTTTTTGAAATCTATTTTGGTTTTCATGGAGTTGGTGGGGATTCTATGTTGCATTGGGATGGTCACCAAAAATAGTCTAAATACCAATATAAGTATTGAAGACTATATCAAAGTGTCATTTAGACTTGGTACCTGAGAGTTTTTGATGTATTTGCTATAACATTTTGGTGTAATCATGTGGTCACACTTGACTATGGATGTTGTAGCTGTAATCGTACAAACTTTTATGATTAGATCTTCTAACTACATTTTGATATTCATGGTTGATGATCTTGACACCCAAAGATAGATAGAGAAGAATAATACCTCATATTCTAGAGAAGTTCATAGTTTGTCACAAATTTATAAGATGTCAAAGTAGTCACAATATAACATTGAAAACACCTTGATTATAAGCCACAGGATAAACACACTCTTTTAAAATCCTCTAGGAATTGTCTACTTCAAAGAACTATAAGTCTAGTTTTGAATTGTCATATTTGTTTGTCTTTGGATTTATGGTTGTTTGGGTCTTGACTATTTTGATGCTTCCTTTTTTGTAGGTAGAGGGTACATCCTGGGGGATTGGTGAGAAATGACCAAACCTTATCTGTGGCTTGTACAACCTTGGAAGAATTCAAGAAAGGTGAGGTCATAAGAGTTCAACTGCTTGATTAGCTCAAAGCTAAGTTTGGTAGATACCGTATGTGGTATTTCTACATATATCAAACAAGTGTAGCTATTAATCATGCACACAAATGGTGGGCTCATGTAGATTTAGGAGAACCTATATCAACTTGTTCTAAAGTTCTAATGTTATCTTAGCTTGGTGAGTGAAATCTATCTAAGAATGACCATCATATTTAGCAATTTTTTATTGTTTTCTGATTTTTTTTTTATGAATTTATCAGGCTAACAGGTCAACTATGTTATGCTATAGATCCTATGCACAAGTCTACAATTTTTATGACCATTTTAGGTCTTCTTGAGGAGAAGATTCAATTCAAGTGAGGTGAAGTAGACTCAACATAAGAGTGGCTAGTAGAAAAAGCTTCTATAGATGTTCTATAGGGGCTCACTAATGCAAGTTTGAATAACTTGTTCATGTTGCCTAGTCCATTGATGTTACTTGTTGAGATATTTAATGTGATTAGTGATGAGTGGCGAGGTACCCCTACACTCAACCATAC
>MNCI01035714.1:0-11493 GCA_015680685.1 Gnetum montanum
AACATCAACAAAGAAAATAAACACAAGGAAACAACACATCAAAGTCTAATAATCTCTGCATTTGTAAGAGTCTCATTACAAATTCTCTGCATTTGTAAGAGTCTCATTACCTATGAAATTATTATTTTATGTTATATGAGAAATATTTAACAAGTCTAATAATCTACAAGGAGAATGCAACTTAGTAAAATTTTTAACTTATGCATCTATGCAAAAAGATGACTTTAAAATAAAATTATGCATTTGGCTAGTTATGAAACTAACATATAATTGAATTTCCATACCTAATTGCTGATAGTATATCATGCGATGTTAAACATTATAAATATTTCATTGAAGTTGACATAGTTGAGGTAGGCAAAAATATTTAAGCTTTGCAAAGAACACTACTATGAAAAATAACATCTCTCAGGCTCTATGATGATTTGAAGACCATCAATTAACATTTAGCATAGTCACAAGTAATACTGAGAATTATTATAGTTACTTAATATTTTTAAGATAAAAATACTATTTAACCATTTGAATGAAAAGTTTACAAATGCTTGTCTTTTCATAAAAAATATTTATTTTTATTGTTCATGCATCAAATCCAATAAGAAGCAAAGCAGCATACATTCACAAAAACAAGTTGAGAAGTTAATTTATAAATTAAAATATTTATATGCAATGGAATCAGATGTCTTGCACAACATTTCCATGGCAAAGTATAAGTATTTAAAAATATAAGTTAAAAATGATAAACACCAAAGCATGTCATACATTAGAAAATGAAGTTTAGAGAATCCATAATAACTATAAGGATAATTGTGCATCTCTATTATGTTAGATGATGAATGTAACTTAGGTAATTAGTTTCAAATGTTGTACCTCATTTCCCCTTTCATTGCATGTTTGTAAATTTTAAAATGTCTACATAAAAGGAATCCCTTCGATTCATGCACCTATAGTCAAAAAGCTTACTTTTGTCTTACAAGTGAATGTTAAACCCTATAGAAAAGGAATTAACTACCAGATATATGTACTCCCTTAGTTATAAAAATATTCAAAGGAATTATTACATCCTTTAGAATCTTTTAAAAGCATCATGAATACTATCAAGATTCTACATTTACAAAGCTTAAAATATGAAGAATACATTAGAGGAAGATTATACAAACATGATTCCATTACAAGAAAAAACCTTAAAACACGATACTAAGTTACTAAGCCAAGATGGAACAAAGAAAAAATTATTTTGAGGTGTATATGCTCTCATAGTAATAAGAAAATGTATTCCTTTTAAAGAAGTAATAAAGTGGAGTTGTACTTATACAATTAATTAAACAACAATCCAAAGCAACTAAAATAAATGTCAATCCCTTGCTACCCTACACTGATTCTATTAAAGGTTAAAGTAGTTGCAAGCTCAGTTTCTAAGAAAAGTAGTGGTTTGTACATGTAAAAGATATTTTATTTCATTGGAAGATGAAACAAATGCTAGAAGTCACCCATATTATAGACACCTAGTATACAGATGCAAGCAACAATAGAATTATCTAAATGAGAAAATAATGAAGAGAATGAACATTAGAGAAAGAATTTTCACAATCTATAATAATGCAGATAAAATTATTAGTGGATTCATATCTTAAAAGAATACTTACTTGGAATGATCAGTTTGAAGAAAATGTTGGGCTTGCAGATTCTACCCTTCTGTAGTAGAAAGGGAGTTGTGATTCCACAATCTTAATAACTTCTTCCAAGTTTCCTAGTAATATCGTTTGATTTTGAAAGTTTCCACTACTAATAGATTGCAAAACATCTCAACTCTTTTCATGATAGGCCTCATAGAAGCATTATGACAAGTGCATCTTAAGCCTATCTTCAAAATGCTTTCAAGCACTACCATTTCTTCATCTTTGTCCATGGAAATTCCTCCTCCAAATTCATCTGCCATCTTTTAGATAATTTTAGCATCTCTCTTTGATGAGTAGAAAATACCCCTACACTCAACNACCATCTTTTAGATAATTTTTAGCATCTCTCTTTGATGAGTAGAAAATACCCCTACACTCAACCATATGAATCACTACGCATTCACGAGCGATCTAGTTGAATTTCGTGGACCCTTTGTCTTTTGGTACACTAGCCTCTAGGAAGTGAACTTGACCTAATAGTCATTTTTTATCTTCCCAATTACACTCATGATATGAAAAGGTATGGTTAAGTGTAATTGAGGTGTATGATTTTTATTATTTTTATGTTTTATGTTTTGGGTTCTTAAAATAAAGGATGAAAGAAATGATGTAATTTAATTGCTAATTTAATCTAACTAACTAACCAATGTCTAACTAATCTTAACATAAGCATTTGTTTCCACATTTTGTACACATCCTAAACACGTATAATACTACTAGGTTATCAAATGTTAAGTGTTACTGGGATTACCAAGCATCATGTGCATGCTCAAAGTGGTCATACTTATGTGCTTAAGTGATTGCTATTTAATCTAGTGTAATTTATCTTAATTACTTAAATCATTAAAGGAGATTACATAAAATATTGAATATATGAAGAAAATATTTAATCTAGTTGAAGTGCTACAAGGTTTATTTGAAAGCTTATCTTTAGTGTCGCACATACTACCATGCTCAGGTACAATAATTATTGAATAAAAAATTGTATACTCAATGACTCGTACTGTGGACATTTGAGAAAATATTCTAACTTTGGGGAAGAAAAACTCTAAGAGCTCTACTACACTATGACAAAGACTCCCCAAACCATGTGCCCACATGTTATATTTATAGGTTGACACACATCTCATGATATTAGATATCTGACATCGCTTCTTAGCCCTTGATATTAGATATCCAATTTTGGAGCTAGATAAA
The DNA here is from genome assembly GCA_015680685.1 of Gnetum montanum. NCBI lineage: Eukaryota > Viridiplantae > Streptophyta > Gnetopsida > Gnetales > Gnetaceae > Gnetum > Gnetum montanum. Next base: position 2,877 of record MNCI01035714.1, read on the forward strand.
ATACACTTCATCATACTCCCACAAATGAATGAAAACTCATCCTCAAGCGAATAGAAGGAGGAACAATTTTCATACAAAATATTGATAAGGTATGGGATTATTGATTGACACGCAAATTGACTTAGATGAAACAAATAAATTCTAAGTGCCCAACTATATGGATTTACAATATTTTACAAAATTGTTTTCATGAAAATAGAATTGAACACCTTGGCCAAAATTCACATCCAACTCCTCTGGCAACTAAAGATTTCGGGAGAAGGTTCAATGATCATGAAGGGGACTTATCACATGGTGCTACTACTTATTCCTTGGTGAAGATAGTTTTTCTTCCAATCCATGCTTCCCTTTGTAATCACAACAAAATCATGCACTGGTGTGCAATGTGTGACTTATAGCTTTTAGATACCTTGTCTCATCAAAAGTTATACTTGGCTAGGTTGTGATTATGGTAGATTAATTCCTTTAATAGTATTTGATTTCTATAGTTATTAAAGTTTGTTGAAAGGGTTTAACTTTATGGATGGATGATGTTAGTGTTAATCCTTATTTAAACCTTTGTGGCAGTTAGAAAAACTCAAAAAAATTAGCCATAAAAAAAAACTTAAGTATCCCCCATGGCATAGAGCATACCTCCAATAGCGGGAAGATTGAAAAAAGGGATGAAATGGATAAGTGGTGCATCATTAAATTTTGAAAATCCAAAACACATTGAAATTCTTGAAGAGGATGAAAGAATTCACAAAAAAAATAGAGGATTTCACTAAAAAATATTGTGAAGATGCACACAATTGAATGTCATCGATGGATCATGCAAAAGAATTTGATTGTGAGAATGCCTAAGAATAAAGAACTTAACTATTCCAACCAAAACATATGTAAATGGATCCTCCCCAAAGTAGGCACATGCCCTTTATTGCCCTTAAATATCCTCAAATCATGGAGTCCATGGCTCACATGGATGATTAATGGTTATAAAAAGTTAAGTACAAAAACCTGAAAGAAACTACCAAAGAATTTGAACACATCAAATCAAGATATCAAACAAGGACATGAACATCGATAGTGAGGTGAGGCATGGAAAGCATAGATGGATGAGAGAGAGAGATAGTGAAATGGAGTTCTAGATTAATGTCACATGAAGTCCTTCATGAATTTTTTCATTAAATGGCCTGTTAAAATCCATCCTTAGTCTATACCAAAACTAACCATGTTTAGTGACTTCCCATTGCCACTCTAAGACTAGTCCAAGAGTGCTCCCATAGATCAAACACCATTCCTTATGGAGGAGAAAAGACGACTAGGAAGAGAGAAATGGCCTTAGTTAGAAGGAACCTTTAGACACAAGTAACATAGCTTTTGAGTCCCATAACTAGTGCTTGTAGCCCATTATTCTATCTAAGGGGTGTGCTTTAAATTCGCATCATTTTTTTTTTTTTGGATGGGAACCACACCATGAAAAGACTTATTCAACTTCTTATTATTAGTTGACACAGAATGGTAAGAAATCCATGAAAATACTCATGCACCAAAGTAAGTAAAATGGTATAAAAAGTATTGAGTCCCCTTGAAGTCACACCTTATTTAAGCTTTTGAATCCTTTCCAAGTCTAGAAACTTCCAAGGTCACAAGTTCATTAAAGGTTTATTAAGGAAAGTGACCTCATACTTCCAAAACTAAAAACACAATAGAGTTTGTGGATGGGTGGATGACATGAACTCACTTCCTATTTCATGAAAAAGAACTCATGTCTTAGTTATCAATAACAAAATTCAAAGCTAGAATCTAGACACTAACAATCAAGTAACCAAATAGCACATGGCCACATCAAGTAAACTACACTATACCCTATTGGTAATAAGGCATGTCATTATTAGAACACAATAAGAAAATCACACCAAAATAAAGAAAAATATATAAGAAATTATAAAATAGTCAAGAAGAATAAAACATATTAACAATGTTGCAAAACAAAAAAATGATGTAAAATAGTAAAGAATAGGAAATCAAAAAGGGTGTAAAAATAACAAAGTGTAAAACAAAAATGTATAAAAAAAACAAAAAATAATGAGAGCCATTTATATGATTATCATGGATGACCATCTCTCCCATGACTAAGTTGAAGGAAGGAGACATGAAAATTTGAGTGTGGTTGTCCATCCAAGGAGGTGTTGTGACCACTAGCTTCCTTATACTCATGAAAAGGTTTAATTTGTTTCATGTTGATTAGTTGTTTCTTATTTGGGCTCTTACATTTGTAGATTAACATGCTCCCACAAGGAAAGGTTTCGAAAATAATATAAGGGCCTTTCCATAGTGTTTGGAACTTGGTTTGTTATGGCACATGTGTGGGGTTATAGTAGAGGACCTTCTCTCGTTGTTGATATTTGAATTTTCAAATTCTAAGGTCATAGCATTTTTTGTTAAATGCCTTGTCAACCCATTAGATAATAGGGCCACTATTCAATTTTTGTCTAGCAGGTTGAGATTCATTAATCTTTCTTTTTGTGCTAGACTTAAGTCAAGGTCAAGGTCATAGGTTGTTGAAAGTGTATAGAGCTTAGATTGAATAGAAAGAATTAGCAATTTTCCATACATTAGCTCATAGGAAGATTAGCCATTGGGAGTTTCTAGATGGAGCAATAGACCCAGAGGGCATAATTGCGTTTCATGCTCTAGTATCTCCTATATTTGCAAATTATTCTTGTTAAGATCTTAGTGACTTTTCTATTTGTAACCTCAACCTAACAATTGGCTTGGGGATGATAAGGTGTTGTTAATTTATGCTAAACCCCCAAGTATTGCATGAGCTTCCAAAAGGTAGTGCTTGTAAAGTGGATTTTATTATTAGAAATTATTCCACATGCCATACTAAACTTGTTTACAACATTTTGTTGTACAAATTGAGCAATAGTTGAAGATGTGTTGTCAGTGATGACTGCTTTTTTTTCCCTTGTGTACAATAGTCAACAATGACTATGATACATGCCTTTCTATTTGACATGGGTGTGATGGGACCCATGAAGTCAATGCTCTAGATGTCCAAGTGTTCTAGTGGTTGGATCCAATGCTAAGGATCCTCCGTACAAGTGGTCATTTGACCATCGTGTTGGAAACATTCACATGAGCTAATAAATTAGTGAGCATCCTTAAAAATTAATGCCCAGTAATATCCTATCATTAAGATCTTAATTATAGTGCATCTCCTTACATAGTGGCCCCTACAAGGACCCTCATGAGTTTTTTGGAGAATGCATAGTTGATCAGCCTCAAGGACACACCAATGAACTAGGCCATCAATGCATACCTTATAGAGATGCCCATTGATCTCCATGAAGTGTTTCACCTTGTGAAGAAACTATTGTTTCTTCTTGCGATCTAGCTCTTGTGGCATCTCTTGAATGAGAAGATAGGTAAGAATGTTATTGTATCATTTAGGCTCAATGGGTAATTGTTCACTTATGGCCCTCACAAAGAGAAGTTCATTAAGAAACTAATCATATAGTGGGCTTTCCTCCTCTTTGTTGTTCCATCTCAACTAAGACAAGTGATCAATGACCACATTCTTAGTTCCCTTTTGATCTACCATCATAAGATTAAATTCTTGTAAGATCACTAGCCACCGTATGACACAGGGGCTCATCGTTATCTTATTAATTAGGAAATGAATTGCACTATTGTCCATGTGCATGAACACTTTGTATCCAAGAACATAGTGCCTAAATTTCTTCAAGGCAAATACCACTATCATTAATTCATTTTCTGTGATGGTGTAGTTTAGCTGTGCACTCATAATGCTTCAGCTTATGCAGTGATGTAATAAGGACATTTTTTATCATCCAACTATGTAAGCATGATCTCCAAGTCTAATTTGGTGCATCCGTTATGACATGGAATGGTCTGAATGAATCTGGTTATCATAGAATTGGATTTTCTACTAGTTTCTCCTTTAGCTATTGGAATGCATTTTCACATTCCTTGGTCCAAATAAATAAAGTATTTTTCTTTGTTAAATTGACCAATGGTTTTGTGATCTTAGAGAAATTATCTATGAATCTTCGGTAGTAACTAGTTTGTCCAAGGAATGATCAAACATCTTTTATAGTTTCTGGATGATGATAAATCCCTTGAATGATTTTAATCTTTTCAGGGTTGTCCTCAATCCTTGCTTGTAAGATTTTATGCCCTAGTATAATGCCCTCTTAGACCATCAGATGGCTCTTCTATCAATTGAGCTGAAGATTGATCTCCACACATCATTTTAGCACTTTCTCAAGATGGTCTAGCACTTGCTCATATGTAGCCTCATAGGTGGAGAAGTCATCTATGAATACATTCATCCTACCACTAATCTATTGTTGAAAAATACTCAAGACTAGGAATTCGAATGTGGCTTGGCATTGCATAGGCTAAATGGAATCTTTCAATACGTAAAAGTCCCCGAGGGACTCGTGAATGTGGTTTTGGCCTAGTCTCCTAATGCAATCTGAATTTGGTTATAACCACTATAACCATCCAAAAAGCTAAAGTAGAAATGCCTAGAAACACCTGACTCACAAATGGCAATGGAAAGTGACCTTTGAATGTTACCATGTTCAATAGCTTGAAATCAATATAAAACCATCACTTTTCACATTTTTTTGGTACTATCACCAGTGAGCTAGCCCACTCACTCTTTGCAATGGGGTAGATGAATGTCACCTTGAGGAGTTATTTAATTTCCTCTTTGACAATTTGCTTCAATTTGGGGTTCAACTGTCATTGCGGCTACCTCTTTGGCTTCATGGCTAGATTAGTGTAGATATAATGCTGACATATCCTAGGATCAATCCCTATGAGTTTAGGATATGACAAAGAAAAGGCTATTGACTATCTATTAACCAATTTTAGTGAAATCTCCTTTTGTTCAAGAGAAAGATTTGCATTGATTATTACTAGCTTCCCATTTTTCAAGAATGCATATTCCATGCTAGCAGGTAGGGTTTTCAACTTAAGGGGTTCTTCTTTAAAATTTTTAGGAATTTTCAACTCTTCCTAATTGCTATCATCAATTTCATCAATGGAGAGTTGGTGATGAACTTGCTTTAGTTCATTCATGCCTTCTACATAGGAACATGATAGACTCTTGGCAGGTTCCATGCAAAGTGTTGAGATGCTCTTAGGATTAGCTATTAGCCATTGAGTGCCTTTCTACTTTATGGTTGCTACATACAAGCACCTTTGAATTTCAAATATATTATCACACTGACTGCATGCTCTAATATATATACTATTAACGGTCCATAGTTTCTGCACATAGTTGCAACCTATATCACTGTACATGATGCATGGAACTTTCTTCCTCTCGTTCTTTCCAAATGCATTTTCTTTAGAGATTTTGAGGGAAAGATCTCAAATCCCCAATCATGCATCAATAGTTCTCAACCAAGCCCTTCCCATGATGATTGGGAAGTCTCCCTTATAATTTTCTACTTGGATCACCAAGAAATGGATAGGTTAGGACTACCTACAAATAATGGTCACAATGTCTTGCAATAGTCCCAAGGGAATAGTGATGGACTCATTAGCCAATTTTAGATATATGTTTCTCTTCTTGAGTGGAGGTAGGTTGTAGGCTTTATACATCTCATGAAAAATTAGATTAACACTAGATCCTAAATTTATAAGAGCCTTGCAAGGTTCATTCCTAGCGATTTGAAGGTATATAAGGGAACTCCATGATCAGATAGTCTTCTAGGAAGGTAGTCAGACTTTATCCAGTTGGTTACTACATGAGTTAACATGATGGTATGTACTTTGGAAGGTATTTGTTTTGAAGGGGACTCAAATCGATTAGATGCAAAAGGAGATGGAGAAGTAAGGTTGCCAACATCATGTGTATGTGAGGGCTTATTTAGGCTATTGGTTCAGAAGAAAGCTCTTTTTCATGATCTAATTAATGAACCACTTAGCTAAAGAGCTAGCTATAAGTTAATAGCCCTCATTGTATTACATTGTTATAGCTGAGGTGGAATTTCTTCCTACATTGATGGAGTAGGTGGTAACTAGGTTGAGGATAGAGGGACATATGTAGAAGGATGAGGAGGGTAATATGAATGTAGGAGCTCCCCCTTGGAGGTGGAGAATGAATTTGGTAATACTCAAGAGGGTAGTAGTGATGTTGGAAGGTGGCGTGACTAGGAGAGCCACATGGAGAAATGGGTTGTTGAACATAGTACCCATATGGATCTGGTTTTTGGTAAGTGTACTACTACCTTGGTGGTGGCATCTTCCATGAATAAGAGTGTTGCCACTACTAGTACTACTCATATGCTTGTGATAGAGCTCCACTTGGATAATAGGCTTGTTCTTGCTGGTGGAACTATCTTGGATTGCCTTGAGGATAACACAATCTTCTAGGTGCTTGCCTTCTTGCTAGTCTAGGATTTAGTGTCCACACCCCAAACTCTTACAAGTGTAACACAACAAGGAAAAATCCTTTAAGATGTTCATATTGGTAGATGTCATACCCACTATTATCATCTAATTTTGTATCCACAACTTCTTCTACTGCATCAGCTTTGCCCTTACTCCTTTGGTAGGCACATTTAGCTTCTCTTTGCCTCTTGGTATCATAATCACTACTGTGCTCTCTTGATTCTTCTATGATTTTTAGAGTAGTTTGTAATCTTTCATCTAAATAGTTCCATAATTTATCAACCTTATCTAATATATCAAAAATAGATTTTTGGATTGGTAAGGATTTTCATTCCACCACCTCATCAAGTGGTGACTCCTCCTTGTTATTGCAAAATCAGAACGCCCTTTTTTTAATGGGGATCCCTATTATATTCCTCAGCATTTTTCCATTTTATTAGCTATCCTTCTTCTTTTGCTACCTACTCTATCAGCCTTTGGATCTAATGGGCTCTAACTTTTAATAGTCTTCCTTGGGCATGGACCCCAAGAGTTCTTTTTATTTCTGATCTAAGTCCATCTATGATTTGGCAAATTCGTTCTTGCTAAGAATAACCATGGCCAAGACATCTATGCATGAGAGAATAGTATCTGCCCATGATGGCATCTAGGGGTTCATGTGTTCCTTGCTTACATCCTTGAATTTTCCTTCTCAGATTAGACACTTGGGAATACATATAATATTTATCATTAAATAGGTCTAGCATTGTACTCCACCTATGGATGGATTCTGGCTCTAAAGATTGATACCAGCTTTTTACTTCCTTGATGAGTGTCCTAGGAAATAGCTTTAATTTTTGCCAATCATTTTCAATATTTTGTAAGGAACATGCATAGTAAAAGGCTTGAATATGTGTTTGTAAATTCGAGTTATATCCCCCTCAAATCTAGGGATATTGTTCATGTTAAGTCACTTGATTCGACTATCTTTCACATGCTTGTTTAGAATTTTTACTACCTATACAATGTTTAGCATGCTTCGAGTGGTAAGCAAAGGCTCATCATCATCATTATTTTGATGATGTCTATGATGTCCTTTGCTACCCATTCATTCATAATAGTCTCTATGATTATCATTATACTTTTGTTCACCTTCAACATGGTTGTTCTTTCTGCAACATTTATTAAGACAAGAAGAGGCAGAAGAAGATGTAGATGAAGAGGGTGAAGAGGGAGGAGGAGTACCACCACCATGGTATTTGCCACATATTCTATGCTTGTCATGGCCATGTTCATCAGCTTTTTTAACATCATGATGCTTGCCTAAGCCCCTACCTTGGCTCTTTTACTTGAACATGGATTGTTAATAGTGGACTAGAGATTTAGGTTCAAGCCCCCATCACCAATATCAAGAGATGGAGAATCTTCATTTTGAGAATCCCCAGAGTGAGAATCCTCATTATCATTTTGGTTTAGCAAGAACAAGGGTTTGGTGAACCATTTTTCCTTTAAATCCTCATGATGCTTCTTCTAGTGTTGATCTCTCATGTGTTGTGTTTTAGTGGGATGGTAATCTCAGTAGCCATGGTCATGCACAACATACTCTTCTTGAAGATCCTAGGTGTCTGACCTCTTAAGATTTTGGAGTATCATCCCAGGCATAGATTGATTAGGAGGCATTACAATGTTGCCCTCCATATCTCACCATCATAGTTGTTCATCCTGATTTAGGATGAAGATGAAGTTAGGCACATACTCATCTAGATGAGTATATACCACTCTACATTATTAAGGAATTGATGATTTAGTATCATCGCACCTATGAGAAGGTATTTTGCAATTAAAATAAGATATCAATGTGGTCAAATTATTGTATTTGCTTTTAGGATGATTTTGACCTTAGGGTTCATCCAACAATGTTAATTATTTTCACTATGCCTAGATAGCACATGTTTCAATCAAAAAGAGTCCCTAGCAATGGCACCAATGATGAGCAGTGAATACCCCTACACTCAACCATATGAATCACTAAGTGTTTATGTGTGATTTGATCAAATTCAGTGGATCCTATGTCCTCCGATACACTAGCCTCTAGGAAGTGAACTTTCTCTAACAGTCATTCGTTGTCTTCCCAATTACACTTGTGATATGCAAAGATATTGTTAAGTGTAATCAAGGCATATGATTTTTATTATTTTTATGTTCTATGTTTTGAATGCTT
>MNCI01035715.1:0-92715 GCA_015680685.1 Gnetum montanum
TCCTTGATATTGAATCAAATAATGAGCTATCTAGTGTTCATTGTGTAAGCAAATCTTTTGACAATGGATATAGTGATACCTCTTTCCTATCAAGTTCTAAAGAGGATATATCATCAAATGAAGTGTATAATAACAATGAAGAAAATGGATATAATCTATGATCAAAAGAAAGATTAACTATTTACAAGACTTCAAACGTCATTTTTAATCCATCTACTAAGAGAAAAGTTTTTGAACTAAGTAGAAGAGAAAAAAATAAAAGTAAAGAAGATCAAGTAGAGGAAAGTACTCAAAATCAATCTTTTAATAAATGGATGAAGAAAGCAAGCTTTTATGGAGATGAAATATATGATTTAATTGAAGATCTTAAACATGTCAAGATTAATATTAGTATATATCAATTGTTACAAATAAAGGATTAGCAAAGAAAGGTTTTAGAGTTCACTAAAGGTTAAAAAAAATGAGTTGGAAGGTTAGAATTAACCTATGTGTCTAACGTTGATAAGATAACAAAAGCTACCTATGATTGTACTCCTGACAAGGAAGCTCCTCATTTTATTTTGACAATAAAATTAAACAATAAAATCTTTATAATTTTTTGGANTATGTTTTATACAAGGTTCAAAAGCAATTTATAATAGAACATTGGGTAGTTAACCCACAATCTTCACTCTACTTTTGTCCACTTGAACAATCTTCTATATTGGAATGCTTGAGAGTCAAACCAAGTTTTTTATATATGGATAATGGCATAATAGTCGAAGTAGCTCCAAGAATGATCCAAAAAATTATAAAGATTTTATTGTTTAATTTTATTGTCAAAATAAAATGAGGAGCTTCCTTGTCAGGAGTACAATCATAGGTAGCTTTTGTTGTCTTATCAACGTTAGACACATAGGTTAATTCTAACCCTCCAACTCATTTTTTTTAACCTTTAGTGAACTCTAAAGCCTTTCTTTGCTAATCCTTTATTTGTAACAATTGATATATACTAATATTGATCTTGACATGTTTAAGATCTTCAATTAAATCATATACTTCATCTCCATAAAAGCTTGCTTGCTTCATCCATTTATTAAAAGATTGATTTTGAGTACTTTCCTCTACTTGATCTTCTTTACTTTTATTTTTTTCTCTTCTACTTAGTTCAAAAACTTTTCTCTTAGTAGATGGATTAAAAATGACNATCTTTCCCTTGTACTAACAACAAGGTTAAATATGAAGCTTTGAGTATTGGAATTAAAATAGCACTAGAAAAAGGAATCAAGGTAGCCATCATAAAAGGAGATTAAAGACTAGTTTGTAAACTAAGATTAAAGGTAATTATGTAGTAAAAAGCTCATTCTTGTTATGTTATAAACAAATTGTTCATAGAATGCTAAATCAATTGCAACACTATAAAATAGAAAATATAGGTAGAGAGGATAATTATATAGTCAATGATTTACCAAAGGCAACTTTAACATTAGATGCAAAAAGGATAGAAAGGTACAACGGGCTAGCGGTTGAGAATGAACATTAGCCATCAATACTAAATAACATAAAGTATTTACAAGTATTCAAATATGATGATAAATTTTTTAGATTCTTGAGAAATAAGTAGGAATTTGAAAGTCAAATCATACCTGAAACAACATCAAGGTCCAAGACAAATTCCATTCCCAAAAAAGTGATTGATTACGAACATGAGTTTAGCAAAAATTTTCTTATTGGGAAAGATATATAGAATTCACATGATCAAACTTATGAAACAGTGAATCTTGGATCTACTAAGATGCCAAAGATGTTAAGTATCACAAAGGAAAAGGATTTAGTCTTCACACAAAATGTATTATTACTTCTAAAAAATAATTTGAAAAATTTTGCTTAGTCTTATGATGATCTTAAGGCTTTTAAACCATATGTGATGGCCCATAAAATTCCTTTGGTAAATGGTTGTAAGATAGTTAAATAAAAGCAAAGAAAATTCAATCCATCATTTGAACTAGCCACTAAAGCTGAGATCAAGAAGTTATTGCAATCTCGAATCATATATCCAATCTAATATTCAACATGGCTTGCTAACCTTATTCTAGTAAGGAAAGAGAATGGTGATATTAGACTTTGTGTAGATTTTAGAAATTTGAATAAAGCCTTTGAAAAAGATAAATATCCACTTCTTAGAATTGATGAAATGTTGATCAAAGTTTCAAGTTGTTAAGTATATTCTTTCCTAGATGATTTTCTAGGCTATAATCAAATATTGGTAGATAAAAGTGATAGATATAAAACAACATTTACCACCAAGTGAGGAACTTTCACTTATCAAAAAATGCCATTTGGACTATCAAATGTTAGAGCTACATTTAAAAGAGTAATGGATTTAGCCTTTAAAGCTTTAATTGGTGAGTTTGTTGTGGTTTATTTGGATGATATCACCATCTTTTAAAAAAGGAAGATATGACATCTCATTCTTAGATGTCATGCCAAATGTCAAATATATGTTATATTAGACATTATGCGTAAGAAGAAAATATACCAAACGTTAAATATATGTAACACTTGACATTATGCATAAAGGGAATAATAGAAAAAGTGTAGAAAGAGAAAAAAAATGCTTCATTGATATAGAATAAAGTATTTGGATCATGCTCTAAGAGTGTTCCTTGGGGTTTTCTTCCTTTAGGATCTATCCCCTTAGAGGCAATTCAGCACTACCACCAAAGTTAGGCTTACAATTGGTCAGAAGGGATGGCCAATCCACTTCCTATCCCACTTCACCTTGCTCTTGTGACTTGCTTGTACTAGCTCTACTACTCCATGCTGGCACAACCTCTAAGCCTAGGTATAGATGCCTTAGGTTAAACCTCCAAAGGTTACCTCATGAAACACATTTGTTATTGCAATGCACACTTTCAGGTCTCAATTACAACTTCCCTTTTGGGTCTTGTTATGATAATAATAATCACTTACTATGAAGAAACACCATCTTCATTATGCAGCAGCATCATTTGGGAATGGGAACATGATAATCTATCCCACTTAAGTTTTGTTCATCCTCAAATGAGTCCAATTTACTATATTTTTGCAACTCCAATGCTTTTGTTATGCTCCCAAGTATTAAAAACACTCAAAGTATCTCAAAACACTACACCTCTTCCTAGCATAAATGTCAACAAAAACAAAAATAGGCACAAGGAACAAAACAAGCCCTTCTTCTAGCACCAAAAAGGTATTGATGCATAAATTTTGGACACATCAACATCCACAAAACTTGTTTTAAGAGACTATTGCCTAGGATGCCTCTCATATGGGTATGGAAACTTGGGAAAAGTCTCAATTGGAAGGGCAATGTGGTGTTTTGTAAAACGTGATGTTTCATAGTGTAGGTAAATTAAATAACATTACTACCAATGAAAATAAGCACTTAAGGCTGTTGCCCCATGATCACCTTATACATGTGTTTGTGCTGCCAGAAGCACTCACCTACTAACACATGCCACCTGTTCCTTCCAACGGTGTAATCCTCATCTATGGGATAATGGAAGCATCTACCACCCATGCACAGCAAAGAAACATGTAGCTCCCACTACCCACACATAGCTAATAGCAGCGTCCACCAATGTGCAAGTAATTGTAGTGTTAACACACTACTAAGACTAGGTTAACATGGTCGACCACTAGAATGACTACCATCACCAACAGGGTTGATATGAGAAGGCTTGCTAAAAATAAGGTGACTAAGATTAATGGTAGAGGCATGAAAACTAGGACTCTACAAGCCTTGAAGGCTCTGGTCATGATTTTTGGCCATGCTATGCCTTATGTCGGTGTTGCTCATGCAACTGCTAGTAGCTCTCAATAACGCTTGGTGCCATTGGATCATTTCACATTGCCACATGCATTAGATCATTACTTGCTCAATTAGCAGATTCATGTTTCTTACGCCACCACCAATATTCCATGGGGTCTCCATGATTCAAGCACCAAATGGCAAGCTTGTGTTGGGAACGCCAATGCCCTTATCCATAGCACAAAGAATGAGTTGAGCAACAACCTTAACTTTTACTCTCTATGGACTACGCCAGGAAATGTTTGTAATGACATGATGCCTACAACTTGACATTATCTAGCCATGACTAACATTTGAGGAACTACCATCATGAATGATTATGCATGGGGAAACTACAACGTGGATTGGGCTTTAGCCAAGTAAGAAACTTTAGCAAATTATAACAATGAATATATAGCTTCCCATAGCACTGTTAGCATCATGCACATTGCTGGCTGGCTACCGCTAAAAAAAAAATGACATGTGGCAAGTAGAAATCAACTTTGTATAGGAAATTCCTTGTTCTACTTTTAGAAATTTTTTGGGTTGCATACTAGATCAATCGACAGTGGAAAAAGGAAGGAAGAAGGATCAAGGCCATAGGAGGAGACCCGAGGTAGTTGGGCTAGGTTGTTGGGGGCATGCTTATGTTTATATTTGTAGTTAAAGGCAACTACTTGGGTTGCTGGGGGTATGTTTATGTTTATATTTGTAGTTAAAGGCATATCCATAGTCAATATTGAAAGATCCAAAATAAAATAATAGACTCATATCGATGCCAACTTACAAAATCATATTTGCTTGGTGAATTTTTTTTCTTAATATAGTACTATGATTTTTAATGTATTCTGGATAAGCATTAAGCTAAGTAGCCCTTTGTCACCATGTCCTTTTTTTTTGGGTTAACCATTATAATTGCCACTTACTACACCAACTTGTTAAGTTTAACCTGCTTTACGTATGTTACCATTACAAATAATTATAGAATTTCTAATTATTATGGGATTGGAACTTATTAATCATGGGCCCATGCTAACATGGGAGATGTTGGTACCAACAACTATATGGAAATATTCTATGTACCCTTCTATCTATTACCCTCTTCTATGTATTATGTTATTTATGTAGTGATTGCACTTCTTACTCTTTGTGTTATTCATGTGTGATTATAATAATATTTTGAACTGATATTGTGTTATTCATGTAATGTATTATGTACTCAAGTAATGTGTTATTCATTGTACTTCTTTGGTGCTTGCACATTTTTTTCTATGTTATTCATGTGATGATTGTAATTCTTTTTTGTGTTATTCATGTGGTGATTGCAATCCTTGTTCATTGTACTTCTGTGATGATTTCACTTTTTTTCTATGTTAATTATGTAGTGATTGCAATTCTTTTTTTTTTGTTCTTTTTTATGGTGACTACACTACTTATTTGTGTTATTCATGTGGGGATTATAATAATATTTTGAATATATTTTGGAAAAAAAATATGTATATGGTTTTAGAATGATAAGTATAGTGAAAACAAATAATCCTTAAATCATTGTAAAATTAAAATTCTTGAATTTTAAAAATATAGTGATGCTTGATTTAGAAGGTTTCAAAATTCTTAAATCTATATATCAAAAATCAGGTCTATGCATTGTTGCATGTGAAGAAACAAAGAAATTTCAAGAAAGAAAGAAAATGAATGATATGTTGAAGTTGAATTTGAGATTAGGTATATCACTACATCTTAAGAAGGAAAGAAAGAAAATGAATAATAATATATTGAAGGTGGAGGCATCAAAGGACACACTAATAGCATAGTTTTGCTATCATCATTTTAGAAATTTTGAGTAATTTTTTTGCTATCATTATTTTACAAATTTTTGAAATTTTTAAAAAGAAAAAAAGTAACATGTTAATAAAGTGTTGGTATTTTGCATGAAAAATGGTGATGGAGTTGGCCACCTTGTAAAATTCAGTTGAAGACCTGAGAATGATGGTGATGGAGTTGGCCACCTGGGAAAGATCACCTCCACTTTCAAATGTCCCACCGATGTTGCTACTTAGACTCATGCTAAGAGTGCATGAAGGATGGCATTGATGGCATCGAAAACATGATGAACAAATGACAACAGTACGTATTTCCCAAATGCTAAGCTCTAGGTAGGGGGACAAATGACGAACGTGAATGTGGCCACAAATTCAAAGATGTTGGAGGCAGGAGTAGCACCAATGTGAGAAGGTACAACATCGTCTGCTTTGAGAATGAGAGGAGTGTAAAATGACAAGCTACAAACCCTCATGCCTACACCATGTGGCAAACAATGAACCCTTGTTCTTGCATTTCTAAAGGCTGGAGATAATCACGTTTTATCTTAAAAATTAAAGTTCAGGTTAGAACATAAGACTATATATATTATTATTATGGGCATAAAGTTTGAATAATAGTAGTACATGCATAAGTAGAAAGGTTACCATTTAGAAATGGGAGATTTATATACCCTTGTCTTGTAAGTTAAATTTCCCATGGAGTTTGTATGGAAGCATAACTAAATCTCTTTGATATTTGTGTTTGACATGACACTTGTCAAATTATGACATAAATTTATCATAACTTCCTATAAAAGTTACAACTTCTCATGGAGGTTATGAATTAATTCACTAGATATTTTTAGCTTACCTTAATATTTTATGATGATTGTAACTACCCAAGCCATAATAAAAAGGGCTTGAAAGGTAGAGTTAAGGGGGGATTTTTGGCAAGAAACAACTTTGAAGAATTGTTGGAGATTTCTTGTAAAGCATGGCTTGCTAAAAGCATCAATTCAACTACTTTGTTTTAATCTTGTGAGTTCATTTCTTCCTATTTTTTTAGTTACTTAGCTAATGGTTTAGATAGTATAGTGTTTGGCATTTAATTTTGGGATTTTTCTAGGTTTCCTTTATAGCTCTATTTTTGCATAATATTAGACTTCTATTAAGGTTTTCCATATAAGAGCTTATGTTGTATTTAAAAAGCATCTTGAGCAATTTAATGGTAATGTTTATAGAAGTTGCCTGTTTGAGTTTAGGAAATGTAGAAAATTTTTGATACTTTGAGATGACTAAAATAGCTTCTTTATTTATAATGTTTGTTGTCTTAATATTGCAATCTTAAAATTATCAAACTTTTGTGAAAGTTCTATTGTTTGGAGTTCTTGACCAATATTTAACTAGCCAAATTGAAGCTTGCACTTTGTGGTTTACAAAGTGTTTTAGTAGTAAATAAAAGTGTCTTTTATGATTTTTTTTGTTGAGCTTAAAGGGTTTATATGATTTGTAATAGATTAAATTGGAATAGTTTTATTACGAAGTGTTTTCTCATGTTGATTTATCTTGCTTAAATGTTTGAGATCCCACACAAATATGCTTTCTTTTCATTTCTCTTTCTAAAACTCACTAAATCTCACTTTATTTCTAATTTTCTTGTGGAATTTTCTCTCTGGGGAAATTAGGAGTAGAGTGATAGAATTGTGCTTAAACATTTTTGTGAAATTCTATTTATTACAAGTAATGTACTATAGGGATTATATAGACTATAAGAGAAGACAAAAGAAGTTTAAGAGTTCAATGATGAAAAGGAATTATAATAGGATGACAAATCCTTATCAAGGAGTTACACCATTAGGATTTTAAAATTACAATGATATTCCTAAGGCAGTTCACAAATATTTTCCGAAACCTTTTATTCCTAGAAAACCTTACTTGGCTAAAGAAAACATTTACTTATTTGAGTTAGCTTTAGCCCATGCAAAAATTCAACACCAAGATCAAGTTTGTAGGTTGTTTGTAGCAAATTTAAAGGATATGGCTTAGATTTGGTATTTAAACTTGTGAAGAAATAGTATCAGAAATTGGGATGAAATGAAAAGTCTTTTCTTAGCCTAGTTTGGCAATAAATTAGATCAACAATAATTGTACTATGGGCTAGTCCAAGCTAAGTAAGAAGTCAAAGAGTCACTCAGAGATTTCACTATTAAGTTTCAATGAATTTGTGGGATTTTTCAAAGACAATATAGACCATCAGAGGAAATGCTTAGAGATACTTATTTTAAGGCTATGAAATCTAATATTTCAATCTTGTTAAGGAGAATTTCAAACTTGCTAACATTGAATGAGTACTCTAGTGAAGCTATACAATTAGAAAAACAATTGAACTTGAATAATGAAGAGATTATCACAACTTAGAAAAAGAGAAGAAAAAATGATGATTTCTATGCAAGATTTTGCTCAACATAACGCATTACTAGGACCATCTTGTATTAAGATAGAGCAGGAGTTAGAAAGTAAAGAATCTGAAAAAGGAAAATTAATGAAAGACTTATCCAACAAAATAGTGAAACTAGAAAAAGTTTTGGTGAAAGCTAAAATAAAAAAAGGAAAGAAAAATAGAAAATATAAGCATTAAGATGCTAAGTTAGTAAAAGATGATGATGAAAATGATCTTGCTATGTTAGCTTCCTTGATATTGAATCAAATAATGAGCTATCTAGTGTTCATTATGAGAGAAAATATTTTGACAATGCATATAGTGATATCTCTTCCTTATCAACAAATGAAGAGTGTAATAACAATGAAGAAAATGGATATAATCTACGATTGAAAGAAAGATTAACTACTTCCAAGCCTCCAAACGTCATTTCTAATCCATCTGCTAATAGAAAGGTTTTTGAACTAAGTAGAAGAGAGAAAAATAAAAGTAAAGAAGATCAAATAGAGCAAGGTACTTAAAATTAATCTTTTAATAAATGGATGAAGAAAGTAGGCTTTTATGGAGATGAACTATACAATTTAATTGAAGATCTTAAACATGTCAAGATCAATATTAGTATATATCAATTGTTACAGATAGAAAATTAGCAAAGAAAGGCTTTAGAGTTCACTAAATGTAAAAAGAAAAGAAAAGAATTGGAGAGTTAGAATTAAGCGATGTATCTAAAATTAATAAGATGACAAAAGCTACCTATGATTGTACTCTTGACAAAAAAGCTCCTCATTTTCTTTTGACAATAAAATTAAAGGATAAATATCTTTATAATTATTTGGCCATTTTCAAAGCTACCTTCGCTATTATGTCATTGTCCATATATAAAAAAATTTGTTTGACTCTCGAGTAATCCAATAAGAAGATTTTTCAAGTGGACAAAATTAGAGTGAAGATTGTGGGTCAACTACCAATGTTCTATTAGAAATCACTTCTAAACCTTGTATAAAATGTAGAGTAACTATTCAAGTGGTAGATATACAAGATTTATATAGTATTTTGTTAAGTAGAAGTTGGAGTAAGAATTTCTTAGGTTACATATCAATGGATTATTCTCATATGTGGCTACCATGGAAAGGGGAGCCAAATCAAATATACATATATAGTGAACCTTTGATGATGGAAAACGTAACATTGAATGGAAAAAAGAAAGTTGTTGAAACAATCCTAGATGGGTTTTCAGGCTATAATCAAATTTTGGTAGATAAAGGTGATAGATATAAAACAACATTTATCACCAAGTGGGAAAATTGCACTTACCAAAGAATGCCATTTGGATTTTCAAATGTTGGAGCTACATTTCAAAGAGTAATGGATTTAGCCTTTAAAGGTTTAATAGGTGAGTTCATTGTGGTTTATTTGGATGATATCACCATCTTTTCAAAACGGAAGATGTGACATCTCATTCTTAGATGTCATGCCAAACATCAAATATATGTTATATTACACATTATGCATAAGAAGAGAATATACCAAACATTAAATATATGTAACATTTGACATTATGCATAAAAGAAATAATAGAAAAAGTATGGAAAGAGAAAGAAAGGAATGCTTCATTGATATAGAATATAGTATTTGGATCATGATTTGAGAGTGTTCCTTGGGGTTTTCTTCCTTTAGCATCTATCCCCTTAGAGGCCATCTAGCACTACCACCAAAGTTAGGCTTATAATCAGCCAAAAGGAATGGCCAGTCCACTTCCTATCCCACTTCACCTTGCTCTTGTGACTTGCCTATACTAGTTCTACCACTCCATGCTAGCACAACCTCTAAGCCTAGGTATAAATTCCTTAGATTAAACCCCCAAAGGTTACCTCATGAGACACATCCATTATTACAATGCACATTATTAGGTCTCAATTACAACTTCCCTTTTGGGGTCTTGTTATGATAACAATAATCACTTGTTATGAAGAGACACCATCTTCATTATGTGGCAGCATCATTTGGGAATGAGGACATGAAAATCTACCCTCCTTAGATTTTTTTCATCCTTGAATGAGTCCAAGTTCACTATGTTTTTTCAAGGTTATACTCCCATGCTTCAATAATTTAATTTCTATTTTGAACTCGAAGTTGTTTCTTGCTTATTTTGCAAAAAAGATATATGTGAAAAAATATATGGAAAGTTAAATATTACTTTCTTAATACTTATCTCATTTCCTAAAATAATGACAAGAGGTGAATTAAAGATCTACCAACCACCAATCATCAATTCTAACTAGGGTCATAGAAAGTGCAATCCAAATTTGGTTATCCAAATTAAGGCAAGGCAAGTCCTTTATTTCCAAGTTCCATTAGCTTAGATATTTTACTTATCTAATTAAAATATAAATAAAATAATAATATTTATTAATAAAAGTAAGAGAGAGAGATACTTCTTAATCTTGATCATCCTTATGAATTGATGAAAGTAATTATAATTTTGCTATAAGTGGTATATGATCAGATGGTCTTGTATGAGATGGCAAAGCTTGATCTTGACTCTTCTCAACTTTTTCTTAAAACATTAACTCTAGTGACTTGGTAACTTGGAAGAATTGAATATTGTACCAAATATAATCCAAGGTCTCAATCAAGAATGTTATTGATCCATCCTCATTAGTTATAGTAGAGTAATTAATGAATTGCGGTTCATGATGAGCACTATCCATCAACATCATTTGTCCCTTAATTTTGGAATCTAATTTATTTCTTGAAGATTCAAAATAAGCAAAATATGCATTGGCCAATGGAATTGTATATTGAATTGATGGAAAGATCTTCTTCAAATCAGGTTCATCTTTCAAGGATTCCTTTACATATCCATATTTTAAGAATTAATAGACACTACTTTTAACTTTTTGATTGAAGTCTCCACAAAGAACAATTGGCACTAGATTAGTATAGCTTAAGAATAACTTATTCTTCAAACTTTATTCTATTTTCTTAATTAAGTATGCTCATTGACATAGTCTAACATTTGAACGTGTTGGTTTGGTAATGAAATGTGTGTTGATCACACATACACATCTTCTTGATAACTAGATTTTTAGTATTATTTCCAAGGCTATGTGATTTTTCCAAAATCTTGACTATTCTTTTCTTTCCATCACTTGAACTTCTAAAATTGCAAAAATCATATTTCCTAAACTCCATTTGAATCTTTTTACTAATTCAAACTTGGCTTCTTTATAAAAGTTCATGCAACCATCCATGTTATGATTTCTGCAATAAGCTAATCTATATGGCTCAGAAGAATTTCAATAAGAACCTTTTTTCTTATAGATATCTTTGTAACCCATCTTTTCCATGTTTGGTTGGAATTGGTATAGAAATTTCCATGAAAATATTTCTTGTAGGCATAAATCATCAGCATCCAAATCTTATAACTCTGATAAAATACATGAATATCGATACTCATGTGAGTCCAAGGCCCATGGTGGACATAACAGATGTTGTTTCTCACTCACTAGGATTCTTGCAAGCATGTTATATGTTGCAAATTTCATTCCCATTCTTGGATTCTCTTCTAGATCATTTCTATTCATGGGTATCATACATCTTGTTGAAATAATATTTTGAGTTTCCATGTTGTTCTGTCACATGATTTGGTTGTAGGATGAATTGATATACATCTTTTTGATCGTTAAAGATTATTATTTTTCATCAACTAATTAAATAATTTACTACATTATCTAATTCTTCAGAACCTTTCTACCCCCCTTAAGAACACTAACTCCGACAATGTAACTAATGACATGCCATAGTGATCTTAAGGTTTCCAAAAAAGTTCATAAAGAATAATTTATGATATCATTGAATTATTGAGTATTCAAATGATAAATCTAACCTCATAATTGAGTTTGAAAGGGTGAAAAATGTTGGAAATGACTACTCATATGTTGAAAATGGGCATCATATGCATGAGTTTTTATTAAAATTAAACTTTTAAGGGTGTTATAGCATTATGTTAAGAAAGGGGTTAAAAAAATAATTTTTGGGATTCCCTGGGGATGGATCTAACTTGACCATTGAGTTTGGAAGCTTGAAATCTATAAGAAACAACTCTTCATTCATCAAAAAAGGCTTCTAGAATCAAAAGTTATGGCTTCTAGATTTTTAAGAGATTTGGTGTGACAAATGAGACTTCTCAAGAGGTCATCCATCCTAGTACTACTCTAGAAAAAGCATACTTAATTACAAAATTTTTATTTGACATGGGATCAATGCACTAAATTTTATTTTTGAAATTTATTTCCTACATTTCAAATTTAAACTAATGTTCTAACAGATAAAAATTTGAATTTTCCGTTAGTTGATGGAACTTTAAAATTTTTTGTCTATTGATAGAAAATTTTTCCATCACCAAGTAGAGGTAGGGACAATGAAAAGGTAGAAAATGTGCATGAGGGTAGTGGCAAATGAGGTAGGGAAGGTGGTGAGGTAGCGTGATAGTAGTTGTGGGTAGGAGGAATAATGACAATAGTGATATGCATTGGTGGTGGCTATACTAGGTGGCTAGTCTTGGCTAGACAACCGAAGCCTGCATTGCTCCTTTTTCAAGGCTCATGTAGCCCTTCCCAAGGCTTGCATAGTCCTCTTTAGGGCTTGCATGGCCCTCTATAGGGCCTATGTAGCCCATTATAGGGCTCGTGTGGCCCTTTTTGGAGCCTGCACAACCCATTGTAGTGCTTGCACGAACCTTTCCAGGGCCTGTGCAATCCAAAATAAGGTCTACACAACCACTGTTGGGCTAGCATGGCCCATAAAAAGGTTTTTGTGGCCCTTAGAAGGGCCAAAACAACCCACACAAGGAGGTAGCACTATGCCTATGATCGATGACATTGGAGGACGCTAGGGGTGGCTATGGGCTTGGGGACTCCTTGATTTGAGATATGCAAGGGCAACAAAGGGCATGTGCCTGCTTTGGGGAGGATCCACTTGCATACCTTTTGGTTAGATTAGTCAAGTTCTTTATCCTTGGGCATTCTCATTGATGAGCTGCGATATCGTGTCCGACCCTACGATATCGCGTATGCGATATTGCGTCCCGTCGCAAGTTCTATAAATAAGAGGTGGCCTTTCCTTGTTTCTCCATCTAGATCTAGAACCTTGGCCAAAATATAGTAGTTTTACCATTCCAGAGTTAGAATAATTTCCATGTTCCCGCAGTAGGAGTCTCAAAGTGAACAGATCTTTATTCGAGCAACTTGTACCTGAGCACACATTTGTGTACGACAATAAAGATGAACTTTCTGATAAACCTTGCAGCATATGGACTAAGCTAAATAGGATTTAATTATTGTTAAATGTTCAAATTCTTTCTTAGATAATTAATCTCTCTCAACCCTTAACTCTCCTAGTTAAGTGCATTCAGTATGACCGCTTTGAGCACGTGTGTAACGCTTGGTAACCCAGTAACAAGTAGCGTTGCATTGGTTCAGGGTGTGTACGACAAGTGGGAATGGATACTGATGCTAGGACGATTAGAACTTAGTAAGTGAATAGTTAGCGAAAGTTAGTCAATTAGTTCTCTTCACCCTTCCCTCTTAGCCTAGGCGTTAAAAATATAAAAGACATAAAAATCATATACCTCAAGCTTACTTAACCATACAACCGTGATAATACAAGTAAGTTTGGAAAGATAACGATTGATTAACCTTAAGTGTTCCATTAGGGCACGTAAGCACTTAGTCCTTGGAGTTCGACCAAATTGCGCGTGAGATGCTCGTATTCGTATGGTTGAGTATAGGGGTACCTTGCCACTCATCACTCATAATCAAATCCTTTTGCATGCCCCATCGATGACATCTAATTGTGCGCATATTAACAATGTTTTTAGTGAAATCTTCTTTTTTATTGTCGTAAATTCTTCAACCCTCTTCAAGAATTTCATTGCATTTAGGCTATTCAAAATTTAATAATGGACCACTTATTCATTTCACCCCATTTTTTAGTCTTTCCACTAATGCTATTGAAAGAATAAATTCACCATAATCACAACCTAGCCGAGTGTAACTAGCAACAAAATAAGGTACCTAAAAGCTATAAGTTACACATTGCACACTAATCCATTATTTTGTTGTGATTACAATGGGAACTGTGGACTAGAAGTAAGACTATCTTCACTAAGGAATAAGAAACAACACCATGCGACAAGGCCTCTTCATGATCATTGAATCTTCTCCCTTATTCTTTAGCTACCAGAGGAGTTGGATGTCAATTTTGGCCAAGGTGTTTAATTATATTGTCATAAAAACCAAATTTTGTGAAATACTATAAATCCATACACTTGGGCACTTAGAATCTATCTATTTTGTCTAAGTCAGTTTACATGTCAGTGAATAATCCCATACCTTCCTAAGTCAATAAGGAACTTGTTCCTTCTTTTGTTCGTTTGAGGATGAGTTTTCATTTAGCCATGGGGGTATGATGAAGTGTATTTTATCTAGCTTTGATATCAGAGTCTTGATATTAAATACCCAATATCGGGGATCCATAAGTGATGTCAAATATCTAATATTGCAGGATGTGTGTTGACCTATAAATATAACACTTGGGCACATGGTTTGGGAGTCATATTGATTATAGTGTAGTAGAGCTCTTATGGTTTTTCCTCCCTAGAGTTAGAATATTTTCCCAAGTGCCCATAGATGGAGTCATTAAGTATAAAGATCTTTGTTTGAGCACTATTGTACCTAAGCACAACAATGTATGTGGCAATAAAGATGAGCTTTCTAATAAACCTTGTAGCACTTTGGCTAGATTAAATATTTTCTTCATGCATTTAATGTTTTTAGCAATTTTATTTAATTTTTTTAAGTAATTAAGCTAATTAAGGAATTAAGCTAACTAGGTTAAATAGCAATTAATTAAGCACATAAGTATGATTGCTTCAACCATGTGCATGACGCTTGGTAATGCCAGTAACGCTTAACCTTTGGTAACCTAGCAGCATTATACGTGTTTAGGATGTGTATGGAAAGTGGGACCAAATGCTTATGTTAAGTTTAGTTAGACATTAATTAGTTAGTTAGGTTAAATTAGTAATTAAATTCATGTCATATTTAATTACAGCACAAAGGACACCTCGTATTTTAAATAATATAGTGTTTACACGATGTTCTTGTTTATGTTTTCTAATCATCATTTCAAAGTCAAATTCTGTTGTCATTGTTGGAATTTTCTCTCAAACACATAATAATATAACCTTATAAGGCATCCTAAGGTTGTTTTGTGTCAAGTAACATGCATCATTCCAAAGTGTATGATAACTGCCTTATTTTGTACCTCCAAAACCAACAACATCTCCATACAACCAACTAAATCACAAAACCACCAAAATGTTTGTAAGAGAATCATTAAACAACATAGACCTAAAAAAGTTTATGAACAAGTAACAAATGGTATAATCTAACTAAAAAAGATTATCCATGAATGGAAGCAAATTGCCAAATAATTACCAATGTTAATGATTATATGAAAGTCCTACAAATAGATTTAACAAATCTATAACATGAAAATGCTTAAAAGAGCAAGTTGCAAACACGTTTGGAACTAAATATGTAGGAAGACAACATGAACCTTCCATGATGACCAAGAAACACATTAACTCGTTAGCTAACTAAGAATCTAAAAAGCCATCTTGATTAGTATAGTAGCACAGTATGTATTTACGTAGAATCTTGCTCCTTGTAGTATGCAAGGTGCTATAGGTGACCTAATGGTACATGGATGTAGACTGTGGTCAATAACAAATGCAAATAGAATTATCAGGGGGTAGAAAAGGCAAATCTAATTCTTCTGCTTAACATTTAAAAGTCTTTCATGATCTACAGTAGGATTAAATGATGTAAATGGCAAGCACATTTAGTACATTTCAAAGTTGTGAGTTTTGAAATTAGTTAAACAAGTAAAAGTTCTTACATTTTAATAGTTAATTCATGGAAATCCACTTCATAGAGTCCTTGTAACCCAAAAAGGTGTAGGTATAATAATGTCTCCAACAGAGCTTAAACATGCAGCTCATCAATTGATGAAACAAATTACCAGTTCAAAAAGATAATTATTTTGTTTTAATGGTAGTCATTATTTTCTACAATTTTCATGATGTTAACAAATTTCCCTACATTTTTCTGATGGAATCTCTCCCTGATTACAATACAGATCCAAATTTCCCCACATTTTTTTCATCGAATCTCTTTCTGATTTCAACTATTCAAGATTGGCAGAAAATATTTTTCATGTCATGCGTGCTTTCCGTGAAGAAGCAGTAAATCCAATATTTTCTCACTAAATGAGATGTGTTATGTTTAGTGAACTTAGTTGGAAGAGCATGTCAAAGGAGATTCACATGGCCATGATTCATGAGTGTCAAACCGGGTTTTCATTGTTAGAGAGTTAAGGAAGGCTACAATTTGTTTACAAGGCTATGGCTCAAGAGGGATAGTAGAGATGATGTGAGGTAAGTACTGTTGACAAGATCGAACAAGCTAATCAAATCTCACGTATTGAGATCACATGGTGACTCACCTCTATAATGAATCATACCCTTGCGATGACTCTAGGTTTATCCTAAAAACACCACTCCAAGAGAATAAGAAATCAGGTCAAAGAATACATGTGATTATAAGAGGTTACATGAAATTACAAGTGACAACAAGCAAATAGAGGCTACCGCATGTTATAATCGATAGAACATAGGGTCATCGATGTTAATCATTTTCCAAACTTGTAAACAATACAAGTAAGTTTAGGAAGATAGTGATTGATTAACCTTAAGTGTTCCATTAGGGCACGTAAGCACTTAGTCCTTGGAGTTCGACTGGATCACACGTGAGATGCTCGTATTCGTATGGTTGAGTGTAGGGGTACCTCATCACTCATCACTCATAATCAAATCCTTTTGCATGCCCCATCGATGACATCTAATTGTGCACATATTAACAATGTTTTTAGTGAAATCTTCTTTTTTATTGTCGTAAATTCTTCATCCCTCTTCAAGAATTTCATTGCATTTAGGCTATTCAAAATTTAATAATGGACCACTTATCCATTTCACCCCATTTTTTAGTCTTTCTGCTAATGCTATTGAAAGAATAAATTCACCATAATCACAACCTAGCCGAGTGTAACTAGCAACAAAATAAGGTACCTAAAAGCTATAAGTTACACATTGCACACTAATCCATTATTTTGTTGTGATTACAGTGGGAACTTTGGACTAGAAGTGAGACTATCTTCACTAAGGACTAAGAAACAACACCATGCGACAAGGCCTCTTCATGATCATTGAATCTTCTCCCTTATTCTTTAGCTACCAGAGGAGTTGGATGTCAATTTTGGCCAAGGTGTTTAATTATATTGTCATAAAAACCAAATTTTGTAAAATACTATAAATCCATACACTTGGGCACTTAGAATCTATCTATTTCGTCTAAGTCAGTTTACATGTCAGTGAATAATCCCATACCTTCCTAAGTCAATAAGGAACTTGTTTCTTCTTTTGTTCGTTTGAGGATGAGTTTTCATTTAGCCATGGGGGTATGATGAAGTGTATTTTATCTAGCTTTGATATCAGAGTCTTGATATTAAATACCCAATATCGAGGATCCATAAGTGATGTTGAATATCTAATATTGCAGGATGTGTGTCGACTTATAAATATAACACTTGGGCACACGGTTTTGGAGTCATATTGATTATAGTGTAGTAGAGCTCTTATGGTTTTTCCTCCCTAGAGTTAGAATATTTTCCCAAGTGCCTGTAGATGGAGTCATTAAGTATAAAGATCTTTGTTTAAGCACTATTGTACCTAAGCACAACAATGTATGCGACAATAAAGATGAGCTTTCTAATAAACCTTGTAGCACTTTGGCTAGATTAAATATTTTCTTCATGCATTTAATGTTTTTAGAAATTTTATTTAATGATTTTAAGTAATTAAGCTAATTAAGGAATTAATCTAACTAGGTCAAATAGCAATTAATTAAGCACATAAGTATGACTGCTTCAACCATGTGCATGATGCTTGGTAATGCCGGTAACGCTTAACCTTTGGTAACCTAGCAGCATTATACGTGTTTAGGATGTGTATGGAAAGTGGGAACAAATGCTTATGTTAAGTTTAGTTAGACATTAATTAGTTAGTTAGGTTAAATTAGTTCATTCCTTTCATCCTTTATTTCGAGCACCCAAAACATAAAACATAAAAAAAAAAAAAAAACATACACCTTGACTACACTTAAGCATACGTTTGCATATCACAAGTGTAATTGGAAAGATAATGAATGATTATTAGGGCAAGTTCACTTCCTAGAGGCTAATGTACCAGAAGACATAGAGTTCACGAAATTCGACTAGATTGCACGTGAATGCATAATGATTTGTATGGTTGAGCATAGGTGTATTCACCACTCATCAACTAAATATAGAGTTAAATTTAATGTCTTAAATAGAGTTGGTGAAATAAAAGTATCCCTTTCTATACTATGAATCTAAAATTTAACTTTTTAACCATTAATTAACCCTTCAAAAATGGGCAAGGAAAATTAAAATTTCCTTAAAACTAACTTAGCCAATGTTGAAATTTTCTTCATTGTGGTCATGATAGTTACCTGACCTTTTTCTTTGACCATATTGGTATTAGGATTCTAGTTTATATTTTGATTATTCCTTTGAATCTTTTATCATGATTTTGGATAGTGTCACTTAAAGTGATCTTCATTGCAAGTAAAGAATCTAGATTAAGTTCTTTTATTTAGTGTCTCTTCCATGGTTGCTTATTGAATACTTGTATTTCATACTTGATTTGATTCTTCATAATTCTTAGTAATTCTATATGCTTCATTGACCATCTTTAGATTATGGGCTCATGTCTAGGCCATAATTGAGCATGTGGTCCACCAATGAACTTTGAAGCCAATTCACCTTTGTCTTAATCACTTACATACCTCGAGAGATTACAAAACTCCTTGTAATAATCTTTCATGAATTGTAGACCTAATGTCAATGAGTTAAACCATATCTTACACTTCTTAAGGAAGAAATTTGGTATAATTTTTGTTCAAAATTATAATAGAAGTTAAGCTAGTTTATAATTAATCCTTGAGATCTTAATCCATTCCACCATGTCATAATAAGTCCTCTTAAATGTAAAATACTAGCTCTAAACATTCCTAACTCTATAAATTCAATATGTTAAAATAATTCTTCATGGTATCAAGCCAATCTTTTATCTTAGCACTAGATCTTGAAATCCATTATAATGGTCAAGTTTTACCTTCTTAGCATGAACTTGGGTCAAGGATTCTCTAAGTGTTTTTTATCAATTTTAATAACTTTCTCATTCTGGTTTTGATCTCTATTATTGTAATGGAATATCAGCACCTTAACCCTTTATAGATGTGGATTGGTCTTGATAATGATCCCTAGGTGGAAGGTGGTCTTGGTAATAATCCCTAGGTGGATGCTAATTTTGGTTATGGTCATTAAATGAGTGTTGGTTTTGATTATGATCTTTGGATGGATGTTGATTTTGGTTAATAAGTTAGATCAAATGGTCAGTTAATTGTCTAATGGAGTCTGCAAAAGAATCCATCTTTCCTTGAACTTTAAACCATTTTCCTTCTAAGTTATTGGATAATCTCTTAATCTCCTTTAACATGTCTTACATATGCTTCTCAAACCCTTGATTTGATTAATAGAGCTCCGCTTGCACACCTATAATCTCATTAATTTTTTGCTCAAAAGCATCCATATGATCATTGATGTAGGACTCCATGGTTNCTTGGTGTAGGACTCCATGGTTTTTCAATGTACTCTCTAGGTCTTGGGCATTGATAGACTAAGGAGACAATGTAGGATGATTATCCATTATCCTCCATAACAAATTTTTATAAGTTTTGATAGTGGTTCATTGGTTATAGAAGGGATTAGAAGCATTCTAAAATGAATTTATGTCTAAATCCTTCCATCATGCTTAACTAGCCTTAGAGAATCAAATCATGTTCAAAAACACTTAAATTTTGGGCTCCAAATCAACCTTTTATATCTGAGAATGACAAAAGAATGGTTTTAAAAATAATTATTAGCTTGTTTAGGCTAAATATACTCATTTTGTTGCATCTGTAAGGTTCAAATCTATTAGAAACAATTCTTATTTCATTGAAAAAAGACACCAAAATCAAATGTTATGGCCTTTTCAAGTTGGAAAAAAAATTTGTGCTTTTCAAAACTTCATGAGAGGTCACCCATCTGGTAATATTCCATCCTGGGTATGTTTGATTATGGAATTTTTATCTCAGTTGTTGCCAATCCATCAATTTGACCAATAAGTTAACTTTTGGTGCATTTTAGTATTTAAATTTTCTTGCTCGCAAAACATCAAAGTCAAATTTTTTCATCATTTGATAGGTTTTCAAATTTTTTGTTAATTAATAAGCTTTTCAAAATTTTCATCAACCAACAAAAAAAACTTTGAATGTCAAAGGAGGTAGTATTTGCTGGTGTTGATGTTGGTCAAGGTCGTTGGAGGAGGCAACATCCCAATAGTGCTCATAGTCATTGCAGTTGCCAAAGGAGGTAGTATGTGTTGGTTCCAATGGTGCTTGTAATTACCAAAGGAGGTAGTATCCAGTGGTGTTGATGATGGGCAAGTAGGCAAAGGTGGCAGAGGTAGGTAGAGAACAAGATGGCAAGTGGCACACGGTGGTGCATAGAATTGCAATAGCGATAGGAAAGCAATAGTGCATGAAAGGACAACAACAATAGTAGCAGTGCATGGAAGGATGGCATGGTAAAGTGTGTTTTGGTAAAGGACCTGGTGTAGCTTTTTAGCCAATGGTACATAGCCTAGTTGGTTGTAATGTTGTGTGACTGCATTATAGCACATCTAGCCAGTGCTACGACCTAGCCAGCCATGACACTACATAGCAGCCTAGTTGACCATGATGTGGCACAATAAGACGTTGTTGTCCCATTGCATAGCAGTGTGCTTGGCCAATGCCATGGATCTATTATTTATCACGCAACAAGATTAGCTAGTAGCCTCTACCTTGCCCTAACTTGAGGGTAAGGAAAAATAAATAATAAAATTATTATT
Source organism: Gnetum montanum (assembly GCA_015680685.1). Lineage (NCBI taxonomy): Eukaryota > Viridiplantae > Streptophyta > Gnetopsida > Gnetales > Gnetaceae > Gnetum > Gnetum montanum. The sequence goes on from MNCI01035715.1 coordinate 21,195, forward strand.
ATTATAAATTTTATTTATTATTATTATTTTATTTATGTAATGTGTATGTATTTTTTAACAACTAGCATGATTGACCATTTCACTATGGAGCGAAAGTTAGAGAGATTTGGGTCTCATAAGTGAGAGGTCTCAAATTCAAACTTAAGCCTCAAATTTTTTTTCAAATTTTTTTAAAAAATTAAATAACTTCACTTTACTAAAGTTAAATTTTTATATTGTAATAAATGACACCTTTATTAAGAAACATGATATCTCATGAACTATGCATTAAATTTTGATGAAATTGGTATAGGAAGCATCTTAGAGAGCACTACATGTTGGACTTAAGATATCTTAGGTTCATTAAGCTTGAAATTCATAAAATTAGAAAGAAAAATATTTAGTTAAAATTTAATTAATGAATTAATTACTTTATTAACCAAGCTTCACTATGCTTTTGCTCTCTATAACTTAGCCTTCCAACTATTACTATAACCACTAATTTCTTCTATAAATCCATGTGAATATAGGTCTTTCAACATAGAATTCTCAAATCAACCTTTGAATAATAGAATTGTAGATATTGTTTAGCATAGCAAGGTTTGCAACATGGCTCTTCCCAAGCATTCTTGCCAAGCTTCACCCATAATCACAAGTAGCACAACTTTTGTTTCGATTATTTTATATCAAAATAATGTAGTTGAAGCCATTTGTTTGATTTGTAGATTGCTAGAATTTGAAGGTTTTGAATATGTAAAAACTTCTAGTTTGTTTGAATTGCTAGTTTCCCCCATATTTAAGACTATTTATTGCAAAGATTTGATAACCCAATGATGCAACATTTACCCCCTAGGACAAGTACTTGTTGGAAAATAATTTTTGGGATGACCATAATTACACCTATGGTCATCCAAAAGGTCTTATGTTTTCATACTATGGCAAATCCTTTTGATCCTAGCATGTAATCTTCTAAATTCAAAGCTTTTGTAAAAAAAATAAATAAATGTTTGATTATGTGTGTTCTATGAAACTTTTGTGAAAATTTCTTTTCGAAGTTAAGTTTATTGATAAAATAGATTTTAATTATGTTTTTTCATATATAGTAAGGTTTTGTGGAATTCTCATGCTTCCCATGTGATGAGTGATGAAGTACCCCTACATCCAACCATACGAATCACTAAGGCATTTACATGCAAACTGGTTGAAATCTGTGGACCTATAGTTCTCTAGTACACTAGTTTCTCTAGGAAGTGAAATGACTATTGAGAATGTTTGTTGTCTTCCCAACTACACTTGTGAGGCTCAAGGGTATGGTTTAAGTGTAATTGAGGTATATGATTTTTATCATTTTATGTTTTATAGATGTAATCACCTACAACAAGAATGAAAAGTATAGTAACTAAAAATATAATTCGTTTACTGCCTATCTAGTCTAACATAAGTAACCATTCCACTTTCCTAAACACATCATGAACACATATAGCACTGTTGGGGTACCAAACGTTAAGTGTTGTTGGGCTACCAAGTACTATATGTATGCTTGAAGTGGTCGTGCTTGTGTTCATTAACTTCTAAAAATAAATTTCTCAACTTAAATGCATTAAAATAAAAAAGCATGAAAGTAAAGTGCATTAAAGAAAATATTAATCTATTCTCAATCTTGCAAGGATTGTTAAAAGAGTTTATTTAATTCCCATGAAAATTGTTGTGCTTAGGTACATTAGTGCTTGAACAAAGAGCTGTACACACTTAGACTCCTTCTATGGGCACGTAGAAAATATTCTAACTTTGAAGAAAATAAGCTATAAGAGCATTGCTACTTTTATTGAAAACTAAAAACTGAAAACTAATTTCCAAATTGGGAGCTGATGTGCTATATTTATAGGCTAGCATATACCCCTTGATATTAAATCTCCGACATCACATCAAGATCCTGAAATCACATACCCAATGTCACAAGCCCGATGCTAGATACCCAACGTTGCGATGACTAAAAAACATGTTTCATCATACCCTCACAAGTAAATGAAAACTCATCCTTGAGTGTAGAAGAGGAGGAACAAGTTCTTTACAAAATATTGGGAAGGTATGGGATTATTGACTAACATACAAACTAACTTAGATGAATAGACAAAGGTTGAGTGCCCAAGTATATAGAATTACAATTTTTACAAGATTGGATGTTCATGATAAGAGGAGTGAACACCTTGGATAACATTGATATCCAACACCTCTTAGTAGTAAAAGAATGAGGGAGAAGAGATCCAATGATCATGAATGGTCCTAATTGTGTGGTATTGTCACATCATCCTTGGTGAAGATAGTTCCACTTCTAGTCCATGCTTTTCACTACAATCACAATAGAATCATGAATTAGAATGCATTTTTTAATACATAACTATTAAATGCCTTATCTTGTTGGTGGTTACACTTACTTAGGTTGTGATTGTGGTAGATTGGATTCTTGAGTAGTGTTAGTAGGAAAGTTGAAAATACGGTAAAATAGATAAGTGATCCTTTAATTTTAAAAATTTTAACACACGGAAATAATTGAAGAGGGTGTAAGAATTCACAATAATAAAAAGGAAAGTTCACTGAAAAATGTTGTGAAGATGTGCACCATTGGAAGTCACTGATTGGGTAAACAAAAAGATTTGATTGTAAAAGTGTCTAAGGGTAAGAACTTAATTAACTCAACCAAAAGATATGCAAGTGTGTCCTCCCCAAAGCAAGCACAAGCATTTCATGCCCTTGCATAACTCCAAACCAAAGAGTTCATGGGCTCTGTGGATGATTAATGGTTACATAAGGTTAAGTACACAAACTCAGAAAAAACTAACTACGAATTCCAACACATCAAACCAAGACCTCAAACCAAAATGTGAAACTAGTAGTGAGGTGAGACATAAAAAGCATAGATGGAGAAGAGAGAGTGGAATGGAGTTCCTAATTAAGGTCACATGAAGTCCCTTGTGAATTTTATGGTTAAATGACTTGATAGGATCCATCCTTAGTCTAGACAAAAATTAACCACATTTAGTGACTTCACATTGATATTCTAAGACTAGTCCATCCCCTGAGACACAAGAGTGCTCCGATAGAACAACCACTATTCCTTATTAGAGAAGAAGTAGGAAGTGAGAAAGGGTCTTAGCACATTTATTTTATCTAAGGGGTGTGCTTTGAATTCCCATTGTTTGTTTATTTTTTTCTTTTTTGATATGGGAACCACACCATGCAAAGACACATGCATTTATTTTGTCCAAGGGTTGTGCTTTGAATTCTCATCATTTTTTTATGAGAATCACACCATGCAAAGACTTATTCAACTTATTATTATTAGATGACATGGAATGGTAAAAAGTTCATGAAAACAAAAATGCACCAAAGAAAATAGAAAAGCACAAAGAATACCAAATCTCCTTGAAGCCACACCTTGTTCAAACCTTTGAATCCTTCCCAATTCTAGAAACTACCAAAGTTACAAATTTATTTAAGTTTTATTAATGAAAAAGAACTACACATTTCCAAAACAAGAAAAACCATAGAGTGTGTAGATGGGTGGATGTTGTGGACTCACTTCTTGTTGCATGAAAAATAAATCATGTTCTAATTATCTATAACAAAATTCAAAGCTAGAGACTAGACACGAACAATCAAATAACAAAAATAGTACATCCCACCATCAAGTAACGCATGATCAATGTACCTGGCACTTATTAACAGAAAGTTAGAAAATCATACCAAATAAAATAAAATATAAAAGAAAGTGTAAGATATTCAAGAAACAAAAATTGTACTAACGATGGTGTAAAATAAAAATTAGAAAACATTAACAACATAAAAACAAAAGGATGTAAAATAAAAAATGTGTAAGATAAAATAAAAAATTGTAAAACAAAAAATGTATAAAAACAAAAAAATTTTAAAACTTAGAAGCCACTTTGTATGGTTAGCATGAGTGGCCATCTTCCCAATGACTAAGTTGAAAGGAGGAGATCCGAAATATGGAGCACGATTGTCCATCTGATGAGGTGCTTGTTTTGTTAGTTGGAATATGCTCATGGAAAGGTTTACTTTATTGGATGTTGACAAGTTGTTTCTTGTTTGGGCTCTCAAGTTTATAGATCATCATGACCGCTAAAGAAAAAGTTTCATATATGATGTAAGGTCCTTTCCAAAACATTTGAAATTTATTTCATTGAGGTGCATGTGTGGGGTTCCAATAGATAACCTTATCTCCCAATTGGAATTTGAATTTTTTGATTTTTAGGTCATGATACTTTTTGTTATAGGCATTGTGCAACTCGTTAGATGATAAGGCTACTAATCTATTTTCATCTAGCAAGTTGAGATTCATCAGTCATTCTTTTTGGGCTAGACTCAAGTCAAGGTCAAGGCACAAGTTGTTGAAAATGTATGGAGTTTAGATTGAATAGGAAGTGTTGATAGTTTACCATACATGAGCTCATAGGGAGAGTAACCTATAGGAAATTTCCAAGTTAAGCGGTAGGCCCAAAAGGCATCATTGATTTTTGAGCTTCAATCCTTCTTATAACCTCAGCTTGACCATTAGCTTAGAGATGGTAAGGTGTTGTGAGTTTATGTTTAATCCCCAAACATTGCATGGGCTTCCAAAAAGTAGTGCCTATAAACTGAGTTCCATTATTAAAAATTAATGCATGTGGCACACCAAACCTATTTACAACATTTTGTTGTACAAACTGAGTAGTAGTACACAATGTATAGTCGATAATGGCTACTGCTTCTTCCAATTTCATATAGTAGTTAATAGGGACTATGATGTACACCTTTCCATTTGACATGGAAGTGATGGAACCCATGAAGTCAATTCCCTAGATGTTGAATGATTCCAGTAGTTGAATTCATTATTGAGGTTCCTCCATTCAAGTAGTCATTCTACCATCTCATTGGCATTACTTACAAGAGTGGCCACAATGGTGAGCATCCATTAAGAGTGTTGGCCAATAGGACCCTGCCATTAGGATTTTAATGGCCATGTGTCTCCTAGCATAGTGTCCTTCACAAGGACCTTCATGAGCATTTTGGAGAATGCACATTTGATTAGCATTAGGGGCACTCCAACAAATCAGGCCATAAACACACACCTTATCGAGATGTTTGTTGATCTCCATGAACTATTTTACCTAGTGAAGAAACTATTGTTTCTTCTAGTGGTCCAACCCTTGTGGCATCTCCTAAGTAAAATGATAGGTGAGAATGCCATCATACCATTGTGGCTCATTGGGAATTTGTTTCGTTATAGCCCCACCAGAGAGGAGTTCATTAAGAAATGTATTAGATAATGGGCTTTCTTCCTCTTTGTCATCCCTTCGTAATTGAGACAAGTGATCAGTGACCACATTCTCAATGCCCTTTCAATCTATCATCATAAGATTGAATTCCTACAAGATCACCAACCACTGTATGACAAGAGGGCTCATCGTTGGCTTGTTCATCAAGAAGTGGATAGCATTGTGGTTTTTGTGCACAAACACCTTATATCCAAGCACATAATGCCTAAACTTCTTTAAAGCAAACACCACTACCATCAATTCTTTCTCTATAGTGGTTTAGTTTAGTTGTGCACCCATAATGCTTTGACTGGCATAGTTGATGTAGTATGGACGTTTCTTGTCATCTATTTGCATCAGAATCACTCCCAAGGCATAATTCGATGCATCTATCATAATATGAAATGGTATGAACTAGTTAGGTGCCTGTAAAATTGGAGTTTCTACAAGCTTCTCTTTTAGTTATTGGAATGCTTTCTCACATTTTGTGGTCCAAAAAAATGGAGCATCTTTCTTTGTTAGCTTGACCAATAGTTTTGCAATCTTAGAAAAATTCTCTATGAATCATTGGTAGTAGCTAGTATGTCCAAGGAATGACTGAACATATTTAAATATTTTTGGTTACGGATGACCCTTATTTTCTCTGGGTCTACCTCAATTTTTGCTTGTGAGATTTTGTGCCCCAATACAATTCTCTCCTAGACCATGAGGTGAATTTTCTGCCAATTGTGTTATAAGTTGGTTTCAACACATCATTTCAACACTTGCTTAAGGTGGTCTAGGACTTGCTCAAATGTAGCTCCATAGGTAGAGAAGTCATCTATGAAGACTTCCACACCACTACCAATCTATTATTGAAAAATGCTTAGGACTAGGTGTTAAAATGTGCAAGATCATTGCATAGATCAAACAACATCTTACAATATGCAAAAGTCCCCCAGGGACTCATGAACATTATCTTTGCTTGGTCTTCTGGTGCAATTTGAATTTGGTTATAGCCACTATAACCATCTAGAAGGTTGTAGTAGCAATGCCTAGATATGGTATTGAGCACATGGTCAACAAATGGTAATAGAAAATGATCTTTGAATGTTGTCATATTTAGGAGCCTAAAATTGATGCAAACCCGCCACTTGCCATATTTCTTCAACACAATCACAAGTGGGCTAACCCACTCGCTATCTACAATGAGATAGATGAACCTTGCCTTGAAGAGTTGCTTAATTTCCTCCTTGAAAATTTGCTTCAATTTGGGATTCAACCACTTCTATGGCTGTCATTTTGGCTTTATGGCTAGGTCAATGTAGATGTGATGTTGCCATATCCTAGGACCAATTCCTATGAGTTTAGGATATGACCAAGCAAAAGTTGCTGACCATATTTCAACTACCTTCAACAACATTTTTTTTGTATTCTAGATTAAGCTTTGCATTGATTATAACCGACTTCCCATTCTTCAAAAATAAATATTCCATTCTAGCTAGTAACATTTTCAGCTCAAGGGGCTTTTGCTTGAATTTTTTAGGAATTTCCAACTCTTCTCAGTGAGTATCATCAATTGTGTCATCACAGAGTTAGTGATGAACTTGCTCTAGTTCATCCATGTCTATGACATATGCACATTTTAGGCTCTCAATTGGTTCCATACAAAGTGTGCTAATTTCAAAATCAGCAATTAGCCACTGGGTGCCCTTCTATTTTGCGACTGTTATGTATAGATACCTTTGAATTTTTGCTTCTAACACACACTACTTGCATGCATAGATAGATGCTTGCTTTACAGTCTAAATTTTTTGCACACAATTGCACCCTATATCACTCTACATGATGCATGGAACTCTCTTCTTCATTGTCTTTTGAAATAAATTTTCTTTAGATATCTCCAGGGAAAGATCTTTGATGCCCATTCTTGCATCAACAGTGCTTAGCCATGCTCTTCCCATGATGATTTGGAAATCTCCTTTGTAGTTCTCCACTTTGATTATCAAGAAATTGGCAGGATAAGAACACCCACAAATAGTGGTCACAATGTCTTCTACTAGTTCGAATGGAATAATGATGGATTGACTTACCAATTCTAATCTTATGTTGCTCTTCTTAAGAGGAGGTAGGTTCCATGTAATGTACATTGCATGAGAAATTAAATTAACACTAGAACCTAAATCAAAAATAGCCTTGCATAGTTTGTGCCTAGCAATTTGCAAATAAATTAGAGGACTTCCAAGATTGTCTAATTTGTTGGGAAGGTTTCCTGCATGGATCCAATTAGACATAGTATGAGTAAGCATTATGGTATGGATCCTTGGTAGATTCTGGTTTGAAGGAGGCCTGAAGGAATTTGGTATGGAGGAAGAGGTAGGAGTAGGGTTGTTAACTGCAAGTATATGTGATGGCTTAGGTGGACTGTGAGGTTAAAAGAAAGGTCCTTTCTTTGATTGGGCATTTGACCCCTCTAATTGATGATTTAGTTGTAGATTAACAGCCCTCATAGCATTATGTTGTTGTGGTTGAGTGGGTAGTTCACCCTGCATTGGAGGAATAGGTGGTAACTAGGCAACTATAGGAGGAGTATGTGCAAGGATAGGAGGAGGATACAAATAAGATGCGGTGTTCGTTCTTTCATGTGTGAATGAGCTCAGTAATAATCTAAAAGGTGGTAGTAAGGTTGGAAATTAGAAATGTGACTGGAAGAGTCACATGGAGACATGGGTTGCTGAACATGGTAACCATATGGATTAGGCTATCGGTAAGGGTATTATTGCCTTGGAAGTGCTAGCACCCATGATTGTGGTTGCTGCCACTATTGATACTATTCATACAATTGTGGTGGAGCTCCACTTGGATAATACAGTTGTTGTTGGTGGAACTAACTAAGATTACCTTGAGGATAAGGTAACCTTCTAGATGTTTGTCTTTGTGTAAGTCATGGATGTAAGGCATACATCCCAGACTCTTATAGATGTGACTCAATAGGGAAACATCCCTTAAGATGTTCATACTGATAGACATCACACCCATGATCATCATCTGATTCACTATTCACAACCTCTTCTATTGCAGCAATCTTACCCTTACCTTTGTGATATGTACATTTAGCTTCCTTGCACCTCTTGCACTCACGCTCACTACTTTGTTCTTTGGACTCTTCAATGATTTTAAGAACAGCTTGGAATTTGTTATCCATTGAGTCCCTTAATTGATCAACCTTGGTTGTAAGTTTAGATTGGAATTGTTAGAGTGGCAAGATTTTCTTATGCATCCCCTCATCAAATACAGACTCATCCTCATTATCGTAGAATCAAACCTCCCTCTTGTAAATGGAAGGATCATGGTTATGCTCTTCTACATTTTCTCTTTTTCTTAGTTCACCCTCCTCTTTAGCTACTTGCTCTATTAATCTTTGTATCTGATGAGCACTTAATTTTGATAGTCACCCTTGGGCATAAACACCAAGGGTTTTCCTCATTTCTAATAGAAGCCTGTCTACTATGTGTTGAAGTTGATCTAGTTGAGAATAACCATGGTTGAGACATTTATGCATTAAAGAGTAGTATTAGCCAATGGTGGCATCCAAGGGTTAATGTGTTCCTTGTTTCCATTCTTGGATTTACCTTCTCAAGCTGGACACTCTATAGTACATTTGATGTTTATCATTGAACAACTATAGCATGACACTCCATCAAATGATAGATTATAGCTCTAAGGACTAATACCAGTTCTTTGCTTCTTTGAGTGTCTTGGGGAACAACTTAGGTTTCTACCACTCATTCTCTATGTTCTGCAAGGCACATGCATCTTGAAAAGCTTGAAAATGATTTTGCAGATTAGAGTTATATCCTCCAAATTGAGAAATATTATTGATGTCTAAACTTTTAATCTAACTATCCTTCACATGCCTTGTTGGAATTATTATTGCTTCTGCAATATTAAGCATACTTCGGGTAGTAAGAAAAGGCTCATTGAGGCCTTGATCATGGTGACTACGATGTCCTTGACTACCCCTTCATTCATGGTGATGTGGCTCTCTTGAACATTTGTGCCCTTGGTCTTGCCTTTCCTGATGGTCCCATTAATCATTTTATTCATTTCAGTCATCTCCATCATGATCTTACCTTTTATAGTCATGGTCATAGCTTGAAGATGAAGAAGAAGATGATGACAAAGGGGAAGAGGAAGAAGAATCAGCAACATTGCGATGCCTACTTGCACCTCTTTGGTGATCACTACCATGATCATGATCTTATTTTTTATCTACATTCCCACCTTGACTTGCCCCTCTAGATCCTTCTTTGTCATTGGATCCATTTTTACCATAACCAGGATTGTGAATTATAGATTGCAAATTCTAGTTTTGACCTCCTTCACCAAAGTCAAAGAGAGAAATTTCATTGAATTGAAAATCCCCAAAGAAGGGTTCTACACTAGCTAATTGGTATAATAGGAATGGAGTTGTTAAATATTTTTCCCTTCAAAGATTCATAGTGTTGTTCTAGTTGTCGATCTTGTAGACATGCCTCAATGGGATGATAATCCTTGGTGTTAGTATCTCGCACAACATACTTATCATGACATTCTAGAAGACCATATCATATAAGCATTTGGTGGAGCATTGTAGAAACAGATTGATCGGGCAAAAACACAATGTTGCCCTGCATGTCGCATCACTACAGCTATTCATCCTAGTGCAAGATGAAGGTGAAGTTTATTACATACTCTTCCAGATGAGCATATACTATTTGATATTGTTAAGGCATTAGCTAATAAGCTTTATCAGACTTGGGTGGAGAATCTCTCCTATGAGAATAAGACATTTTTTATTAGATCATACAAAATATAGTGTGCTTATAAATATTGTTGTAGTAATCTTAGGATGTGATATGACTCTAAGGTTTATTCCAACAATTTAAATAATTTCACTAGGTCCTAAATAGTGCACAAAACAACCAAAAGGTCCCTAGCAATGGCACCAATGACAAGCGACAAGGCACGCCTACATGAAACCATATGAATCACTAAGGTGTTTAAGTATGATCTAATCAAATTATGTGGACCTATAGTTCTCTAGTATACTAGTTCCTCTAGGAAGTGAAATTGGTGTTGAGAACGTTCGTTGTCTTCCCAACTATACTTGTGAGGCTTAAGGGTATGGTTTAAGTGTAATTGAGGTACATGATTTTCATCATTTTATGTTTTATAGATGTAATTGCCTACAACAAGAATGAAAAGTATAGTAACTAAAAATCTAATTCGTTTACTGCCTATCTAGCCTAACATAAGTAATTGTTCCATTTTCTTGGACACATCTTGAACACATATAGCATTGCTAGGCTACCAAGTACTATATGTATGCTTGAAGTGGTCATGCTTGTGTTCATTAACTATTGGGAATTAATTGCTCAATGTAAATGCATTAAAGTAAAATGCATGATTGTAAAGTGCATTAAAGAAAACATCAATCTATTCTCAGGGCTGCAAGGATTGTCAAAAGAGTTCATTTTATTCCTGTCACACTATTGCGTCTGGTACATCAGTGCTCAAACAAAGAACCGTACATGCTTAGACTCCTTCTATGGGCACTTAGAAAATATTCTAACTTTAGAGAAAATAAACTGCAAGAGCTTTGCAACTTTTACTAAAAATTGAAAATTGAAAGTTGACTACCAAATCAAGAGCCCAGGAGCTATATTTATAGACTAGTGTATACCCCCCAACACTGAATACTTGATGTCACATCAAGACCTTGATGTTGCATACCCGACACCAGATACTCGATGTCATAGTGACTGGAAAACATGTTTCATCACCATGTTACTACTTATTTAATCTTCCTGGTGTATGATTGATCCCTCTCTTATTTCTAAAATTTATTCCTTACCATCGAACTTATGGTTGTCATTAATAGAAATCCAAAAAGATCTTATATTTTTTGTTGTTTATCCTTACTTATGACCGTGATATTGAGTTATGATATTTCAAACAATAACTTCAATCTTTACAACCTTGGCTTTACCTCAAATTTCTTGAGGAAGAGATAGTTGTTAGAGGTCAAATTGATGGTTTCAAAAAAGATTAGAAAACTCTCACATAGGCCAAAAATCCATAAGATACATATGATGTGTCTGTGTGTGTATTGTTTATTAATTATTGTTTTTCATGGTATTCATATGCTAGTAAACTTTGGGCTATAGATCGAATCAGGAAGAGGTGATGGAAAAGAAAGTCCAAGGAGGAATGAGGCAAGCTAAAGGCTCATAATCATATTTTTTATAGTTATTATATATGTATGTATGTATGGATGCATGAATATCTATATATATGTATCTATATTTAATATCTTTGATTGTAATTAGAAATAGTGCACTGGGCAAGCTTCAAGTGGACAAGGATTGAGTGGTATATAAAAGGGAAAGGAACCAAAGGTAAATTGAAATTACTTGTTAAGTTTTGAATACTTCCCTTTTTAATTTTCTTTCCACATTTTGTGTTGTGTATATCCTTAGGTTAATAATACTTTATTCAAGAGTTGGGAAAGGAATCCTCACATAGGTCTAGGTCTGATGGAACTATAAACCCCCTACGAAGTCTCCATAGGTAGATTCCCCATGGGTAACTCTAATAAAAAGTTCAAGTTTGTTTGGGAGCCCAAAAATTGTATTGGTAATCCCTTCTTCTAAATCCATTTCCATCAACATAATTTCTTTAGTTACCATGAAAGGCTTTTCCTACTCTCTAGGATAAATGATGGTTTTTATAGAGGAGAAAGTCATTCTTCTTCATAATATGAGCAATCAAATCACTAAGAATACTCTACACTCTATTAGTGAGGAGTCATATCTCCTAAGAGAATCCAAGTCCTGTGACTTTAAGAGCAACTATGAATTAGTGCATTTTGGTTATTCCTCCACATTTCACATAGTTTTCAAAGATGCGCTAGAGATTACCAAGAATCCTGAACAAATTCTAGGGAATTGGAAAACATTGCTTGCTTGGCTTAGCACTTATATAATCATGAACATATCCTCTAAATTGAAAATGGTTGGCTCAATGTAAGTAATGTTTTTTTATTATATTTATTTTTCTTCTTCTTCTTACCTTTTGCTTATAACCCTTATGTTATGTGTGTAGAGAAAGAAGAAAGAATGGCAAGAGGACATGGCGTAACGGGTAACTCAAGTCAACTTGTTAGAGTTAGAAAATAAAAAGACCAAAAACACAAAGGCTACTACAAAGAATGCAATCAAGTACATTCAACAACTCTACAATGAAGCAACTTTATGATGGCTTGGCTAGATGTTAGAATATAGTTCAGAAGAACGATGCCACCAAGGAAGAGTGGGTGGCTTAAGAAAAAGTTACCAAGGATCTTCATCAGTCTTTTACTTTTGGATGTTTAATCTAACCTATGTTGTCCATGTTTACTCTTTTCTATGTTCCATTTTCTTTATTGATGTACTTCATTTCTTTTTTATCAATAATAGAACCTTTTTTAACAATTTTTTCTTCTTTAATCCACTTTTGGCTTCTAGACCATGATTTTCTCTAATACCAAATGTAATATCCCATACTTGAATCTCAATGATTATGATCATCGATCATGTAGAATCATTGTTAAACATTGAAATAATTCAAATAATGGATTAAAATGTAAAAGTAATGGCAGGAGAATGGAATAAGAAGGAAAATAAAAAATATACTTTATTAATGAAATTTATCTAAGTACATTGTCAATGGCCCTAAGTTATCTTCCAATGACACTTATGATCCTTAGAGGCAATCTTGCATTGTCAGCACAACTAGATCATAAGATTGAAGGGGTGATCAATCCCTTCTTATCCTACTTCACCCAGCTCTTATCACTCATCATTCTAGCTCTACAACTCCATTTTTGGCATGACCTCTAAGTCCCAGCCTTAAATGTCATAGGTTAAACCCATCCTCAAAGGGCACTGTGAATAGTTACAACTCTTCATAACAAGGCACCTCTTCTTTCAAAGATTAGTTACATTGTTAATAACACAATTCTATCCTTAACAAAGAATGGAATGTTACAATCACTAGTTGTTGCTTCTGAAAAAGATGGATACTTATTCATTGTTAATGCTTATTATTATTCTATCTCTACATGGTACGACATTAATATTACTAGAGCAAGGAAGCATCTATTCTTTTTGCCTATCATAAGATTGCATTACTTTTGGATTTGATATGAGATCTTCTATTTTGCCTAAATTCATATTTATTGTATTAATAATAGAAAAAAATTGGTTACAATTATCTTAATTATTTTTCCATAAATGACATAACTTACTATATAAGAAATAAATAAAGGTGCTATTAAGATTGGCGTTTAGAAACAATGAAATCTATTTAAATGAAATTAGAGTTCTTGTACAATAAAAATTGTTACTATTCAATAAATGTACTAAGATATTTGCTAATAGTAAAATGTTCATTCATGATATTATTGAATGCTGGTAATAATTTTTCTTAGGAATCATGAAAATTATTGCAATCATGTGTATCTATTAAAATAAAATTTTCTTTACCTTCATTAAAGATATTTGCTATAGTATTACCTACAATAATGATGTCTTTCCAATTGTATTTCAACCATAACTTGCAATGATTTTATATAGTGGTTTTTTAAACATTGGAATAACCACCCCTTTGCAATATCGATGATTGCATTAACTTGGTGACTAAATAAACTTTGGCTTGTTTGTGTTAAGTTTAGTGACACAATGATCACAAGGCTCAAGAAAATTAAAAGTTAATTATGTTGACTTATATTAATGAAAAAAGTTAGTGATTTTAGATATATTATAAACACTTAATTATCTATAGTGTTTATAAGGACAAATGTTTTTAATATAAACTTAATGTATGTAAAATAACTTCAACTTAATCTAGATGACATGTCTTGTGTGTTATACATTTTGAATGAAAGAACAAAAAATATACATAATTTTGAGAAAACTACTATGATGGTTAATAAAATAGACATGCCAAATAGATAAAATTACTTAACATAAGTTAAGAGAAGAACTTAACAAATTTTTAGATTATTAAGTATTTAAATGTACAAGACTATGATAGTGTAAATTGTTACTCATGGTATTACATAATATAGACCTTATTTAGAATGTTAAGATTGATATAATACACCATATCCTTANCGTAGATGGAAAAACCATTAAGTGATTGCTAGAAAAATGCCTAGGGAGGATAGTGGAAATTACAAGGTAAGCTAAAGCATATAACACTAGAACGCAAGGGTCACAACCAAGGACACAATTACAAAAATGTCATTGATTGAACTAAATAAACCTAATCTGAAACATCATATCTTATGCAAAATCAAAGAAAAATTTAAATAAAAGTTGCAAGTAGCCATAAATTAGACACAGCTTCATAGTTGTTGGAGACCTTTCAACAAATTTTCTTTTATGTTGTTAGCATTATGCATTTATTCAATGCATTCATCATGTTTGTACCCTAATGGAAGCTATTAGAGCCATTCACAATGCATGGAACTCTATCAAGAATAATCACAAGGAGAAAAAGAGATGTTGATGAAATTGGATGAAAATGTACCTAGGGAAGGGGAGAGTTGGTGGATGTTGGAATAATGAACACATAAGGGATGACTTCATTGAACCCATAAAATATAGAATCTTCTAGAAATTTTTGCCTTGAATCCTTGTGTCATACAAAATAAGGAAGCCATAGGCATAGGCCATGTAAGTTAATAGTCAAATAAGGCAAGGAAGAAGAGTCCTTGATACATACCTAATGCACTATGAACCTAAAATTAGAAGTCAAAAAAGGATTGAACCCTTGAACCACAATGTGAATGGGCTAGAGTTGTGAGATAGGCCTAGAATAGGCAAAGTCCATAGGGATCTATGTAGGAAAAATAACATGTTAATATTGTAAACATTAAGGAGATTCATAGGAACATCGAGCAAGTTTAATGGGTGTGAGGCCTATAAGCCATTTGGACCAACACATAGGAATAGATTTATTGATAAGCATGCATTTGCAGACAATAGGAGTAATGAGTAGCTACCTGCTTGTCTAAGTTGCTATTAGAATTTTGGACCACCTATTCCTACATTAGAGAGCTAGGGGAGAAATGAGTAGATGTAAATGATGAAAAGAGGAATGGAAGAAGAACCTCTAAGGGTTGATAGCACTGAAGCAATAGGTCCACCAACCCAATTGAAAGCATACTCTCTTGAGGAACCAAAATAGCTAGAGTTCAAAGAGCTAAAGGAGGGACAATGGACTAATTCGCAAATCACATCACTATTAGATAAGACACATCAAAAGTATTTAGTGAGGAATCCACAGGATCAACCATATGAATATATACCTAAGAGTTAAAGAAATTCATTCAAGAAAGTTAATTACATTCAAAGGTTCTATATACTAAAATTAGCCTAAAGTCTAAAATGAACACTAGTTAACAAGAAAAACTTCAAGTCTAGGATGAGATATCTCATAATTTAGCAAATAAGTTTGGCCCAAATGGAAAGTAGCCCATTGTGAAGGTAAGCACCATTATACTTAGTAAGAGTAAGTGTCCCTTTAAGAAAGCACTGAACAATGTAAAAAGCCTAGCATTCCATCCTTGAAATGAAGAATCTATGATTTGGAAGGCTAGTGGCTATGATGACTAACTTAACTGCTATTAATCATGAAGTCTTCATTGAACTCTAGCTATATCTTGATGCTAATATGACCTTGTATACTATCCACTTAAAAAAGGAATATCAATGTAACATAATATTGTTACTGCATTCATAAAAGGAATATGGACTGTGACATTTTATTTCCCTCCAATTTTCTCATAGGAATTCAAGATAGAATTAAAATCACCCATAAGAAATACTAGGTCTATAATGTGTTTTATTATTGAGGGAAATTTTTCCCAATATGAGGCAAGATTTTTAATTTGGGAAGGTCCATACACATTGATTAAAATCCAATCTAGTGTTCCTAAAATCTGGACAACAAGAGAGTGAATTAGACCAAAGTATGGAAACTGTAAAATAAGATTTCCAAATTGTCCAAAGTCCATGTAAACTTATAGAAGATCTAATAAAACAAAAACCACATTGAGGAAAAGGTAGCAAATAGTAGTGATAATCCTTACTTCATCTATTTTAGTTTCCTATAAGCAATGAAAATCCAATTCTTCTTCTACATGATGTGTTATGATGGGTTGTGGGTTCTCCACACTTGAAGCATTCAAAACTTCTTTTAGGGCCACTATAGCATTTGGATTAATTTAATAAGCACTTATACAAGATTCTATATAAAATAACATTCCTATTTTGGATGCCAAACTTTAGCACATTAAAGCGTTTGGCAAAATATAATGTTAAAATGTCTAATTCCATCCCATAAAAAATCAATTACTATTACATTTGGTGATTTGTTGTTTTGTGAAAATACATTCTTTCCATTATCTATAATCAAAACCCTTCTGGTCTAGAAATACCAAAAATCCCCACAATTTTAAAATCCACCTATGAATGAAAACATTCCACATATCCATATCCAAATCGCACAACAAAACCCAATGGTAAGACAAATCCTAAAAATTTTCTTTTATCCATTGATAATATTTAGTAGGCCAAGGATGAAAAAAACCATCCCAAAACTTTAAAATAATCAATTTCTTGTAATAATTGTTCATAAACAAGAGAAAAAAATGGTAAAAAATCCAAATATTGTCCATGATTTGGAAAATTCTTACCTATCTTTTCCATGATTTTGTCACTTTCTACACTTGAAAGTGATTCAATGGCTAGTCTATCTAGCTAATAAAAGCACATTTTTGCAAAATATTTTCCAATGACACATCTACTAAGAAATTTTTCTTGATATGTTTTCTAGCATAAATCATCCTTGAAGGGGCCATCCATCTCTTTTGCCAAACTCAATTTATTATTATTTATTATCCTCACTTGAGCATCAAGTTCATATTCAAGTGCATTCAACTTACAATTTTGATTATGACCTTTCCTATCATTTTGATTTAGAGGACTCATTTATTGTAATTTGGACTTAGGCAATAGGATATCAAACTATTTATTATTAGTGGATAAGTTAGGTTTTGTACATAGGAGGCAATTGTCACTATTTTTAAACATTTTTCTTTTATCTTATCCTACATTTTTCTACTCCTTTGCATGTATTTTTATGAATGTCTATCATTTTTCTTGTTACTTTTTTTTCTTGGCATCCTATAATTTTCATATGTTGCATTTTATTTTATTCATAATTTTTAATTTTATTTAAGTAATACCTTTCTAACCTAAGCCTAGTTAGTAAGATGACATATCATAGGCACTAACATCAACTAATAAATGACCTACAAGCATAGTTATGATTTATAAGTGCTCATGTCAATAATATCATGCTATACATATAGTGTAGATGTGTTAGTAGTAATGAATATTATATCTGAGGTGTTAAAGGACAATCTATTCTATTTGTAATATTGTAATGATGAAGAAAAATCTCAATATTTATTATGGTTCATGAATTGTGCCAAAAAATAATCCACTTAAATAAAGAAGTCATACACTTGTAATTCACCACTACAAGCATTCACAACTCTAAGTTGAAGAAAAAAAATCCAAGAATTCCACTAAGGATTGGCAAAAAATTATCCTTTGACATGATGGTGGGCTCATATTTATAGACATGGCTATATTAAACTACATTGTATCTATGACATCGTATATTGAGCTATGATGTCATATCTATGATATCATAGTTCTTTTATAAATATTTCATCATATAGGTGCTAGTGTAAGTTTGAGTACATCAAGCTCAAGTCATCAAGTATCTATGGGAAGCACTAAAGACTATTGCCCCATAATGAGCCACTTACAAGAAGTTTTTTTTTTCTGAATAATGAGCTAGCATCAAGATGATTTGTAAAATTTATTCAATGTGTCTATGAGTAGTACTCTAGCAATTATTAATCCTATGGGAGATGTTGTCATCACCTTTCTTGAAAAAATTCCTATGATTTTAGAATTTTTAATAAACTTTCTAATAATATTAGCGTAAGGAGATAGTGCAACTATAATGATCATGCCATACTAAAAAAGAAAAATAGTTGTATAATTGGTCATAGATAAAATGTTTGAATCTTTGAAAGCCCTTGTAACACCCATTCCAAACTTCACTATTATCCCAGACATTCAAGTGCTTGTGGGGGTTTATTCAAGAAAAACCAAGATGATGAGTGTAAACTAACATAAGGAAGTATTAGATAAATTGGATGAATCTAGGAAGATGATTCTAAATATCTTCAACATTCCTGAATATATCACAACAACCTAGCCTAAAAAAGAATTGATGGTAGTGGTGTTTGGTCTAGAAAAGTTCAAGCATTATGTGCTTGGATACAAGGTGTTTGTGCACATGAATCACAATGCCATCCACTTCTTGATGAATAAGCCAACGATGAGCCCCAATGTCATATGGTGATTGGTGATCTTATAGGAATTCAATCTCATGATGGTAGATCAAAAGGGCATTAAGAATATGCTCACTAATCACTTGTCTCGGTTACAATGGGACAACAAAGAGGAAACCCACTATATGATATGTTTCTTGATGAACTCCTCTTTGTTGGGGCTTTAACTAAAAAATTGGCCAATGAGCCTAAATGGTATGATGGCATTCTCACCTATCTTCTCATCCAAGAGATGCCACAAGGGTTTGACCACTAGAAGAAATAGTAGTTTCTTCACTAGGTAAAACGCTTCATGGAGATCAACAAAAACCTCTACAAGGTGTGCACTAATGGCTTGGTTTGTTGGTGTCTCCCTAATGTTGATCAACTATGTGTTCTCTAATATGCTCATGAAGGTCCTTGTGAAGGCCACTATGCTAGGAGATGCACAACCATTAAAATCCTGATTGCAAGGTACCATTGGCCAACAATTTTTAGGGATGCTCATCAATATATCAACTCTTGTAAATGTTTGCAATGAGATGATGGAATGACCACTTGAATGGAGGGACCTCAATAATGTATTAAACCATTGAAACCCTTCAACATCTAGGGCATTGATTTCACAGATCCCATCATGCCCATTTCAAATGGAAAGGTGTACATCATAGTCACTGTTAACTATTTTATGAAATGGGTAGAAGTAGCAGCTGTCACAGACTATACATCTTCTTCTAGTACTTGGTTCATACAAAAAAATGTTGTAAACATGTTTGATATGCCACATGCATTAATTTTTGATAATGAAACTCACTTTATAGGCACTACCTTTTGGAAGCTTATGTAACACTTGAGGATTAAACATAAACTCACAACACCCTACCACCCCCAAGCCAATGGTCAAGCTGAGGTTACCAATAAAGAAATCACAAGGATTCTAACAAGAACTATCAACAAATATAGAAAATACTGGAGCATGAAACTCAACAATGCCCTTTGGGCCTATCACTCAACATGGAAACTTTCTATAGGTAACTCTTCCTATCAGCTTGTGTACAGAAAATTACCAATACTTCCTATTCAATATAAGATCCATACACTTTCAATAGCCTATGAACTTGACCTTAACTTGAGTCTAGCACAAAAAGAAATATTAATGAATCTCAACTTGCTAGACAAAAATCAATTGGTGGCCCTATCATCTAATGAGTTGCACAAGGCATACAACAAAAAGCACCATGACCTTAAAATCAGCAAAGTGAAGTTTCAACTAAGAGATAAGGTTCTCTACTAGAATCCCACACATGTACCTCAATGAAATAATTTCTAGACATTATGGGAAGGACCATATATAATTTATGACAATTTTTCTTATAGGGCCATGATGATCTACAAACCTAAGAGCCCAAACAAAAAACAACTGGTCACCATACAACAAGTCAAACCTTTCCACAAGCATAAGCCAGCTAATACAACACATGCCTCATTAGATGAACAACCATGCTCAATATTTCAAATCTCCTCCTTTCAACTTAGTTGTGGGGGAGATGGCCATCCATGCTAACTATATAAGTGACTCCTTATTTTTTCATCTTTTTGTTTCACAAATTTTTATTTTACATCTTGTTGCTTTTACGACCTTTTGTTTAACACATTCTTTATTTTATATCTTCTTTTTTTCATGTTATTAATCTTTTCTAATTTTTATTTTATAAAATCATTATTAAATTTGTTATTTCTTGAATATTTTACATGTTCTTTTATATTTTCTTTTATTCTAGTTGATTTTCTAACTTTTTGTTAATAAGTATCAGGCATAGTGGTAATTTGTTACTTGATGGTGGTATGTACTATTTTTTATTTGATTGTTGGTGTCTGGATTTTAGCTTTAAATTTTGTTATTGATAATTAGAACATGGTTTCTTGTTTATGTAATAGGAAATGAGTTGACAACATCCACCCATCCACAAACTCTATGGTTTTCCTTATTCTAGAAATGTGCAATCCCTTTTTCATTAACAAAACTATAACAAATTTGTGACTTTGGTACTTTCTAAAATTGGAAAGGAATTCAAAGGTTTGAATAGGTTGTGACTTCAAGGGGATTCATTATTATTTGTGCCTTTCTACTTTCTAGGATGCATGTGTGTTTCATGGATTTCTTGCCATTCTATGTCAACCAATAAAAGGAAGTTGAATAAGTCTTTGCATAGTGTGGTTCTCATTAAAAAATGATGGGAATTCAAAGCATATACCTTAGACACAATAAATGAATAATTCTTTTCATGGTATGGTTTCCATTTCAAAGAAAAATAATGGGAATTTAAAGAACACCTCTTAGACAAAATAAACAGGCTACAAGCACTAGTTATGGGACTAGAAAGACATGTTAACCATGCTTAAAGGTCCCCTCTAACTAAGGCCCTTTCTCACTTCCTACCTCTCTTTTCTTCTCTAATAAGGAACGATGGTTGTTCTATCGATGTACTTTTGTGTCTTGGGGGGTGGGGAGGTGGTGGGGTGGGTGGTGGGCTAGTCTTAAAATGGTGATGGAAAGTCACTAAATGTGGTTAGTTTTGGTCTGGACTAAGGATGAATATTATCAAGTCATTTAATTGCAAAATTCACAAGGGACTTTATGTAACCTTAATTAATAACTCCATTTCACTATCTCTCATCCATTTATTCTTTCCATGTTTTACCTCACTATCAATTTCATGTTCTTGTTGAAAGTCCTAGTTTGATGTGTCAAAATTCTCACATATTTTCTTTTGGGTTTTTGTACTTAACCTTCTGTAACCATTAATCATCCACAGGATCCACAGACTCCTTGGTTTGAAGTTATGTAAGGGTAATACAAGGCTTGTGCTTGCTTTGGGAAGGACCCACTTACATATCTTTTGGTTGGGTTAGTTAAGTTCTTTATCCTTAGATACTTATATAATCAAATCCTTTTATTTACCTCATCAATGACATCCAATTGTGTACATATTCACAACATTTTTTAGTGAAACCTTTTATTTTTATTGTTGTGAATTCTTACATCCTCTTTAGGCATTTCATCCTATTTGAACTTTTTTTCAAATTTGATGAACCGCTTCTCCATTTTACCCTATTTGTCAATCTTCCCACTAACACTACTAAAGAAATCAATCTACCATAATCACAACCTAGTTGAGTGTAACCATTGATGAGATAAGGTACTTAACAACTAGATCTTAAACATTACATACTAATTTGCAATTCTGTTGTGACTGTAGCCAAAAGAATGGATTGGAAGCAATACTATCTTCACCACAGATGATGTGGTAGTACCACATGATGAGGACTCTTCATGATCGTTGAATCTTCTTTCTTGCTCTTTAGCTGCCAGAGGAGTGGATGTTAGTTTTGTCCAAGGTGTTCCCTTCTCTTATCATGAACATCCAATTTTGTAAAAGATTGCAATCTGTATACTTGGGCACTTCAAATTTGTTTGTTCCATCTGAGTCAGTTTGTATATCAGTCAATAATCCTATACCTTTCCAATATTTTGTAAAAAACTTGTTCCTCCTCTTCTTCACTCAAGGACAAGTTTTTATTTAGTTGTGGGGGTATGATGAATCATGTTTTAACTAGATTTGATATCAGAGCCTCGATATCGAATACCCAATATTTGAGCCTAAGATGCAATGTCGAATATCCGATATCACGGGGTATCTACCAGCCTATAAATATAGCACTTTGGCTCATAATTGAAATAGTTTTTGATATAGTTTTTCATCAATTTTTGTCATAGATAGTGAAGCTCTTGCAGTTTGCTTTCTCCAAACTTAGAATATTTTCTAAGTGCCCATAGCAAGAGTCTAAGTGTGTACAGATCTTTATTCGAACACTAATGTACTTGAGCATAGCAATGTGATGGGAATAAAAATGAATCATTTTTATCCTCCTTGCAACACAAAGAATAGATTAATGCTTCTTTGATGCATTTAATATTCATGCACTTTATTTTTAGGAACTTCACTTTAATGCACTTTAATTAAGCAATTAATTTCTAGTTGTTAATGAACATAAGCACAACCACCTTGAGTATATGAGTAGCACCTGGTAACCCAAAAACGCTTAACGTTTAATAGCCCAATAGAACTATACATGTTCAAGATGTGTCTAGAAAATGGGAATGGGTACTTGTGTTAGGCTAGCTAGGTAGTAGAATGATTAGATATTAAATTGCTCTACCTTACATTCTTGTTGTAGGGAATTAAACCTACAAAACATAAAATGATAAAAATCACGTGCCTCAGTTACACTTAAACAATATCCTTAAACTTCACAAGTGTAGTTGGAAAGACAACAAACATTCTCAACATCCATTTCACTTTCTAGAGAATTAGTGCATTGACTAACTGTAGGTCCATGGAATTCGACCAAATTATGTGTGAAAACCTCAATGATTCGTATGGTTGGGCATAGGGGTACCTTTCCACTCATCAATTGTGTTACTAAGTAATTACACATGAATGCTCACAATCAGTTATACTCATTTCAGTTAATGACAAGAATAATAAATAATAATAAATGAAAACATTAGCTAAGTGAAACAGTAAATATTTAAGTAATTTAAGCTAATTAAAAGTAATAATAATGCTAAGTGGATGCTACAATGATGGAAGTAATATCGATCTTCATTGCCAAACATGTAATGTGTCCAAGTACGTCACACGTGAATAAGAATGTTGTACAATCACTTAACATTACATTGTGGGCATACACTAGGAACTAAGAGAACTTGAAATCAAAAATCTATGAATCTATTCTACCTTCTCTATATGTTATATCCCAATTATGCATCCAAGTGTGGTATTTATAGGCTCACATGGAAGGGGTGATATTGGATGTCTAACATAAGAGGTTATGCCTCGATATTGAACACTTGATATCATGACTCTGATATCAAATATCCAATATCACAGCCCTATAGAACATGACTCATCATACCCCCGCAACTAAATGAAAACTCATCCTTAAGTAAAAAAAATGAGGAGCAAGTTCTTTACAAAATATTAGAAATGTATGGGATTATTGACTAACTTAACTATACACACAAATTGACTCTTCCATGCCACAATGGTGTTTTATACAAAATGGACACATCATGACAAAACAACAAAATTGGGAAAACTCATGTAGTTCATAGAGGCAGTGGCTCTTCCATGGGTCACTTCCCCTTGTTGTCAGGCTTCTAGAATTTATAGTAATTTAGGAGCACCTACAACTTTTCATCCTTCATTCTTGGATCATGTACCATCCAAGCTGATAAGCCAATGTGTGATGGAACTGATACATCCCATGGACATGACAGCTATGGGAATATATTATTTGCTTTCACAAATCATGTTGCAAACTACTGTCATTCCTCCTTGAAGGCCTTGGCCTTTTCTTTCAATTCATGGTAATCTATCAATCTTTTGGCTAGGTCTAAGGCTACATCTCATTTCTCATGGTAGTGAGCCCTAATTGCTTTCAATTCCAAGTTTGCCATGTGAAGTTTTAATAGAGCACATTTTCTATCTACAAACTCTTTTTTGTATAGCATATAGGTAGCTGCTACTTGCTATTCTAGCTTGTTTATGGGTCGACCTATTGTTAACATGGCAAGGTTAGTGTAGCAAAGGTTAGCTAATGCCATATATTCTTTAAAATCTTCAATCTATAGATCCTTGTTTTTTACTTCCACTTGGTGGACCAAGGCATAACTATCCAAGATTGGCTGCTAGTCAGGGTTTTGCGCTAACATGGAACTGATGAAGGCTTTTGCCATATGGATTTCTTTTCCATCAATATGCCTATACATGCCAACTTGGTCCTAGAAGTTTTTCTTTAACTTTTCATGTTTCTTGGCCTTGTTTTTCCACGTGATTACCTTGATTACAAATTTTTGATGTATTGCATGCACCTCCTCTATTAAGAATATTTAGTTCTCTCTAGCCAATCTACTTATATACTGGTTAATCCTTACTAATTGCTCCCTCAACTAGTGGATACTTTCTTCCAAAATGTTCTTCTATTTCTCAACAGTGGTCAACCTAGCATTATTAGTAGCAAACTATTTTTTTCTCTTCTTATGTGGTGGTCAATGCCTTTGCATGGGCATATGCTTGAGCTTCAATAGCTAAGGCATTCCAAACCACCTTCTCCTTTTCTTGCTCAATAGCTATGTTCTATTCAATTAATTAGTTCATCTACTCTATTCAGAATTATTTTAGCTGGTCAAGCATGACAAATTGGAAAGGATCCCTTCTTTTGGTGGGGAATGAGCTCTTGTTGCAATTGATGCACTTCTACTTATGCTTGTTTCACCCTGGTCTCTACCATGATCAACTTTTCTTTTATGATGATGAGATCTAATTGCACTGTAGTGACATCCCTAGGGATGTTAAAAAGAGTTGTCATCACTTGTCTAGTTTGAAACAATCTATCATGTACATCCTCATGGACCACAAAATTCATTGAAGTTCCAACTAGCATTTGTGCATCTTTGGTCCTAATTAAGTTTACTAGGGGCTCAATAGGCACATTGAAAATTTTTTTAATGTGATTTGTTATTACTTCTGTTGCACTTGCCACATCTTGGTGCTACATGATCATAACTATGGAATCTTCTCCTATTTCAAGCATCACTTGAAAAGATGCGGCATTTCCAAAGATTTTCTATGACCATTAGGCTTCTCCTCTTGATTGTAAAGAAATATGTTCCATTAATGGGTTTGGCAAGAACTATGGCTGCACAACATCATTGATGACTCAGAAGAGGTTTGATTTGTCTCTACTTCCCCAACTAAGAGTTTTTGCTATGCATTGTAGATGGCTTATTGAGGGCTAGTAATCTTATGGCGGTGGTGGTGGAACTTATGTCTCTTGTTGCTACTTTGACTCTTACTCTATTTCCTTCTCTAAAAATCATCAAAGAATCAAGAGAGAAAAGTAGTGATCATAACTGCAAGAGGTGAAAAGAAGTTGAACATCCCTACTAAAGGGATGAGGGCAAGATTGTTGTAGTAGATAAAGTTGCAGAAACTAAATCAGATGATGATGATGGGTGTGACATCTACCAATATGAACATCCTAAGGGATGCTACCCCATCATGTCACACTTACAAAAATCTGGGATGTATGCTCTAAATCTACAACTAGCAAAAAGGTAGATACCCAAAAGATTGCCTTATCCTCAAGGAAATCCCATGTAGTTCCATCAGCAACAATAATATTATCCAAGTGGAACTCAACCACAACTATACGAGCAATATCAATAGTGACACCAAAAAAAATCATGGGGGATGCCACCACCAAGGTAGCAGTACCCTTATAGGTAATGAAATCCATATGGGTATTACATTCAACAACCCCTATCTCCACATGGCTCTTCTAGTCATGCTTTTTCTTTCTAACATCACTAACATCCTCTTGAATACTATAGAGCTCATTCTCCACATTCCAAGATGGATGCGACATTTTATCCTTATCCTACTCCTATTTTTGCACCTGTTCCTCCATCCATAATGCAACTACCATCTACTCCATCCATGCAGAATGAACTTTCAGCCCAACTATAGCAATGTAGTGCTACCGAGGCCATCAATCTAAAAATGGTTGATCAACTGAGGGGTTTAGAATCTCTTGCTTGTAAAAGGCCATTCTTTCAAACCAATAGCTATACTAAGCACTCACAGACTTAGGTAGCTAGTAACCTTGCTCCTCCTTCATCTTTTACAACTCATTACATGAAGTCCCCTTTAGACCAAATGCCATCCAAAATCCATACTATTATGCTCACCCATGCCATATCTGTTTGAATCCAGGCTAGAAACCTTCCAAGAAAATTAGTTGATCTTGTAAGTCCCTTTATCTATTTATAGATTATTTGAAGTGAACCATGTAAGGCTCTTCCTGATTCAGGTTCCAATGTATACTTGATCTCTCATGAGATGTATACTTCCTGGAACCTACTACCTCTCAAGAAAAAGCGATATCAAATTGGAATTGGTAGACTAGTCCATCACTGTTTCATTAGGACTAGTCAAAGACATTATGACCACTATCTATGGGTGGCCTTATCCTATCAATTTCCTAGTAATCAAGGTTGAAAACTACAAAAGGGACTTTCCAATCATTATGGGAAGGGCATGGTTAAGCACTATTGATGTAAGAATGGACATTAGAGATCTTTCCCTAAAGATATCTAAAGAAAATGCATTTGGAAAGATCAAAAAGAGACAAGTTCCATGCATTGCATAAACCAATAAAGGGTCCAATTATGTGTAAAAACTCTAGTCCATGAAATGAGCATCTATTTCTACATGCAAGTAGTATGCACAAGAGGTACTGCTAGTCCTAGTCATATTTAGAACTATGGAGGTGAAGAGCATGTATGTTTAGATGAAGAAGTATTACAACCAGGTGGAGATGGAGTGGATGAAGAGGAAGATCAATCTAGCTATAAAAGTATAGGAAATCATTAGCCANTGTTCATACTCTTTCTAGTTTACCATAGTTTGATGGAATCGATCACAAAATTCAATGTAGAATTCCTTGACATCCTTGTCAACTTACCTTAGAAATTTCAACTTCATAATGGTTTCTTTCCTTTGATGAGATTGCTCAAATTTTCTCTTCAACTTGTATTTCATTAGATCCTNGAATCAATGCTTTTACAAGTTGGCTGAAGGCACTTGAGAGTTATTTTCAATTGGAAGAAGTGCCAAATAACTTGAGGGCACCTATTTTTGAATCAAGATTAGAAGGTATGACTTCTACTTGCTAGGAAAAGGAATCCCAGGGTTATGAAAGATGAAACAGTCAACCTATCAAAGATTAGGATCTAATGAAATACAAGTTGAAGAGAAAATTTGAACAATCTCATCAAAGGAAAGAAACCATTATGAAGTTGAAATTTCTAAGGTAAGTTGACAAGGATGTCAAGGAATTCTACATTGAATTTTGTGATCGATTCCATCAAACTATGGTAAACTAGAAAGAGTATGAACAATATTTAATATTTTTAGAAGGTCTTAAAATGGTGTATTAAAAAGATTTATCCTTTTATAAGCCACAAACCCTTGATAAGGCTTATGATTTGGCACTCAAGGATGAGAAGAAATTAGGTGGATTTGGAAATAGTAGCAAATAAATTCTAAGGAAAAGAAGAAGGGATCTAGATCTAATAAGGGATCCAAGTTTGAATATAAAGACCAGGAGAATAGCCAAGATAAGAAGATTGAAAGAGTTTATGAGAAGGACAAAGCCAAGAAGGAACAAGGCAAGGAAGGCAAGGGTCAAGGTAGTAGTTCATTAAAACTATAGTGCTTCAACTATGGAGAATTGGGATACAAGCAATGGGAATGTCCACTTCACAAGAAAGCTAAGGGTAAAGATGTACAAACCATGGAGGTGGAGGAGACATTAAGCCAAGTTGTTTAGAGAGGTAATACTGATGCTCCAAAGATAGAAGATGTTTTTGAATTAAATTCTTGTGCATTCATGGAGAATGTCAATAGATGAGATGATCTTGATAGGAAATTATTGTTTTGGATGGGGACTAGTTATTTGCTTAATGGGGAATGGTTTCATGTTTTGATTAATGGGGGAGCCTAAGAAAATGTTATTTCTTCTAGAACAATTGTTAAATTGGGTTTAGTAACTAATCCTCATTCAAGACCTTATAAGGTGCATTGGTTGTCTAAATATTTTTCCCAAGAGGTGAGGGAACAATGTACTTTGAAATTTAAAATTGAAAATTTTCATGATGTTGTGAAGTGTGATGTTCTTCCAATAGATTGTGTTGATGTAATTCTTAGTAGACCTTGGGATTTTGACAATGGTGCTCAGTTTGATGGAGTAAGAAATGTTTGGAGTGTAGTTAGACATGATGAAATCCATGATTTGATTCCTTTGATAGTTGAAAAAGTGAGGTAGCAAAGCTCACTTAATGTTTCTTTAATGCTTCTAGGAGAAAAGGAATATATTAAGGAACATGATGAAACTAGTTTTGGTTTTGTTGTTATGAAAACAATTACTACTAACCATGATGATGTGCAGGTTGAACTTCCTATAGGTGTGCTAAGCTTGGAGGACAATTTTCCAAAGATATTTAAGAAAGAAGCTGAAAGGTCTAATGAAGTAGAGATTAGAGAAAATAATTTTTAAGTATTTATTATTGAGTAAGAGAGTGCTCAATACTTAAAAGTTTTGGAAGAAGGAACCAAGAGTTTCATCAAAAAGATCAAGAAATCTTCATAGTCCAAGATGGTGTATGTTGCTATTCAAGAAGAGTTCTTATCTCATAAGTTATGGGAGGTAAAAGATCAAGGCTAAAGGAGTGACAAAGATGAAGGGGATTCCTCAAGAAGGATCAAGAGCATCACCAGAGGGTATGATACTCATTCTTTGTGTAATTTTTCTATACCTTATGGTAAGGGAAAGAAGATTCTTTACCAAGTTGAGGCTATCTCATGGGAGGGAGATGAGTCTTCTAGCCAAGGTATGTGGAAGAATGATTTCTTGGGTGATGAATATGATGCTCAAGTAATAGGGGAGAATTTATCTTTTGAGTTGTACCTCCAAAGTGGATTGTAGACATTGTTGATGATTCCCTAAAAGAAGATATACCATTGGAGTTGGAGACTCCTATGTGGGATCTTGAAGCTAGAAGCTTTGATGAGATTAGAAAACCACATGTTAAAGATCAAGTTGAACCAAAGATGGATAAGAGAAGCCATGAAGAGGTAAGTGAGTCTACGCTTTACCTTGGAGATGGTAGTAATGTATCTTATGTGGAACATAGTGTGTTAGATTCTAGTTTTTCACTTCATCTTGGTAGTGGTTTGTTCCATTGTGATTATGAGCATCATGATCATTGTGGTGATTGTGATGAAGTTTTGAGTTATGTTGTGCATGATGGAAGTAATGTGAATTTTGATGCCATTATTGGTAAGAGCAAGACTAATAATGGTAATTTTCCTAATGATTATGGCTATAGTAGTAGTCACTATGAGAAGATCCTTGTTGATGTTAATATGAATATTAATAGTAATGAAATTTATTGTCTTAGCTATGAAACAGATGGACAACATGAAGGAAACCTAAATTGTGATTTTGATGGTGGAGGAAGGATGAGCAAGAGACTTTTCCACACCAAGATGAACAATGTTGAGTTTTTGTATGATAAGACTTTTCATGTTGACATTGGAAAAAGTCCATTTGAGGTAAATTATGGATTTTGTCCAAAGATGGTGGACACTTTAAAGAGCTTTCATGGTGAAGCTCAACTTAGTGTTGATTTGTACAAGAGATGAGGGATCTCCATGCACAAGTAAAATCAAATCTTGAGAAGAAGACTAAAGAGAAAGTCCTCAAGAGGAATGAGGCCAAGAGGAATCCTATTTTTGTTGTTTGTGATTTAGTTTAGGTGCACTTGAAGGAGAAGTGATTAAGAGGTGTTAACTTCTCCAAATTGAAAGCTAAGAAGATGGGGCCTTTAAAAATCAAGGCTATGATTAATGATAATGCTTTTGAGATTGATTTACCAAACGATGTTGGTATGTATTTTGTGTTTAATGTTTTAGATCTTGTGTACTATCATGGCCTAGTTGATGAGAAGACCATACAAGGTAGCATCGATGAGTTGAATGGGGCTATTGATTAGTCTAAGCATTTGGTGGAGAGAAAGGAAATCGTACTCAAGCAGAGAAAAGATTCTAGCACATGGGGAGTCAAGAGGTATGAATATTTGATCCATTAAGAGGATCAATCCACTGATGATGTTGTATGGGTCCATGATACCAAACTTGTTGATTGGGGGATCACTTTAACTCCTACTTCCTTGTTCACATGAGTTCACTTTTGAAGGGTGAAAGACCTAGTAGGAATAGCTCTTTTGATTTCCTTATTGATGAGTCACGTTTTCTAGGTTATGTCGATGCAGCCACATTGACATGACATTTGATGTGTTGACATGGCCTCATTGATGTAATGTCTATTTTTGCCTATAAATATGTGCTCACCCATTGTTTTTATGACATATGTTATCATAATTTTAGTAGAAATCATGTAGTTTTGTTGCTTGAAAGTTAGAATATTTTTCTAAGTTTCTATAGTAGGAGTCAAAGAGTATATGAATCTTTATTCAAGCACTATTGTTCTTGAGCATAGCAGTGTGTGTGGTAATAAAGATGAGCTTTCTAATAAACCTTGCAACACTTTGAAATAGATTATTTGTTCATTTATGCATTTAATGTTTTATACAATTTCCTTTAATGATTTTAATAATTAAGTAATCAACTAAGCTAAATTAAGGTAAATTAAATAGTGATTAATTAAGCACATAAGTACAACCACTTTGAGCATATGCTTGGCACTTGGTAATCCTAGTAACGCTTAGCGTTTGGTAACCCAGTAGTGTTGTACAGAAAGTGGAAATGGATGTTTATGTTATAGGATTAGTTAGGTGTAGTTAGTTGGATTTAAATTAGCAATTTAATTATTTTATTTTATTCATTATTCTTTACTCTATCCTTAGACAAATTAAACATAAAACATAAAAAATGATAAAAATCATATGCCTCAGTTATGCTTAACCATACCTTTGCATTTCACAAGTGTAATTGGGAAGATAATGATTATAGCATTAGGTTCACTTCCTAGAGATTGGTGTACTTAGAAGACTATAAGTTCACGGAACTCGATTGGATCACATGTAAATGCTTAGTGATCCATATGGTTGGGCGTAGGGCCTATTCATCACTCATCATTAGCACTATTATCAAGGATTTGTGGTTTGATACGTTCACTATCTATGACTTAGTGAATATTATTTAAGATTTTTGGAATGAATCCTATGGTCACAATCATTTGAAAATAATTACAATTATAATTATAATTTAAGCACACTAAATTTTTCTCTAATGCAAAATGTCTTCTTCTTACAGGCATGATGATTCAAAACCACTAGTGTCTTAAGAATTCAAAATGGTATACACTCATCTAGATGAGTTTGTATATGATTTCACCTTCATCCTACATCAGGATGAGCAACTGCAGTGGAGAGATATGAAGGATAATGTTGTGTTTCCTCCTAACCAATTTGTTCTTGGAATGCTTCTCCAAAATCTTAAGAGGTTGGGCATCTAGAACCTCCATGATGAATACGTTATGCAAGACCATGACTATTGGGACTACCATCCCACAAAAACACAACACAAACAAGATCAACACCAAGAGAAGCATCATGAAGCTACAAAAGGAAAACAGTTCACCAACTTCTTGATCCTATTGAACTAAGATGACAATGAGGATCCTTCCTTTGGGAGTTCTCAACATGAAGATTTTCCACCCCTTGACTCTGGTGAATGGGAATTGAACTCAAATTTTTAGTTCACTATTAACAATCCAGGTTCAGGTAAAAGTGGGAGTTAAGGCAAGGACTCAAGAATCCATCATGATGATAGAAAATCTAATGATCATGGCTATGACAAGCAAAGAGGAGGTGGTAGATACCATGGTGGTGGTAGTCCTTCTCCTTCTTTTTCCTCTTCATTTGCATCTTCTTCCTCCTCCTCTAAATCTAATTAAAACCACAAGGGATGAAACTGTAATGAAGGTGAATAGTAAGATAATGATTATAGAACCTACCATGAATGAAGGGGTAGTAGGGAACATCATAGGCATAATTGAAATCATGATGATGATGAACCTTTATTGGCAACTTGAAGCATGTTGAATATTGCAGAGGTAGCCAAAATTCCAACTAGGCATATGAAAGATAGTAGAATCAAAAGGTTGGATATGAACAATATCCTAAGATTTAAGGGGGGATATAACTCAAATCCATAGACCCATCTTCAAGCCTTTCATAATTCCTATGCCTTGTAGAACATAGAAAATAATTGGTAGAAACTTAAGTTGTCCCCCAAGACACTCATAAAAGAAGTAGAAAGTTGGTACCGCTTGAAACACCACCAATCTTAGGCTTCTGTAGTTCAATGAAAAATTTATCTAAGTGTCAAAAACTTGGGAAAAATTTTTCTAAGTTTGATGCTACGCTCTACGGTGTAGATAGCGTAGCACCACTAAGTCCTATTTTTTGCAAAATTTTTCTAAGTATCCTGCTATGATCCTTAGCATAGCCAGCATAGCACACACTTCCATGGCCAATCTACACAAATGTTAAGCCAGAAGTGGTCAAGGGTTGCTTAGGATGGACCAAATAGTTTGACAAATTTTCTATCTCCTAGACTATCAAACTCACTACGCTTCCCAGTGTACCCAGCTCGACACATGTCCCAGTTGCTAGTTTGCCCAAGTACCGAGTTAAAGTTTGTCAAAAGTGCTCAGGATGGACAAAATAGTTTGGAAACTTTTCTATCTTTTGAGTTGCTATGTTGCACAGCGTAGTAAGCTTGACATAGGTTTTAGGGCCCAATTTTGCCTAAGTGTTGGACAAGGATCTGTCAAGCTAGCTCAACATGGAAGATGCATTTAGCAATTTTCTAACTTCCAAGGTTGCCTATCCTGCTACGCCCCATAGCTTGGCCAGTGTTCCATGAAGAAACATTGTAGATTTTATTAAAATCAATCAAAGTATCCCTACTACGTTGTGCTACGCTATGCAGCATAGCTAGTGTGACAAGTCAAAATTTGTAAAATTTTACTAAGTGTTCTTGCTATGATTTGCTATGTTGTGCAGTGTAGCTAGCTTGATAGCAAGAAAATGCCTTTGATAGCCTTGAAAAGTCTATAGAACTCAACATCAACCTTCATCTCAACTAAGATATCCCTCTGATGGCCAATATTAGTAGTTTTCATTTCTTTTGCACCCCCCATTGATCCTTGAAATTGTCCCTACGCTTAACCCTACTCGGAAGAGGGGGAAGACGTAGTCCTGGAGTATAGTCTCTAAGTTGCATTGATTTGAAACTATTTGTAGGTACATGGTGGTCTCTTAGACTTTGGCACATGTAGTCTGGGTAGTGTGGTCACAATTTGACAATCTTTGGGTACTCATTGCTATCCTTCAAAGCATGAAACTTTGCTATAAATAGTGTAACATGTTAGCATGACCCGTCTATGCTCATGCCACATGGCACCCATGCCATGTGGCATCCAATCCACATTTCACGCCAAACCTAGCCCTATAAATACCCCAACATTTAGTACTTTAGGGGTTGGCAAATTAGAAGAGCATTAAGCATTTGAGCATTTCAAGTACTTTTTTGACTCCCATACTTGAGCACCCAAGCTTGATACCTTGGCAAGTACCAAGACACAATCTTCCATTGCACCTGTAGAGCATGATGATAGCCAACCTAGTAGGTTCAACCTCTCTTGCAGCTACTAGCATCGTGTCTTAAACATCCCGAAGATTATAACCACATCGCTACACTATCACTATGCCTATTTGACATTGCGTGCCATTTTCACCTCCTACTCAAGCAAAAGTTATGCTCCCTGGTTTTGGGGCAGTGCATTTCTCTACTCTCAAACTTTTGTTCCATTTCCTTTCTCAACATTTTTTTTCCAATTTTTAGTAT
The DNA here is from genome assembly GCA_015680685.1 of Gnetum montanum. Classification (NCBI taxonomy): domain Eukaryota; kingdom Viridiplantae; phylum Streptophyta; class Gnetopsida; order Gnetales; family Gnetaceae; genus Gnetum; species Gnetum montanum. The sequence goes on from MNCI01035715.1 coordinate 55,535, forward strand.
AAATCTTGCATTTCTCTACTGTTAATATACGTTTGCACATTTACATTACTATTTTTGGGCCAAGACTCTACGCTACGCTCTTGCCTGTTGTCCTGGCTTCCATGCATAACACTCCATAAACTTCTCTTACAAATAGTTATTTTTACACAGCGTAAGTCCTTGTTTGATCAACCAGATCATTTAGGACACCTCGTTTCTATTTTCCCAGCATGGCCCTTGCATAGATTTAGGGTTAGGCTATATGCCCGTGGACCTCTCAATGTTCTAGCCATTGATGTTTTTGAACATCATATTTTTTGGCACTAGAAGGAGGGCTTCCCATTCTGTCTATGTTCAAGGGTAGTCCCACATGCTTTCTACACTCCCATCATTAGTAGTAAGCTAACGTAGACGTAACATCCCTGTGGACCTATCATGACAATAATTGGATCATAGGCCAACGCATGAGTTTTCTACGTTCCAATTGGTGTAGATTGGTCCCAATTGTTGATTTCCCTAGGACCCTATAGGATGGAAAGCCCAAAATATGTTCATCACATCAAGCTTTGAGTGTTTTGTTGAGCGTAATAGCCCTAAGAGCATAATAGTCCCTCAGAGTATAATAAGCATAATGTTAGAGATAGCCATTTTTCACATTTCCAAAATTTATCATTTTGGGCCTGTTTCCTATAATTTTCATACCTAGCCATTTTCTTTTAACATTTTCTGCACATCCACATTATTTTTACTAGTACCTTCTTTTCTCACATTTTTTGCTACATAGAAAAATGAACCCCATTAACACCTCAGCTGCTGCCTTGAGCTTGGAGGTAGCTCATGCCATTCAACACATAGGGAACATTGAGCAACCACCCAGCCCTATGCAATGACAATGGCAGTCTCTTAGACTGTGACACCAATCACTGGAACATAGGGCATTGGATCATGAATAGTACAACTTCCTTTGTGCAAAGTTTTAGGTGGGCCTATCATTGGACTACCAAGAGATGGAAGCAAAGTGCAATTTCAAGATCATTCATCAAAATGGGAGAGAATTCTTTCCCACACCTAACGCGGTCATATCACTCATTGACAACTTCAAGTGGATCTTGGACCAACTTATTAGGGTGAGCAGGCCAAGAGAGTAGGACATAGTGTCAAACTATGATGAACCCTTGCAAGATGGATAGGAGAAGTTTGAATCCCGCTCTGATAGTGGTGTTCCATTCTATGTCTCAGTCCAATGGCCTGCTCCCATTTTCATGTCATACTAGTCACAGTCGTCTACCTTCTTTGAGGCAACTGTGATGCTTCCACAGCCCAAGTCTTCGCCAATGGTAGCTAGCCACTAAGTCGTACCTACACAAGAGAGTGTAAGACCTTCTATTTCCTTTCCCTTTGTCATTTCTTTGTAGTCTATTTAGCTTTCACAACTGGCATCTATGAAACCAACACTGCCATATGTGCATACCATGCCCATATCATAGTCACAAATGAGTCACATTCCCTTTATCCCAGTCATTTTAACCCCACCATCAACAATAGCTCCAACCTCAACCGCTTGGTGGGCCACGACTTCTGTACCCATGGTACAACTCACACGTGCCATAGTACACACAACAACAAACTTACCAAGTGTCACACATGGTGGCATAGCCCACAATGGGGCAGTGGGCTGTTTCAACAGCACCACCAATGGCACAACCAATGCAACCCTCCGCAGCATCTCCAGGTTTGGACCAAGTGTTCCAACTTATCCAAACCCTCACAGAGGAGGTTAGGTAGCTTAAAGTAACTAACTCGGAGATAGTCCACATAATGGACTTCTATCAGGATGATCCCATTAGCCTTGCAGTTCCTCCACTAATGCTGCCTCATGGGGTCTAGCTCCCCCAATTCACAAGATACAATAGTGAGGGTGACCCCAATGCCCATTTGGTTACTTTTCATTATGAGTGCTTGCTATTGCAAGCATGGCCACACACAATTATCTACATTTTTGCCATGTCTCTGGCTAGCAAAGTTCTTAACTAGTACCATGTGCTCCCTAGAGCTTCCATTTCAACTCTAGAGGAGCTGCTGAGCTAATTCATAACCTACTTCAAGTACAACTTGAAGCTTGAGGCCATGCTAGACTAGTTGATGAATGTTAAACAAGGAACACTGGAACCAGTGCAAAAATTCATACAACATTGGAGTGCCTCCCTTAACGAGATTCATGAATCGATAGCTGAAATCCACCTGCTAGCCATTTTCAAGGGTGTAGTAAACGATTTCATCAAATTGAAGCTATACTATTTAGCCTCGCATTCTCCTAGCCAAGCTTTTGCTCAAATAAAAAGCATACAAGACATAGCAGGGGCCAGTAGGTACCCAACCTACATGGCCTACAAAAAATGCACATGTGAAGAAAGATAAAGAAAAGGGGAAGACCACAATAACCATGGAAGCTGTGGCTAATGAAGCCAAGCCCAAAAATAACAAGCTAGTGGCTAAGGTGCCCAAGGCCCTAACCAACAATAACAAAGCATCAAGTTTTGACAACGTGGGATCCAACCAACCAACATCATTGGAAGCCATAGGGCAAGCTACTCAAAGGCCAACCTTTGAGTGCAAGGATCGCCAAAAGTACATCCATTTGCTAATCAAGCTATCAGAGCTTTTAGATCAACTACTTAGTGTTGGGTGCATTTAGCAAAAAAAAATGTTAGATCATGTGCACAAATGCCATGAGAGGTACTAATTGGTCCTTTGAAACCCTTCTGCGGCTATGCCGAATGAGCCTCTAGTACCTAAGAACTTTAGACTAGACCAGTTCTGCAACTACCACCAATTGCATGATCACGAAATGAATTACTACTTAGTGTTGAAGGTTGACATTCAACGTATGATTGATCAAGGCAAGCTGGTCCTTAATGAAAGTAATCTTGTTCAGCTAGAGAACTAGTCCATGAAGGTCTATAAGGACATGCTCAATGCTAGTGGCGTAGGTTACATCATCAATGCCATTAGCATTGATGACAACATAGAACTGGCACATGAATCATTTGTGGCTTGTGTGCCTTCTAGTGATACTAGGGCTTCAAAATCCACTAGGCCGTAGGCCCCCTTTGTCATCAAGGCATCACCTCAGGTGCCCATGATAGCTTTGTGGGTAGGGCTCCACAGCACGTTGCAGCAACAACAATCAAGATACATTTTATCATTAGGGCACCAAAATGTGTGGGTCCGCCATCTACCCAGGGTTTGGTGGTAGGAACTACGTCATGACCAGCTTGCCCAAAGAAATGTGGGGAGCATATGGCTGACAAGATGATTAGGGAGTGCATGAAGCTAGGTCCTCCTAAGCCTACCCCCTTGTTAGCCATTCCCATGGCCTCATCGTCTCAGGCCACCAGCATAGACACGCACACTCAAAAGGCAAACATCAAGGCTTAAAGGCCCATGGCACAACCAAAGAGTAAATCTCCTCCTTGAGAAAGTTGTGTCTTAGGATGTATGGAGGAGGTAAAGACCACCAAACAAGCTAATGGTGGAAAATATTTTATAGATGTGCTGGCACAAGTTAAGCAGGCTCTAAAATAAAAAAAATACAACCTTGAGCCTATATGATTTGATTATGACCTCCCTTGCTCATTGTGAGGCCTTGGTTCACATTTTGGCATTCATTCCTATTAAAGAAGATATGCCAACAAATGAAAAAGCCATCCATGCCATAATTCTCCCACCTGCACCAAAGAGTTATGGTCAACACCCTTGACATTTTGCGATGAGGCAATCCAAGCTAACCCTAAAAAGGGTTAGGTAACCATTGCATCCATGTTCATAATGATTTGTATAGGTCAATATAAAATTCACAAGATGCACGTGGATGATGGGGCAACAACTAATGTTATCCCATTTCTTGTCATCAACAAGCTTGGCCTAGTGGAGCAAATCAGGTTGATAACAACAACATGTTTGAAGTCCTTTAACGAAGCACATGTGGTTGTGAAGGGGATAGTCATGATTGATTTTGTGTTAGGAGAAAAATTCTCCACTAACACTGAGTTCATCATGGTTGAAGAAATTCTTGGATTCAACCTAATCCTAGGAAGGTCTTAGCTAGCCCAGCTATAGGCCATTTCTTCACCTATCCACCAAGAGATCCACTTACCCTATGAGGGTGGGGAAGTGGTGATCTTTGGTGATAACATAGCCCCTTTGACCATTAACAACATAGATACCAAATAGGGGTCGAAGGTAGAGATCTCCTAGGATACACCACCTGTTTGCAATGAAGGTCAATGTAGTTCAGCCGATGTCAAACAACCAAGCGAAGCAAGAGACCTCCATGAGGAAACTCTATGGGTAGAATTGCTCTTCTTCACAGAAAACAAGGGCCTAGGGGAGTACTATCTAGTGCCTTCTAGGCCTTACACACCACGTAACCCACATTGGGTTAGGAAACATCTATGTGACTAGGGCACACCCTTAGCTTGCTTGCATATCCAACTTTTCTTTTGTCTCTTTGTCTATGCAGTATGAATTTTGTTATTATTTACATTTTGCATTAGTTGTGTAATTTCCTTAGTGTGTGAAATTTCATTTGTTTCTTTTCTCTAAAAAAAATGAGGCCCAAAAGGCCTTAAACTACCACGTGGTTCAAAAAGGCCTTAAACTATCGCATGGCCTGCCAAGGCCTAAAACTGACAACCGATTTCCCTTCAAGTGATGGCCTGAAATGACCTTAAACTAGTGATGTCCCAAAATGGCCTTAAATTAGTGATGGCCCTACTGCCATGACCTTAAACTAGCATGGGGCTCACAAGGGGCCTAATTACATCAACTAAATCATAAGTTAAAATCATAAAAATATTGCATAAAAATGACAAAATGAGAAGCAAATAACTGTCACATCTTTCATTAAATATACATAGTCCAAAATTATGTCCATAATATGAAATGACAAAAAGGACACAAAACTACCTAATAATAGGGCTACATCTTAAGTATTTCAACTCGCAGTGTGCGATGGGGAGCTAGGGCTCTTCCCCTTCCTCTCCATCCACTGCTCCATTGGGTCCCACACCCCACCTGAAAACTACATCAAACAAAAATAGGATAATAAATTAGTTAGTAAACGAGGTAACATGCAAAAATATAATAAAATAAAGAATAATAAACCAAGCTAAACCAACCTGAGAAGGTCCAGCATCCATGTCTGGGGGCATTCTATCGAGGCCAGCCTCTAGGCACTGGAGGATTTCATCCTTTGACATAAGTTTCTAGTCCTCCTCACCTAGGTCAATGCCTGCAAGGGTTTTCCATTTCTCCATGGCCATCCATGTGGGTGACCCTGGTGAAAATGTTGCAAAAGTTACCTCTCTAAAGTGATGAGACGTGATATCGCATGCACCATGATATCACATGCACTGCGATATCGCGTCGTCCCCTACGATATCGCATACGTGATATCGTGGTCCGCTACCAAATCTATAAATAAGAGGTGGCACTCCCCTCATTTTTCATCCTAGTCTAGAAGTAGGGAAACTCTGGCAGTTTGATCACTCCAGATATAGATTATTTTCCATGTGCCCGCAGTAGGAGTCCTAGAGTGAACGGATCTTTATTCGAGCAGCTTTGTACCTGAACGCAAGTTGTGCCCCCCCATAAAGATGAACTTGATTGGATAAACCTTGCAGTGCATGGAATAGGATTTTATTTAATTACTATTTATTACTTTCCTAGAATGCGGTATGAGTACGACTTGATTATGAGCATCTAAAGATGTGTATGGTTAGTCAAGGAATCGGCTGGTCATCGCATGCGGTATGAGTATAACTTGATTACAAGCATCTCGTGTGACTACTTGGTAACCTAGTGGCATATCCAGGATCTATGCTTGGTAATCCTAGTGGTAGTCATGCATAGTAAATGTGTATGGTTAGTCAAGGAATCGGCTTCTCATCGCACGTAGGCTAGATAGATTCTCTCAACCCTTTCCTCCTAGTTAGGTGCCTCAGTACGACCACTTCGAGCACGTGCTTTACATGTGGTGATCCCAGTAATGATTAGTGTTTGGTAGCCACAATTGCATAGTTCAAGGTGTGTACAGTAAGTGGGAATGGATGCTGACGCTAGTTAATTTAGACTTAGTCCTTAGTTAGAGTTAGCTTTCTCAACCCTTCGCTCTTAGCATAGAAGACATAAAATCATAAAAGACCAAAAAAATCATATACCTTGAACTTACTTAACCATACACCATGAAAAAAACAAGTAAGTATTAGAAGACAACAAATGATTAACCCCAAGTGTTCCATGGGGCGTTTAGGCATTTAGTCTATGGAGTTCAACCGGATTGCGCATGCTATGCTTGTTTCGTATGGTTGAGTGTAAGGGTACCTCGCCACTCATCAAGAATGTATAGTGATCTCTCTCTCTAGAGACTCACTAACCACTACATGGCTCACGAACATTTTGTAAACTTGCTTTGTGCCAATTGCATCAAGCAATATCTCTTGACATCAATGCTTCACAGACTCATCTCTATACTTCTTATGGTAGGCTTCACAGTCTAGCTTGTAGTGATGTTTGTGGTTCTTTTGGGTTTGTCCCCATTGATACACCTTTGCACTATAGTCCTTCCAATCTTGGTCTTTTCTAGCCAAGAGGTCCATCTGCAACCACTCTTCGATAACCTCGTAGGTGGCCTCATTTTTGCCCTGATCAACTGACTAGTACCTAGCATAATCGATCTCAACCATGCACCAACTACCGTCTAGCTTGTCACATGCTACCAAGAAGTCATAGCATGACTACAATTTTCTAGTCTTGTTGCTTGGTTCACCATCTGTTCTTGAAGCTCTTGCACCTATTTCCATAGCTACTCATTTACACATCTACACTTCCATAACACTTGTGCAGAGTACATGCACACTTGCTTGTCTCATTGTATACATGATGAGGCACCTGCTCCACCTCAGGGGGAAACTCAGGTACAACATCGACTTGGACTGCTCTATTTGAATTCCATTTGAGTTGTGAGCCTATCATTCGATAATAAGTGGCAAAACATTAGTCATAAGATAAATAAGAAAATCAACAAACAAACAAAAAATAGAGAGAGGTAATGACAGTAAAATAAATGTACTAATTTTAGGGTCTATTTTCTTGAGGCAGTTAATCATGTCATCCACCACGCCTTGCATGAAGATGAACTTATCTACAGTTTCTACCCACGGTTGTGTGCGAAAGCTGAATGTTGATGTTGGATGTTCAACAGAAGCATCGGCTGTTGCAACATAAAGAATTTTATGATAAAAAATACAAGAAATAAAATATAAAAATGATATATATATATATATATATATATAAAGGGAACATAACAAATATGGCAGTGCAAAGTTCCTACCCAACAAGTCCTCAAGTGTGAGAGTGGGGGGATTGCCCATTTGCACACCATCAAAGAAATGTTCAAACTCACCATCCTCAAACTACAACCCTTCTTATTTAAGTTACCTGAATACTTAGACAGCTTCTTGCTCATCCTCATTTGCCATGTGCCCCTCGGGGTGAAGGACATAATCTTTTAAGGGCTCCTCTATCGTTGCAGGGGCCCTTTTTCCTATCTTATATAAATTTAAGTTAGAATGTCTAATAATAAATACAAAAATAGCATGATGTTAAATAATGCATACTTCCGATCACACGTTGTGGAGCTTGAATCACAGCTTCTTACTCCTCTCTTCTACTTCATGCGCGAGCTCCTTCATAGGGTGAAGCTTCTTGATTTGCATTTTCAATGGCCTCATCATCTCCGTAATGAGTCATGCCCCTCTTACTGCATTGCCTATGTTTGCTGGTGGAGCCTCCCTGGCACTATCACATGCATGGTAAGATTGCCCCTTGTGGCCTTTATTCATCACCGAGAATGACTTGTTGATTACCTCCAGGGGGTCTTGTGACTGCATTGTGTGGAACAAGTGGGGGATCCATGGTTTAGAGATCTAGGTGCAATCTTGCACCATCCATTGCCCATTCTCATGGACCACCAAGAGTTCCATAAACTTTTGTAGGCATGCTATGAAGAGGGAAAAATGCACATGTGATTATGCCTTGAGGTTGTTGTGCAACTTGATTGTTTTAGCCTGCAGGTTGTTGACGAGGTAGTTTGCCAAATTATACTATGTCCCCTCCTCTATCACATCTCTCATGATCCAAGCTTGCTCCATCCCAAGGATTTTTCCTTGGAAAAGCATCTTAGGAAATGCACAGCCTGAAAGATGGGATAGAGGTGGTTGACCACAGGTAAATGCACCATCTTCATGGGTATATCCTTATGGCCCTTTTTACTACTCTTCAATGTCCCCTCTATGATCTAGGTCCTTAGTGATCTTTTCTACTACCAGTAGACCTTCAGAGGGGATGTCAAAGAGGTCTACAAAGAGTTCATCCATGATTTCAAAGATCACTTGCACATCACAAACTTGGGTGTGGAAGCGGTCAGCACTCTCGGTGAAGGAGTCGATTAAGGCAATCATCTCGACAACCAGGATCTTTGGGTTCACAACCAAGAAGAGGTCCATGATCCTAGCCTACTAAAGATTCTTTGCTATCTCTACTAAGGCCTCATAGCACAACCAGCACTGTGAGCTCTCAACTTCACCATATTGGAAGAGGAGAGTGGCCTTAGTGTGCCCTAAAGTAACCATTGTAACCTTCCTTAACTTAGTTGTAGCTGTAATAAGAAAAAGTAGAATCAATAACATGATGAAAATATAAAATTAAAACTGCATGAAACTAAATAGGTGATATGAATTATGTGGCACAAATGATGTGCAGAATGGTGGTAGTGGGATTGAAACCTCCTCTACACTCAGTATCTGGGTTGCTCACTTAATGTCTAACCAATTGAGATTCAGACACCTCTCATAATATTTGGAATACCTGCTAGGATATTCCACCAAATCTGCCCTGACTTGCCCAGTCATTCCAACATGCATATTTTTAGCATATGAGAATTCCTATAGGACAATTTTGATTAAGTTTAGTGCCCCTCTTCATCATGGAGGCCATTTACATAAAAAAAACCTAGCAATAGGAAAAAGTAGTTAGCATACTAAGTCATAAAATAATAGGCAGTATAAAAAATCACAATAGGGCTCACCCTCTAGCACGACATCCCAGGTGGGTTCTGGAAAAGTGGTGTGCACACGTCAAGCAAGGAACATGGTGTTATATTTGTTGTATCATTGGAAATCAAGCATTCCCCAGATCCTAGACATGAGTCTGAGGCCTTTCTAACATTAGCTTAAGCTTCCCACCCCTTCATCTTTAGCAGGCTCATCAAACATAAACTTTAGAATGCTTTGGCTCACCCTAGGCAACAATATCTCAACTATGACACCTGCTGCTTCGGCCAACAAGTGTGACCACATTATCACACTGAAGTGGCAGAGCAAGAATTTTAGGAATTCTTGTGCACCCAACCTGAACCAAACTACATGGTGCCCCACACATGTGTTTGGTGTGGGCACGTTGAAAATGGGATCGCTCATACAACACAAAATGCCAACCAACTCCACCATGATAAGGACAGGTTTTAGCAAAACCTTGCAATGCCACAATAGCAGTAAGAGGAAAATGTTAGCAAAAAAATATGTATATATAAAATAAAAAAATTCATAAAATAAAAATGAAAAATTAATTACATTCAATATAATTAGCCTTCCACTAGGCTTCATGGGAAAGAGACATTGGCATTTCCATCTAACGTTCCTAGCTCCTAACAGGGTACAACACTAAGCACTTACATTTTTTCTAAGCATTATAATTTTAAAGAAAATATCAAAAAAATTTTGTGTCGGTGATGCTCCTCGTAGAGTGTGACATCCTTAAACTCAAAATTTTTCTAAGTGTTGGTTATGTTGCCTATAGAGCGTAATAACTGCAAAGTTTCTGTAAGTGTTGGTTATGCTACCTGCAGAGCGTAACAACTGCAAATCTTTAAAATTTTTCTAAGTGTTGAGCATAATAGTTTCAAAATTTTTTCTAACTTTTTGTTAAGCCCTCAGGAACACCCTAGTGTGATAGACATGACCCTCAATGGTCTTTCTCCAACTATTACACTCAAACATCATTGCCAAGTTACCTTGGACAAACCTTGCTCCACACTACTCTACAAGATGCTCAAACCCTGGTTTGCACTACGATGCACTACGTTGGAACCCTCCATTTTGTGCTACTGTGCAGGGCACTCAAAAACCTTATTCTATGTTACATTGTGGGATGCACAAAAAACCCTGTTCCACACCATGACATAGAACGCTCAAGCCCTTTGTTCCATGCTACGCTCATGGTACATGTCAAAAACCCTTGTCTCATGCCATGGAACAATACGCCAAGAAATCTTGTTACACTAGGAAACCCCCGCATTACAACATGGGATGCTAAAAACCCTTATCCTACATTGTGGCATGAGACGTCAAAGACCCTTGACACACAAAATAAAGAAAAAGGGACAAAAATAAAAAATGTAGCATGTGCACTCTCTTCCCTAGCCATGAATCAGGGTGGCCATAGTAGTGGCGGTGGTCCTTACCCATGGTAGGTTGTCCCAAAACCCAAAAATTCAAAATGTGCAGAAAAGTACGAAAAGAAAAAAATCACAAGGGTAGAGCGTAGCACTTACCTAGTTGACGATGTCTCCCTATGATCCTCAATGCACATCCTAGGAAGGCACCTCAAGGTACACTCTCCTTTGTGAACATTGGTGAGGTTGAGGTGTTTGCATTCACTTTGGTACATCATGTTTGTTTGCTACATTCTAGCTTCCTCCTTGTCATGCTCTAGCTTCCCTTTGTTACTGCTACACTTTGCCTTGACCCCGCTACGCTCAGATGATTGTTGGCTCTAACATTGAAAATGACAAGTTTACCATGGTAAAACCCCTATTTATACCCTTTAGGGTTAGAGGATATGTCAAATTCTCAAGATGTTCCTTATTCCATGCATAATGCGAGACGAGCGTAACACCCAGAGTTAGAAAAATTTTGCAACTTTTCTAGCTTCCTATACTTAGAAATTTTTTTATTTTTTTTAATTTTCCAATAAACATCTAGCTTGGTCCCACATTTTGAACATCTCAAGCCTTGCTTAAACCTATGTCTCACGCATAAACCATGGTCTTCTATGACCTTAAACTAGCAATTTTATGGCCAATCGAGACCACAAAAAATTCACTTTACATATTGCACAGTTAGTTAAAATTTCATAATATTATCTTCCTTATTTTATGCATTTTTCTTTCTTAAGATAGGTGCTGGTTGACATTTTTCTGGTTTTTTTGCAGGATCTCTTGAACAAGATGGCAAAAATGAATGCATGCGAGAGTCTCCATTCATCCTTAGTCTTGACTAGACCTTATGGTGATTTTACAAGATGCATAAACACCAAAATCTTGGACTTTGAGCCATTATCTTATGACACAAATGTAGCATCCCTAGATACATCACTGGATTGGCTAGACCATCTAGTCAGAGCTCTAGACTTAGAGGCATGTGGTGTAATTAAGGATCCCCTCATAGAAGTCCTTGTAATAACATGTAAAGGTGAGGTGAAAACATTAAAACTTAGATTCTTGTTAGAGCCTCAAATCCAACAAAGAATCTCTAAAGTCCTTGGCGATAACATCAAGGTGTTCACATGGTCCTACGAGAACATGCTGGGATTAGATTCTCACATAATATAACATAACATTTTTCTTGATCTTTGCATAAAACTAGTTAAACAAAAGCTCGTAAAGTCAAGCTTGAGGTGGTGTTCATTGTTTGCGATGAGATTACTAAGCTTTACAAAGTTGGTTTCATCTAGGTAGTTGACTACGCTGATTAGTTCTCAAACATTATAGTTGTCTCTAAGAAAAAAGGAAGTATATGCATTTGCATAGACTTTCAATACCTAAACAAGATAACCATTAAAGATGATTTTCCATTGCCTAGTATTGACCAACGCATTGATACCACAACTCTTCATGCCTTGTTGTCCTTTATGGACAGGTTCTCAAGGTATAACCAAATATGAATTAACCCTGAGCACCAACTTAGCACTACTTTCATTACCCCTTGGGGTACATTTTGCTATACAATGATGCCTTTTGGACTAAAGAATGGAGGAGCAACCTACTAACATGTGATGGCGTATATCTTTAGTGATTATCTATTAGACTTGCTCAATGACTACATTAATGACATAGCAATTAAGTCCAAAGTAGCTCATGACCACACAGATGACTTGGACTATGTCCTCAAACATTGCCTTAGACATGACCTTAGGCTTAATCCCAAAAAGTATGTCTTTGGCGTCAAAACTGGTTGCATGCTAGGATATGCTTTGTAGTATCAGAAATAGGTATACACATAGACCTCAATAAGGTTAACGCTATCACCAACTTAGTGCCACCAGCAAACCTTAAGGAGTTATGTGGGTTACAAGGCAAATTACAATTCATACGTAGGTTTATTGCAAGGTTGACTAACAAGTTGTAGCCAATGCAACATTTGCTCAAAAAGGGAATCCACTTTAAGTGGATAGCTCAATGCCAAGAGGCATTTGATAACCTAAAAAAGGAGCTAGCCCAACTTCCAATAGTCTATCCTCCATAAGAAGATAAGACTTTCTATATTTACCTTGTAATGCTAAACATGTCCATTGCTTCTCTACTTTGCCAAAAGCGAGATGATGGCTTGGAGGTCCTTATTTACTACTTAAGCCATGCACTAGTAGCCCATGAGGTGAAATACAATGATGTGGAGAAGAACTATCTTGCCCTAGTCTTTGCACTCAAAAAGTGGAGACACTATCTTTTCCATAGTTAAGCTAATGTCATCTACAAAAGCAATGTACTTCAAGCCATTACAATGAACATACACAAAAGTAGTCGAATAGCATAATGGAAGGCAATAACCATGGAGTTTGACTTGCACTATGTAGCATAGGCATCCATAAAAGGTCAAGCAATAGCCACACAACTCATAGCTTTACCTGTCGATGATCAAGGAACAATAGATATGGAATTCTTGGATGAGCATGTTAACAGTGTATGTCAAGTATCTGCAAACTTTAAGGGTATTTTACACTTTGATGGTGCTTCAACCACACAAGGTGGTAGTGTCACTATCGTTATCATGGTCCCCTCTAGGGAGATCCAGTCCTTCGCATATCACTTCACATTTCCTTATGCAAACAACGTGGCAGAGTATGAAGGTCTCCATAGAGGTATCTTAGTGGCGCAGGAGTTAGGAATCCAAGACATAGCAGTCCGAGGATATTTGCAGGTGGTCATTAACCAAGCCACAGAGGTTTACTCTTGTAAGGCACAACATCTACAACCTTACTGCGAATTGTTGAAACACTTGCTCAAACAATTTACAACCATAGATGTCCAACATATCCCTAGAAATAAAAATGCTATAGCTGATGCATTAGCTACTTTAGGCTTAAGCATAACACCAAACATGTTTTCTGCTTTGCTTGCTTCAATCGTGTATTACACTGAATCTATAACTCAAACAATAAGCATTGCATCCATAATCATAGCTCAAACAACATCTACATCTCCTAGCTACTTAAGAGTGCACATCCCTACTTTCCCCCTAGCCAACTAACCTCTACCTCTCAATCTTGCAATCTCCTACACTCCTTACAAGCTTCCCTGATGCATATAGAACCTTTCTTGTTGTTAATTGTTGAGCCCATGATGGGCATAATACAACTCATCCCATGGGAAGCCTTTATGGGTTAGTCAAAGCCCCATATGAATATAACACAACTCATCTCAAGGAGGAAACACCTTGAAACACCCCAAAATTCAAAGGCATCATTGCTTCATCAGGTCTTTGCAAATCATGCAACGTCATGGCAGTTCTTTAGGAGATGGATGCTCTAAACTTCAGATTGTCCAGTTCGGCAAGTTTTCTACCCCAGGTGTCAATAGGCTAAATAGATTCTCCAGCCTGCCCACTTGAGTAGTTCATCCAGCCGATAGCACGCTTAGGAGCAATGCTCAGAATACGCAAAATGCTTCAACAAGTTTTATAAGTCAAGGAGTTTTGCTATGCTACGCTATGCTAAGTAGCATAGCAAACTTTAGAAGACATTTACAGAAGCGAAATGCTACACTATGGTGTGCTATGCAGTGTAGCGCAGCGTAGCAAAAGCTAGATAGTTAGTCCCCTTGCCCAACTTCAAGTCCTTCAACAATGTCTCCTTCCGTTAGAAAGCAGCGAACTTGGCCAAAAATAGGTCATGTTTGCTACTACGCTACGCTAAGCTACATGGTGCAATGAGGCATAGTAATTCTGCAAAAGTGACAGAAGGCATCTCAAAGGGTGGGATCAACAAGATTGCAAGCTTCATAGTGTAAAAGGCAAAGTTTACGGATTGGAAACATTTTTGGCGACTAGAGATAGCTGCTACACTATGATACGCTATGTAGCATAGCGTAGCATAGCATAGCAAACCTGCAACCAGTAGTCACAACACTGTAAAGGTTTCCAACGCATGTTGTAGGACACAACGCAGACTTGCTTCGAATCGGTGGCTATAATACACTGCGCACTGTAGCACAGTGTGACAAGATGTTACGCTATGCCAAATGCTACGCTACAAAGCATAGCAAGGTGTGGCAAGTAGTTACGTGACATCAATGCACCTCACCTAATTACACTATTGCTCTGACAGTGTAATTACGATGTGGCAGACTTGTAATTACAACATGGTAGGCTCACCCAACGGTCATGTAGGCACGTGTAGCATAGATAGGTCAGCATAAGCCCAGGGCACGTGGCGTCCAAATTGCATCTTTCATGCACCCTTGGTCCTATAAATACCCCAATGAGCAACACTTAAAAGAGCTCTCTGGATCCCCAAATTTTTCAGCATTTTTTAGCTTTTTGATCCCTTGGGTCCTTTGGAAATATCGGTCGGCTAATAATTTTGTTGGCTGACAAGCAAAAAAGTTAGCATTGTAACCTTGAGCATTGTAAGCTTTCTATTTGACATTGTTAATAGTTAGCACTCTCAATTGGCATTTTGTTATGCTCTTTTCTACCACCTTGGTAGCAATTTGCATCATTAACGCCTAAGTTCACATTCAAGCACATAACCACCTTGCTCTACACATCTTGGTTACCCTCGGGATCTCGACACTTCCCAACGCTGTGTAACCGATCGTATCCATCTTGACAAAGCGAAGTTGTAGCTTCAAAGCAGTGCATTTTTCTAACTGCATTTTACTTTGTCTCTCACTTAACATTTACATTTTACACTATTTTTTGCGTCTTTTACATTTAAGCATTACTTTGTGCTATCAGTCTCATTTTCAAATCACACATGCATGTTGCAAAAGGTTATATTGACATCGACTAAATCCCTATCTGATCGACTAGGCTGTTCCCTGTTTTCATTCCATCTAGCATGGCCCTCCCATAGAAACGGGGTTGAGACTATCATCGACTGACAACCTCTCAGCGTTCTTTCTAGCTGCTGACGTTTTCAGTCACTACAGTTTCTCTGGCGCTAGAAGGAGGGCTTTGGTGCCTTTTTCATGTGTCACAGTAGTCCTGAAAGCCTTCTGCATCCTGATACACATTGGCATAATCTTGACACCCATCTGTGGTTGTTTACACATCGTGCAATGTAGATTAGTCGATTCGACGGTTCCTCGGGAGCCCTACAGGACATAAAGCCTCCGATTGCTAGCTGGCTTGCCTATCTTACAGTAGTCTTGCACATGCTCTATACCCTATCACGTACTAGCATAAACATGACATCCTTTTACAGTTGTTTATGCATCGTGTGGTGCAGATCGGTCGCCTCGATGGTTCCTTAGGAGCCCTACAAGACATAAAGCCTTTTTGATTGCTTACCAACTTCTTTGCTCTTCCCATTCGCAAAATTGTTTAGCTTTCCAATTTCCTTGCTTCTTTTTCATGTTTGCAAAACTATCTAGCTTAGTAACAAAGACTTTAGTAACTACTACTACTAATACCTTCAACGTTGAGGTTCCCATCATGGTTCAAGGCATCATAGGTGCCGAGTAAGCACTGAACCTGACGTTGGAAACACGTTGATCCCTCAGGATCCAAAAATGGGGACCTGAGGGCTTGGCCTAGTAATATGAGCATTATAACTTCCTCTGTGCAAAGGTTCAAGCAAACTTGCCTTTGGATGTACACGAGTTCAAAGGCAAACGCAGCTTCAAGTTCGCTTACTGTGATGGGAAGGAGTTTGTTCCCACTCCCAATGCTTCCATACCTTTGACACAGATAAACCAAAGGCTTCAAGATCAACTAATCTAGTTGGCAAGACTTAGGGAGCAAAAGGACATAGCGTCCAACCAGGATGATGCCTTCCAGGATGGATAGGAGGAACTTGATTCCCAATCTGATGAGGGAGGTCAAACCAACCCCATTCCTATCCCTCCTACCCAGTCCTTCTGGGCCAATCTATTCTCTGGTGCTGCTCCCTTTGCAATCAAGCCTACGCTCCCGTAGCCTGCAACTACAACTGAAATGGGTAGCCATGTCACCTTCTTAGCGTATCAACGCCCTTATTCCCCTATTTCATTTACAGCAACTATGCCTCCACAAACTGTTCATCAGTCCATCCCTGTACACATCACGCACCAATCAAAGCTACCCTACCGCATGTTCATACTTTACCTACTTCACAATCGTATGCAACTTCTGTTTCAATTCCTACTTTCGCGTTTGTCCCACCAACCATGGTGGGCCTGGGCCTATCCACGTGGTGGACCCCATTTACTTCTTTGCCTATTCCACAACCGTTGTAGATGTCTCATTATGTTTGCCCTCAAACCTACCAAACCCTGCAAATGGTACAGCCCAACACGGGGCTATGGTCTATTTTGCTGGTGTCACAAGTAGTCTATCCGGAAGCTCAACCCACAGTTTCTACTCCAACAGCACCACTTGCCTGGTGGTGGACAGTGCAAGTAGCACCATTTGCGGGGGCTATCCCAACAGTACCATCGATGGGTCACACCACCACCCCTGCCATTCCACAGATGGAAACTGCCTCAGCAATTCCCCAACCATCCACACCATTGCAGGGTTTGGACCAAGTGTTCTAGCTCATCCAAACCCTCACTGAGAAAATAAAATGCCTCAAGGCTATCAAGTCTGACATGGTACAAGTCATGGACTTTTACCAGGATGACCCCATTAGCCTTACAATCCTTGCTTTGACGTTACCCCTGGGGATGTCTGTCCCCCACTTTATAAAGTACAATGGGGAAGGGGATCCCAACGCACATCTAGTTACCTTTAGATCTAAGTCTCTCCTATTGCAACAATGGCCACACACGATTATTCGTGTCTTCGCCATGTCCTTAGCCGAGAGAGCCTTGGATTGGTACTGCACGCTACCGCGCTCATCCATTTCAACTCTAGAAGAGCTTCTAACCTAGTTCATGACACGCTTCAAGTATAACTTGAAGCCAAAAACCACGCTGGACCAGTTGATGAGCATGAAGCAGGAGCCTCTAGAACTGGTTTAGAAGTTCATCCAGTGATGGAGCGTAATCCTTAACGAAATCTGCGAGCCCATCATAGAGGCCCACTTGCTGGCCATCCTTAAGGGCACAGTGAATGACTTTCTCAAGTCTAAACTGTACTACCTCGCCCCTCGCACTCTTAGTCAAGCCTTTGCTTAGACTAAGAGTATACAAGAAGTGGACGAGGCAAGCAAAGACCTGGCCTACATTGCCTACAAAAATACATTCACAAAGAAGGTTAAGGGTAAAGCCCCAACAACCATAGTGGTCATTGTGGTGACCGATGCCAAGCCTAGACCTAGCAACAATGGTAGCAAGAACAACAAGAAATTGGTTGTACCCACAGCTAACCCCATGCCCAAGAAGGGCAACATGCTGCAACCTCCAGTTGCCACACCTGAGACATCTACACAACCCAAATTGAACTTTGAGCATAAAGATGGCTCAAAGTACACCCCATTGCCTCTTAAGCCTTCAGAAATTCTGAAGCAACTATTGGCAGCTGGGCACATCCAACACAAGTAGATGTCAGAAGAAGAAATCAGTAAACGTCAACGCTACTGCAAACTCCTTAGGAACCCCTCCTTGGCCCTGCCCAATGAGCCCCCAATTCCTAAGGGTTTCAGACTGGACAAGTTTTGTGACTATCACCAACAGTGTGGTCACAACACAGATTACTGTCTGGCATTGTAGGATGACATCTAGAGATTGATTGATCAGGGAAAACTTGTGTTGGATGAAAGAAACCTAGTATGCCCTAAGAACCAATCTATGCATGTCTACACAGATCCCCTCAACACCAACAATAGTGATTATGTCATCAATGCCATTAGTATTGACAGTGATCCTAGGCCACTCTAGCAGACATTCGTGGTCTGTGTGCCTTAGCGTAGTGCACCAGCACCACCAATGGCTAGCCGAAGCTTACAACAGCCGTTCGTTCTGAGAGTCCCTCCCCGACCATGCATCTTTATGCCACTTGTTAGCGAAACTGCGCCACCCTGTGCGTTAACACCATTAGCTCCTTTTATCATTAGGGGGCCAATCCATTCGACAGCCCTCACCTCACATAAAATAGCTAAACAACATTCTTGTCCAAAAAAATCAGAAGTGCATTTTGCAGGTGAGGTGTCAAGAGGGAGTGCTACCCCTAGTACTTCCAAACCTATGTCTCCACTCCTTGCTTCTATGCCCTCATCACTAAAGAGGAATGTTGCTATAACCACACAGTCTGCACTGCCCTGCCAAAAAGGGTCTGAGCCTAGATCCAAAGTCACCCCTCCTCAGGAAATTCGTCTTCTGGGACAAATAGAAGAGGAGGAAAGCGTTAAATAGGGGGGCAACCAAGACCTCTTGAATGCCTTTACTCAGGTTGAACAAGCTCTAAAACAAAAAAACACGACACTAAGCTTGTACGACCTAATCATGACATCTATCCCACACCACGAGGCTCTGATCTACATGTTGATAGCGATTCCAGTCAACGAAGACATGCCAACGAAAGAGGAAGCGATCCACTCGATCATGCTTTACTCTGCACCCGTAGGGCTAGAACCATCTCAACTCACTTTCTACGATGACACCATTAGGGAAGATCCCGAAAGGGGTTAGGTGATTACAACACCTCTATTCATCACAATTCAGGTTGGCCAACACCAGATCTGAAGACTACATGTTGATGATGGGGCTGTCATGAATCTCATCCCCTTCCCTATTGTGGACAAATTGGGCTTGGTCAACTAGATCAAGCCCACAACGACATCATGCCTAAGGTCGTTCAACAGGGCATGTGTCCTGGTGAAGGGTACAGTCCACATAGACTTCATGGTAGGAGACCAGTTCCCCACAAATGCAACATTCATCATGGTCGAGGAAATGCCAGGGTTTAACCTGATCTTGGGGAGATCATGGTTGGCACAACTTAGGGCTGTCTCTTCCCCCATTCACCAGGAAATCCACCTACCATATGTAGGTAGGGAGGTGGTGATCCATGGTGATGAAGTAGCAGCGCAAGCAATCAATAACATAGACATGGAGCAGGGATAAGAGGTCATAACCTCTGAGAATGAAGCACCTACTTACGCACACATTAACCTTCTAATGGGGGAATTAGCTTAGCAAGCCGGTTACCAAAATGAAAGCACGTGGGCTGAGTTGCCCTTCCAAGCGAGGGATAACAATGCAAACGAAGGCCCTGGCAAAGCGCCTTGGCCTTACATTTCGCTCAACCCATGCTAGGTCAAGAAGTAGCTATGCATAGCGTAGCAACCTCACTGCTTCCTGCCTAGTTGCCATCCCTTGTACATTCACCACCTTTTGCTTTGCTAACATACCATCCTTTTGGCATGCTACGCAGTGGCCTGAAATGGCCTAAAACTATGTTACGCAATGACCTGAAATGACCTAAAACTAGCAATGTCCTCCTAAGGCTTGAAATGGCCTAAAACTAGTAATGGTGTGAAACGACCTAAAACTAGCAATGGCATGAAATGGCCTAAAACTAGCACATGAAAGCATGAACATTTTACACAAAACTTAACACGTAGACAATGAACAAGTTAATGTAGAATCAATTTCTTTTCTAAAATTCTCTCCTTCATTCAAAACTTTTTCCTTTTAGAAAATGTTTGCAAAAATCGTTACAAAATTTCAAAATTCAAAAAAAAATCCCATGCTATCATGGGTTGTCCCTATTTGCATCATTTTCACCATGCATTCCTGCATCATCACCTTTTGCATTACTTTCCCCTATGTTTTCCTCTGCTGGTTCTTCATTCCCTCCCTCCATGGGCCCTGCGTCCTCATTTAGAGCCTGCATCGTAGGAATGAAGTGGTCAGTTAAAGTAACGCACGTAAACTGCAACAGAGCATAGGTATTAATACAGTAGAAAGCAACTAACCTAAGAAGGGCCTACCTCCATCTTGAAGGGTATCCGATCTAAATCGAGCATGAGGCNTCCTACCTCCATCTTGAAGGGTATCCGATCTAAATCGAGCATGAGGCAGCACTAGACCTCTTCTGCCATGATGTCCACCCAACGCCTATTACTTGGTTCAGCGTCCACAACAACTCTCTCCCTTTTGATGGTTGTCCACCTTGGTGGTCTCGGAGAAAAGGAGATGGTTGCAGTCTCTCCTATGGGAAGGTCCACTTTCAAGTCAGGAGATTTCATAACCTTTACCTGCCCTTTGAACTTGGTGTAGGCCTCAGAAGCATCAATGGCATTTACGAATGCTTCATACGTAAACGCCTCCACAGCAACATCCTTGTACAATTTATGATGGGTGGCATTTTCTAGTTTATACATATGTTTGTGGTTTTTCTGGAACTGCCCCCATTCGTAAACCTTGGCACTGAAATCTTTCAAATCTTGACACTTTTGTGCTAGCAAGTCCATTTTCATCTGCTGTTCTATTATTTCGGGAGTGGCTTCAATGTTCTAACGCTTGACTATCTAGAACCTGGCGTAATCTATCAGAACCATGCACCAATCCTCATTATTAGTGTTACGGGCTATAAGAAACTCATTCCTCGACTTGAGATCCTCCACCTTAATGCTTAGGTCAGCCTCCCTTTGCTCAGCTTTTTGGACCTATTTCCACAGGTCCTCGTTGATGCACTTATATTCCCACAAGGAGCGTGTCGAGTGAAAAGTGCATTTGCAAGTCTCTTCATACATGTGATGAGACACCTTAGTCATGTCAAGCGGGAATGTAGGCATGAAACCGATTTTCAAAGGCTATGTCGTGTACCATTTAAGTCGGGAGGCTACCATGACACAAAGAGTGTAGCAATCACGTTAGCATAGCAAGATTAGTAAACTCAAGAAACTCTAGCCTAGCAACATGAGAGCACCTAATACTACTACTTACTAGCATTAGGGTCCACCTACTGTAGGTGGCTAATCATGTCGTCAACGATTCCTTGCATGTACACAAACTTATTAGGGATCTTAGCCCATGATTCCGCACGAGTTGGAGGAGATCCTGCAACATCAATAGTAGCGCCTTTTACATAACTAAACATATCAGGAATCGTTGAAATGGATTAAGATAAGGCAAACACATTACCAAACTCCCCAGCGTCCAATTGTAGTCTCCCTTCTTGCTGATGCAAGACGATGGTGGTAGCCTTGGTAGAGGTCCCTGCCAAGTCTATACGAGCCTCTTCTTCATGCGCTGGTTCCTTTCCTTTTAGGAGACCAGTGTCTTTTTTATTTAAGGGAGACTCCTCTTTGTTAGTAGGAGGATTCTCCCTAATAACAAGAGCCCCTACCTTAGCAATAGGGGTTCTTCCCTTCTTGATCGGGGCCCTTTCTTCTGAGACTGGGGCCTCCATGTCTTTATTCATCACCCCCGTCTTAGGGGCTGACACCTCTTCATCATCATCATCTTCTTCTTCTTCTTCCTCTGCCAGTCAAGAAACATGTTAGCTTAAAGTAGGTGCTACTCTACGCTACACCGCCTAGCGTAGCATTGTGTGGTAGACAATAGCAAGGTAGGCATTAAACAAAAGCATTTACTAATGGGGGATTATGTCCTCTGCAATTTAAGCTGCAGCTACCGCCCCTCCTCTTCCTCCATGCAAAGGGTTTCCTTAGTTGGAAGAGGCCTCTTCCGCTGTAACTTTTTTGGCACAGTCTTGGCTATGAGATGTTCTCCTTGCGACACACTACTAGCTATAGTAGGGGGCGTCTCCCCTATGCTGTCTGGGCCACAAAAGTTGTGGGCCACCCAGTCCTTAGTTGTCAAAAAGAGCGACTCCCCATAGTCGTCACAGAGAGCGACTCCCCAATTATTTCTGGGGGATCTTGGGCACAGATGGTTTGGAGGATGTGGTGAATCCATGGTCTGGAAATCTGGTTGTGATTTCGCATGACCCAGGCTCCATTCTCTTGAACCACCAGAAACTCTGAGAAACTCCTCAAACAGGCTATGTAAAAGGCATAATGTATATTGGAACGGGACTCTGATTTCTTATGGAGCCCCAAGATTTCAGCCTACAAGCCTTTACATAGAAACCTAGCCCAATTGTAGTAGGTCCCCTCTTCCATGACCTCACGCATTATTCAGGCCTACTCAATCCCTAGGACCTTCCCTTGGGTAAGTAGTTGGGAGAATGCACGAGCATGGAAGATAGGGTAAACCTCCTTGGTGGGTCCTTCTTTGCGCTTCTCCATGGGGAGCCCTTTCCGCTCCTTGGCAATCCCCAACCACTCCTGAATGTCCTTCCTTTAAAGGGTCAGCTCCTTCTTGCCCTTTGACCCTATAGGAACACCATCGGTGGGGACACCGAATAGGGTCGCAAACAGCTGGTCATTGATTTCAATGACCACCTTTATGCCCTGTATGCACATGTGGAAGCGGTCCGCCTTGTCAAAAAATGAGTTGACCAAGGAAAGCATCTTGGTAGCAAGAAATCTTGGATTCGGGGCTAGGAATAGATCCATAAGCCTAGCCTTTTGGATGTTCTAGACCAAGGAGTCTGAACCCACATCACTTATCTAGCGTTGGCTCACATCTACTTCTCCATACTTGAAGTAGATGTTTGCCCCCTGTGTCTCGGTGGTTACCACCGTCACCTCCTGGGGCTTCTTCACCCCTATAACAGTTTTTGCAAAAACATTTAGCATAAAAACGTAGAAAATCCAAAGATTGCAAAGATACTTAAGCATGCAACACTTACTACTTGGCCTATCGGGTCTTTACAGTAATGGGAATGATGGAAGACTAACTAGAACTTGTTCAACCATGATTGGTTTGAAGGGCTCTGCCCACTCCTCATCCAACTAACTAGCCCCCTTGCACTGATAGTAGGGAATGGGGTATAGGTATGGGTAGGTGAAATATTCACTCCTGCATTAACCAATCACACTCGTGCCTAGGCTCTCATTATAAGAGGACTCCTGTAGGGCTATTCGTGCTGTAGTCAGTAGGCCCGATCGGTTGTGAACCTTGTCCTCGTTGATGTAGAACCTGGTAACAAAAACATATTGTTAGCATTTGGCCAATATGGAAAGTATCGCACAACACAATGGAACAAGGATGCAAAACTCACCTGCCAGCATAGTAGACAGTTCCTAGTGGGTTTTGGAAGCACGTCCCCTTATAACGTGCAATAAACAATGTGTTGTAATGATGGTACTGGCTATACTCAAGCATATCCTAGATCCAGGCCAAATGCCTTAACCCTGTGGGGCATTGACTAGATCCTTCTCCCTACTTGCTCATGATTGCCCTATCTGTCAAAAACCTCAGGATGCCCCAGCTCACCTCGGGCAATATGACTTCTGTTATGGCAGCCGCCTCCTCCTCCTCTAGGTATGACCAATTAATCACACTAAAGTGTTCGACGAGGTATTGTAGGAACTCCTATGCTCTTTTCCTGAACCAGATCCCCTGCTTCCCCACACGTAGCTAGGGAGGAGGAGCATTGGCCATAGGTTTTCTTACATGACACAGGGCCCCTGCAATTTCTAAGACAATCAGAATCGACCTTAGCCCCATCCTACACAACACAACAAGCAAATGTTAGCATCATGTCTAAGTGCAATGCGCACACGACATAGAAATACCTAGTAGTCCATGCATATAGTGTAGCATATACCCTCTTCTCGCAGATAGCGTAGCAAGAACATGAAAGTGCTAGCACAGCAAAAATAGCCTAGCATAGCAACAGAGCAATTAACCCTAACAGGGCAATTAACGATACGCCCCGGTGGAACACATGTTACACTATCACATCACACATGGCCCAACCCTTCTCAAGGTCCTACGTCATACCATTCGAAAGCCAAGTAACTTAAACTGTCCAAACGCCTGTGGTTATGACAACCGTGGCGGTGGTGGTTTAAGCGACATTGCATGCAATGATGGCATAACGTTTATGCACTTGCTGCAGCCAAGACGGCAACAGTGGTGATGCAAAGGCCAAAAAAACATGATGAAAGAAAACACAGGTGGCTAAAACTAGGATACAAAATGAAAGTAGAAAATAAAAAGAAAAAGAAATGATAACAGAATCATGAAAAAGCAAAAGGAGCATGGCGGCCTATCGGGTCAACGGTGTGTCTGCCCTCGCCGTGACACATGCTTGTGTCACATACCCTAGGGTTTTCTTCACATCCTCAACCATTGCAAGTGCCAAATTTATGTGTTCCTTCTTTGGAGCCATCATCCTGCTTGCAGAATTTTCCTCGTTGTGAAGCAAAAAATCATCTTACTCGCTGTTAGCATAATCGCTCTGCGCTCCAGAATTGCTCTGTGCACTGAATATGGGCTCTGCACTCTTACGGTGAGAATGACAAGCTTACTAGGGTTTAATCCCTATTTATGATCATAATAGTGGAAAATGGAAACTTGCTACTCTCTCTTTTCATTTAATGCAGAGTGCGCTGTACAACGTAGCATGCTCGCCACGACATTGTAGCACTGTTGGCATTAAAACCTTGACACGCTCCAAGCTAACTACTCGCTTTCCTGAGAAATAAAAATATATATATATTTTCAATTATACCAGTCTAAAAAAGACCTTAAACTAGTAACTTCAGCGTAGTTGTAATGTTCACAGTACAAAAAGACCTTAAACTAGCAATCCTAGCGTAGCAGTGACTTTCACGGTCCAAGAAGACTTTAAACTAGCATTTTCGACCTGCTATACGTTCACAGTCCACAATGACGCTAAATTAGCAATCTCATGGTTTTTCATTGGCAGTTTTACATTTTCTTTTTAGCAATTTCACATGCTCATATTGATGATTTTACATTTTTCCTTTTAGCAGCTCTGCATCTCCGTGCCATAGCGATTTTCCATGACTTTAAACTGGCAAAATTTTAATCTTTACATCATATTCCGCTAGTTACATCTCACCATTGCTTTGCAAGTTTTCGCTATACATGATTACTACCGACAAGTGCCTCTTAACTAGGCTTTCATCTCATTTTGATATGTTAAGCAAGAAATGGAAATCCATCGCAATCTCTCTATGCCTTTAGCTTTAACAGGCCCACATGGAAAGCTCGCAAGATAATTAAACCTCGACTTGATCGATTGGGGGTCAGCTACAACTAGCACCATAGCATCTTTAGAAACATCCCCAGATTGGCTTGAACATCTAGTTCAAACTCTAGATTTGGAGGTCAGGGATGTGATTGAGGACCCTCTCATCAAGATGCCTATGACCACATCCAAGGGAAAAGTAAGAACGTTAAAACTTAGCTCCCTCCTAGACGTGCAAACACACGAAAACGTAGCCAGAATTCTGCAAGACAACATCAAAGTCTTCACATGGTCATACAGTGACATGATAGGTTTAGATTTGAGGCTAATACAACACAACATCATTCTAGACCCGTGCATGAAGGCAGTCAAGCAGAAGGCTCATAATATCAAACCATAAATCACACTAGCCGTGAGGGATGAAATCATCAAGCTGTACCAAGCTAGTTTCATCCGCACAGTTGATTACTCGGAATGGGTGTCCAACATCGTTGTAGTTTTCAAGAAAATGGGAGGAATACAAATCTGTATAGATTTCCAGGATTTGAACAAAGCAATGATCAAAGATGATTTTCCACTTCCAAGCATTGATCAACTCATCGACACTATGGCTGGTCATGCCCTGCTATCCTTCATGGATGGTTTCTTCGGCTACAACCAAATTTGCATCAACCCGGAGCATTAGCTAACAATAACCTTCATGACCCCATGGGGGACCTTCTATTACACCATGATGCCTTTTGGGCTCAAGAATGCTGGAGCAACCTCTCAATAAGCCATAAATTACATCTTCAGCGACTACATCCTAGAAACGTTAAATGACTACGTGGATGATATAGCAGTCAAATCCAAGGAGGCAGCTGATCACCCACGCGATCTAGGGGTAGTCCTTAAGTGTTGCCAAATGCATGATCTACACCTTAATCCTAAGAAATGTGTCTTCAGGGTAAGAACCAAACGCATGTTAGGATTCGTAGTATCAAAGGCCAGAATACGGGTGGACCATGACAAAGTCAAGGCCATCGTCAACTTGGCACCTCCTACAAACCTCAAAGAGCTACGTGGTTTGCAAGGTAGGGCACAATTCATCTGAAGGTTTATAGCAAAGTTGATTGACAAGTTACACCCCATGCAACATCTGCTAAAGAAAGGGGTTAACTTTGAATGGACAACCCAGTGTCAACAAGCCTTCGATGACTTGAAAGAAGAGCTTTCGCACCTCCCAACTATGCATCTACCATAGAGGGATAAACCTTTCTTCATCTACCTTGCCACCTCCAACACTTCTATCGCAACACTGCTATGTCAGAAACGAGATGATGGATCTAAAATACTAATGTATTATCTGAGTCATGCATTAATAGTGCATGAGGCAAAATACAATGAAGTAGAGAGACATTGCCTTGCCTTAGTGTTTACGTTAAAAAAGTAGAGGCACTATCTATTTCACAGTGCAGTCAACATCATTTGCAAAAGCAACATACTCTAGGCTATCACTAACAACCTATATGAAAGTAGCAGGATAGCTCGATGGAAAGCAATAACCATGGAGTTCGACCTACACTATGTAAGCCAGTCGTTGACTAAGGGTCAAGCCATAGCAGTGTAACTTACGGCCTCACCCGTCGACGACCATGCAGCCATAGATCCTAAATTCCTAGATGAGCACGTTGGCACTGTCAACATTGTCCCATCGCACCTGGAAGCTACTTTACACTTTGACGGTGCCTCAACCATGCAAGGAGGTAGTGCAGTTGCCATCATTACATTTCCCTCTAGGGAAATGCACCCGTTTGCTTATCGTTTTGTGTTCCCCTATACCAACAACATGGCAGAGTATGATGGGCTACTCAAAGGCCTCTTAGCTACCCAAACACTACGCATACAACACTTGGTGATTCATGGGGATTCCCAACTAGTTGTGAATTAGACCACCGAGGTCTATGCTTACAAAGCTATGCACTTGCAACCCTACTACCACCCTTGCACTAAACATTCCACCACACTTGTTTGCAAGTCTACCCACTTCAATTGTCAAATGTACTAAGCCTATCACTCAGGTGGGACATGTGGCCTCTATCAGCGCTACGGATACCTAGGAGTGGTACGCCAACATTAAAGCCTACCTGTAACACGGTGAACCCCTGTGTGGACTGACATCTGCCCAGAGAGATGTAATCCGTAAGCACGCCTGGCAATATACGCTCATGGGAAATGATGCCTTTTGCCAATGCTCCTATGACAAGATATTGCTGGAATGTGTGGGTGGAGAGCAGGCGCATAGGGTAGTTAATGAAGTACATGAGGGACTATGTGGTGGACACATATCACCTAGGGCTATGGCTACGAAAATCAGATGCCTAGGGTACTAGTGGCTCCACATGGAGTGTGATTTCTTGTCAAAAGTCAAGACATGAGACATGTGCCAGAGATATGCAAATCTCATACACATCTCACCTACAGACCTGCACCCAACGCAAATCACGTGGCCTTTCCAACGATGGGGACTAGACCTCATAGGACCTATCACGCCTAAGTCCTCCATAGGGCATAGCTTCATTATCACCATTACTAAGTATTTTACTAAGTGGGTGGAAGCCATCCCCCTGAGGAAGACGACGTCTCAACAGATCTGCCACTTCATCCTGGACAACATCTTGATAAGGTTTGGGCTTCTGCTGACTATTGTAATTGATAATGGGCCACAATTCAGTAGTACAGAAACCTAAACCTTCTATAGCAATCTAGGCATCAGGCAATCATTCTCCTCCCCATATTACCCGTAGGCAAATGGACAGGTGGAGGCTACAAATAAGTCCATCATCAACTTGCTAAAGTAGATGCTTGGCAATAGCAAGAGGTGGTAGCATGAGCAAATCCTCTACATTCTATTTGCCTACAGGACAACATGCAGAACCGCGACAAGTAAGACTCCTTACAGTCTTGTTTATGGATCTGAAGCAATGTTGCCTCTTGAGTTGCAAGTACCATCACTTCGGATGATCCTCTCAGATGTCGTGAGTGAAGCCCAGAACAATGAGTCGTGGAACATCGACCTCGACTCAATAGAGGAGGAGCACATGTAGACGTTGAGCCACATAGAGTACTACTAGAGCAAGCAATAGCAAAAGCACCCTATAGACCCGCATCGATGGCCAGTACAGAAGGGAGACCTCATCCTCAAGGCTATTCATGAGCATGTGAGAAAATTGTTAGCCAATTAGGAAGGCCCTTATATGGTCACTAAAGCCTTCAGGAATGGAGCCTTCAAGTTGGTGGACATGGATGACAACGAGTTTACCAACTTGGTGAATCACTCGTACCTCAAGCCATACTACATCCAAAGCATGAGGGTGACAACATGTAGCATCCACTACGATGTTAAACTAGCAACAGCAACAAGCAATGTCTGCTATGATGTTAAACTAGCGATGACCGTCTGCTACAACGTAAAATTGGCATAGCTAGTCCGCTATGACTATAAACTAGCATGACACGTCTGCTATGACATTAACTGGCATGTATGGTTTGCTGGGATCCTAAACCAGCACACGGTCTACCAAGACCTTAAACTGGGTCCACGTCATGTCCTTAGCATGCATTTGCATCAAGTACATATCAAACGAGCGTGCACAGTGCCGACATGGGGGTGGGACGTTGCAGCTCTAGAACGTAGTTCACAAAACAATGAGAACATGATCTGGAACGTACGCGGTGTTACCACCCTTGGCATCGTGTTGACCCTCTAGAGATGTCGTATGACATCAAACTAGCCCTCTGGACCTACCATTGCCATGGCCCACCACCCTGACAATTATTCCTTGGCCAGTGCCTATCGCTGGAGTTCCAACAGTATTATGGACTAGCCACAATATTTTTTTCCTCTAGCTCGCTACCGACACCTAGACTCGCACGATGTTTAGCTATGTGGTAGCTGATCCCATAGCTAAATTGAGAATGCATGCCTTCGGCAAGGATTCCAAAGCATTCACACTCACAGCAGCTCACCGCGCCTTCGAGGCCAGCTCCTCCATGCCGATGTTGCCAAGGCCACTACTGGCCTTCCTACTTTGGACACTGTGCACTAGCACGGATGTCTAAGAGCTTCAACAATGTCTGCAGAAAGTAAGACCTTTTCCCTCACTTCACATCATGGTTGTTTCACTCTCTGTCATGCTTACAAGGTGTGGTAGAGAGTATGCCTTGCCACAGCAGCAAACACCACGGTGTCGCAAAGTGAGTGCCTCGACTAGCTTGGCTACTTCAGGGTGCAAGTTTCATGACATGCGTAACACAACTCATCGCATGGGAAGCATTTGTAGGCAGGTCAAAACCCCACCCAGATGTAACATAGCTCATCCTGGGAAAGGAACATCTATCCTATAGGGGGTTGCAGGCTAGTGAGGGTAAAGATGAAAATGTGAACAACTCCCTCATGAGCACTCCAACGAGGGACCTTGCTAAACCTCATCTTTACCCTTTTTTTTGAACCTCCTTTCTCCTTGCTTCGCCCTTTCACTCTCAAGCATAGCCAAGCAATGTCCTGACAGTCACCGAGTTGCAACGTTAGCGTTATGTCTTCCATGCTGTTTCGTATTCTTTGTCAACATCTCTCGAGCCCATCCTCCAGACATCGAAAAAGAGGGGCCAATGAAACACCCCAAAATTCGAAGGCATCCTTACTTCACCAAGTCTTTGTAAATCATGCAACATCATGATAGTTCTTCAGTAGATGGATGCTCTGAATTTTAGACTATCCAGTTCGGCAAGTTTTCTACCCCAAGTGTCAACAGGCTAAACGGATTCTCCAACCTGCTCACTTGAGTAGTTCATCCAGCTGACAACACGCTTAGGAGCAATGCTCAGAATGTGCAAAATACTTCAGCAAGTTTTCTAAGTCAAGGAGTTTTGCTACGCTACGCTAAGTAGCGTAGCAAACTTTAGAAGATGTTTGGAGAAGCACAGTGCTACACTATGGTGTGCTACGTAGTGTAGCATAGCGTAGCAAAAGCTGGATAGTCAGTCCCCTCGCCCGACTTCAAGTTCTTCAACAATGTCTCCTTCCATTAGAAAGCGACAAACTTGGCCAAAAATAGGTCATGTTTGCTGCTACGCTATGCTAAGCTACATGGCGCAGCGAGGTGTAGCAATTCTGCAAAAGTGACAGAAGGCATCTCAAGGGGTGGGATCAACAAGTTGCAAGCTTCGCAGTACAAAAGGCAAAGTTTACGGATTGGAAACATTTTTGGTGACTAAGGACAACTATTACGCTATGATACGCTATGTAGCGTAGCATAGCATAGCAAACCTGCGACCAGCAATCACAACACTACAAAGGTTTCTAGCGCATGTAGTAAGACACAACGCAGACTTTGCTTTGAACTGGCGACTACGCTATGCTGCGCAGTGTAGCACAGCGTGACAAGATGCTACGCTACGCCAACTGCTACGCTACAAAGCATAACAAGGCATGGCAAGTGGTTATGTGACATCAATGCACCTCACCTAATTGCACCATTGCTCTGACAACGTAATTATGACGTGGCAGGCTTGTAATTATGGCATGGTAGGCTCGCCTAATGGTCATGTAGGCACGTGTAGCATAGACAAGTCAGGATAAGCCCAGGGCACGTGGCATCTAAACCGCATCTTTCATGCACCCTTGGTCTTATAAATACCCCAATGAGCGACACTTAAAAGAGCTCTCTGGATCCCCAACTATTTTGAAATTTTTTAGCTTTTCGACCCCCTGAGTCCTTTGGCAATATCGGTCAGCTAATAATTTTGTTGGCTGACAAGCAAAAAAGTTAGCACTATAACCTTGAGCATTGTAAGCTTTCTATTTGACATTGTTAACAGTTAGCACTCTCAGTTGTCATTTCATTCTGCTCTTTTCTATCACCTTGGTAGCACTTTGCATCATTAACACCTGAGTCCACATTCAAGCACACAGCTGCCTTGCTCTACACGTCTTGGTTACCCTTCGGATCTCAGCACTACCTAGCGCTGTGTAACTGATCGTATCCATCTTGACAAAGCGAAGTTGTAGCTTTGAAGTGATGCATTTTTCTAACTGCAATTTACTTTATCTCTTGCTTATCATTTGCATTTTACATTGTTTTCTACCTCTTTTACATTTAAGCATTACTTCGCACTATCAGTCTCATTTTCAAATCACACACGCACGTTGCAAAAGGTTATATTGACATCGACTAAGTCCCTGTCTAATCGACCAGATCGTTTAGGGTGCCCTGATTCCGTTCCATCCAGCACAACCCTCCTGCAGAAACGGGGTTGAGACTGTTGTTGACCGATGACTTCTAGGTGTTCTTTCCAGCTGTCGACGTTTTTGGTCGCTACACACCTATTCTACAAGTGCGATGCAGTTTCCTCTAAGAAAATGTTGATTGGCGCATAGTTCACCTGGCAACACAAAAGAAAAAAAAAGCAAAAATGAAAAGAGAAAACACAAAAAAAAATAGAGAAAAAAAGAAAAAGAAAAAGATGGGACAAGCCAAGTTCCCAAATCAAATAGCATAGTTGTCATTTCGCAACTAGTCTAGCCTTAGATCGACCATCTCACAAGCACTCCAATGAAAGGTCAAAATCCTAAGGCTAGGCCACCTTTGCATGCTAACTCCCACACAAGCACTCTGAAGAGGGATCATGATTTGGTGACAAGCCATCAAAATGTTGCATTCTAACAGTTATGCATACAAGTGAACATTATCTTTTCCCTTTGTTCCTTGATCCATCTCCTTAACCTATTCCCTACCATAATTCATTCTCTTGGCACTCTCAAGCATAGTGAAGAATTATCTAATCAGGCACTAATGAGGGGTGTTGGTGTCATGTTCATCGTGGTGTTTCATATTCTTTGTCAACATCTCTCGGGTCAGTCCTCTAGATGTCAACAAAGAGGGACTAATGAAACACCACCAATCTCAGGCTTTTGTAATTCAATGGAAACTTGGGTAAAATTTGTCTATGTGTCAAAAACTTGGGTAAAATTTTTCTAAGTCTAGTGCTATGCTCTACAATGTAGATAGCATAGCACCACTGAGTCCTATTTTTTGCAAAAATTTTCTAAGTGTCCTACTATGCTCCTTGGCATAGCCAGCATAGCACACACTTCCATGGCTAGTCTACACAAATGTCAAGCTAGAAGTGGTCAAGGGTTGCTTAGGATGGACCAAATAGTTTGGCAAATTTTCTATCTTCTGGACTATCATGCTCACTACACTCCCCAATATACCTAGCTTGACACATGTCCTAGTTGCCAGTTCGCCCAGGTACCAAGTGAGAGTTTATCAAAAGTGCTTAAGAAGGACAAAATAATTTGGCAAGTTCTCTATCTTTTGAGCTGCTACGCTCAACTACACTACATAGTGTAACAATCTTAACACAGGTTTCAGGGCCCAATTTTGCCTAAGTATTGGACAAGGATCTGTCAAGCTAGCTTGACATGAAAGATGCATTTGGTAATTTTCTGACTTCCAAGGCTGTCTGTCTTACTACATCCCATATCGTGGCCAATGTGTCATGAATAAACATTGTAGATTTCATGAAAATTGATCAAAGTATCCCTCCTACACTATGCTATGCTATGCAACATAGCCAATGTGACCAGTGTGACAAGTCAAAATTTGTAAAATTTTAGTAAGTGTTCTTGCTACCCTATGCCGCGTGGCTAGCTTAACACCAAGAAAATGCCTTCAAGAAGCTCAAAAAGCCTCTAGAACTTAGCATCAACCTTCATCTTAGCTCCAATATCTCTCTGATAGCCAAGATCAATAGTTTGCATTTCTTTTGCATCCCTCATTGATCGCCAAAATTGTCCCTATGCTCGACCCTACTCGGAAGAGGGGGGGGGAAGATTTAGTCCCAGAGCATAGTCTTCAATTTGCATTGATTTGAAACTATTTGTAGGTACATGGCAAGCTCTCAGACTCTAGCACATGTAGTCTAGGTAGTGTGGTCACAGTTCAGTAGTCTCTGGGCAACCGTTACTGTCCTTCAGAGCATGACACTTTGCTACAAAGAGCGTAACATGTCAATGTGACCTGTCTACGCTTGTGCCACGTGGCACCCATGCCATGTGGCATCCAATTCACATTTCACACCAAACCTAGCCCTATAAATACTGCAACATTTATCAATTTAGGGGTTGGCAAATCAAAAGAGCATTAAGCATTCATGCATTCCAAGTACCTTTGTCACTCCCACACTTGAGCACCTAAGCTTGACACCTTGGCAACTACCAAGACACAATCTTCCATTGCACTCGTACAGTGTGACGACAGCCAACCCAGTAGGTTCAACCTTCCTTACAACTTCTAGGACCATATCCCAAACATCCCAGAGACTATGACCACACCACTATGCTGCCATTGTGCCTATCTGACACCACGTGTCATTTTCACCTCCTACTCAAGCAAAAGTTACGCTCCCCAATTTTGGGGCAATGCATTTCTCTACTCTCAAACTTTTGTTCCACTTCCTTTCTTAGCATTTGTTTCCAACTTTTAGTATAACTCTTGCATTTCTCTACTGTTAATATGCATTTGCATGTTTACATTACTATTTTTGTGATGAGACTCTACGCTACACTCTTGCTTGTTGTCCCAGCTCCCACACATAATGCTCCATAAAATCCTCTTACAAATGGTTATTTTTACACCATGTAAGTCCCTATCTAATTAACCAAACCATTCAAGGCATCTCATTTCCATTTCTCTAGCACAACCCTCACGCTGATTTAGGGTTAGGTTGTATGCCCACAGACCTCTCAATGTTCCAGCCACCAATGTTTTCGGACATCACACCACTTCTTGGAGCTCAAATCAATTAGTAGATGAAGTACAATGCTTACGCTATTTAATAATAAATATCAAATGTATTCTAGAGTATCCAATTTAAGAAAGCAAATCCAAGGTTGGCAACAAGGAATACATAAACCCTTGGACATAAACATGGATAGGTATTATTCTCCTTTGCATAGACATCTTGGCCATGGTTATTCTCAATGGG
The DNA here is from genome assembly GCA_015680685.1 of Gnetum montanum. Taxonomy (NCBI): domain Eukaryota; kingdom Viridiplantae; phylum Streptophyta; class Gnetopsida; order Gnetales; family Gnetaceae; genus Gnetum; species Gnetum montanum. Next base: position 90,100 of record MNCI01035715.1, read on the forward strand.
AGCATATTTGCCATATCATATATGGGCTTTGATTAGAAACGAGGAGAACTCTTGGGGTCTACACTCAAGGGAGACTATCAGAACTAAGAGGCCATTAGATTTAAAGGATGATTGAGTAGGTTGTAAAAGAAGAAGCTGAGTTGAGAAAATGGAAAAGTGTTGAAGTGTATAACCAGAATCCTTCCATCAAAAAAGGGAGGTTTGATTCTATGACAGTGAAGGGGAGGTACCACTTGATGAAGTTGTGTAGCAAAAAACCTTGCTAATTCAAAAATCTATGTTTGAAATTTTATCTAAGGTTGATAAAATGTGGGAATATTTGGATGAAAAATTTTAAATTGCTTTAAAAATTGCAAATGAATTCAAAGAACAAGGTAAATTAAGATCTTAGGAGAAGAAAGGAAATTGAGAATGTGGTTGTTGATCACTTGTTTTGGTTATGATGTAATAACAAAGAGGATGAGAGTCCACTCTCTGATTAATTTCCTAATAAACTCCTCTTTGCCAGTGTAATAAATAAACAATTACCCACTAAACCAAAATGGTACAATGGCATCCTCACTTATCTTCTCACTTAGGAGATGCCACAAGAGTTAGACCACTAGAAGAAACAACAATATCTTCATTAGGCCAAATGCTTTATGGAGATCAATGAACACCTTGACAAGGTGTGTGCTAATTGCCTAGTTTGTTGGTGTGTTCCTAATGCTTATCAACTATGCATTATCCAAGATGATCATGAGCATCTTTGTGGGGGCCACTATGTAGGGAGATGCATGACCATTAAAATCTTGATAGCAGGGTACTATTGGCCAATAATCTTTAGGTTTGCCCACCAATTCATCTACTCTTGTGAACATTGTCAATGAGATGGTGGGATGACCAATCTAATAGAAAGACATCAGTAGTGGATCCAACCACTAGAACCCTTCAACATTTGGGGCATAGACTTCATGGATCCCATCAAACTCATGTCAAATGAAAAGACATACATAATAGTTGTTGTTGACTATTGTACAAAATGGGTAGAAGTAGTAGCCATCACTGACTGTACATCTTCCAATGCTACATAGTTTGTATAAAAGAATGTTGTAAACAAGTTTGGAGTGCCACATGCATTGATTTTTGATAATGGTACTCATTTTACAGGTGCTATCTTTCACAAGCTCATGCAATGCTTGGGTGTTGAACATAAATTAACAACACCCTATCACCCCCCAAGCCAATAGTCAAGCAAAGGTTACCAATAGGAAGATCATGAAAATCTTAATAAGAATAATTAGCAAATATAGGAGAACATGGAGTAAAAAAGTTAATGATGCCCTCTGGGCATACTGCTCAACATGGAAACTCCCTATAGGCTACTCTCTTTATGAGTTGGTGTATGGAAAATTACTAACTCTACCAATTCAATTCAAGCTCCATACACTTTTAACAGCTTATGAGCTTGAACTTGACCTAAGCCTAGCACAAAAAGAGAGATTGATCAACCTTAACATGCTAAATGAAAATTGATTAGTGGCCTTGTTCTTAAACAAAGTGCACAAAGCATTCAGTAGACAACAACATGACCTTAGGATAAGGAAAGTGAAATTTCAACCTAGAGACAAGGTTCTTTATTGGAACTGCACATATGTACCTCAATGAACTAAGTTCCAGGAATTGTGGGAAGGGCCTTACATCATTTATGAAACCTTTCCTTCTAGAACTATGTTAATTTACAAACTTGAGAGCCCAAACAAGAAATAGCTAGTCAACATGCAATAACTAAAATCTTTTCATGAGTCTAATAAAGCCAATGAAATTAATGCCTCATTAGATGGACAACCACACTCAATCTTAGATCTCCTCCTTTCAAATTAGTTGTGGGGGAGATGGCCATCCATTCTAACTATATAACTAGCTCTTCAATTTTTCTATCCTTTTCATTTTACAGTTTTTTGTTTTTCACTTTGTTCTTTTTACCATTTTTATTTTACACTTTTTATTTTTCTAAATACTTGTTTTACAACATTGTTCATGTGTTTTATTTTTCTTGAATATTTTACAATTTATTTTATATTTTTCCTTATTTTGGTGTGAATTTTCTTGCCTTCTAATAAAAGTTCTTTATTGCTAATAGGACATAATGGTGCTATAGTTGTTTACTAATGGTGGTTTGTACCTAATGTTTTTGTTTGCTAATACCTAGTTTCTATTTTTGAATTTTGATGATTGATAACTAAGACATGTTTCTTTTTCATGAAGTAGGCAATGAGTCCATGGCATCCACCCATCCACCTACTTTATGATTTTCCTAGTTTTGGAAGTATGAGATTCCATTTTCATTAATAAAACTTTAATGAATTAGTGACCTTGGTAGTTTCTAAACTTGGATAAGATTCAAAGGTTTGAAAAGGGTGTGATTTCAAGGTGATTCAATACTCTTTGTGCCTCTCTACTTGCTTGAGTTCATGTGTGTTTACATGGATTTCTTATCGTTCCATGTCGACCAATAACATGAAGTTGGATAAGTCTTTGCATAGTCTGGGTCCCATCCAAATATTCATAAAAACATAAATTATCCAAAAAAAACATGTTGGGAATTCAAAGAACACCCCTTAGATAAAATAAATA